>JAIOJX010000030.1:128591281-128966281 GCA_022376925.1 Tragulus kanchil
TATAAAATAAATGCACATGTAATATACTCAGAAAATATAGAAAGGCTCCAGTGAAGAGAGACAAAATCATCTATAATCTCCCCATTTATTATTAACTGTTTGAATTATTCTTCATATATATATATATTTACATTTCCTTTTCATTCAATAATCATCATTAATATTTTCTTATAGTAATAAGTATTCTACTTCATTAGTGTTATTAATGATTGCATAGGGTACAATACTCCCTAATTTAAGAAACCAAATCTCTGATGAATACATCAATTAACTTGATTATAGTAATCTTTTTAATGTGCATGAATATCAAATCATGTTGTACACTTTAAATATATATAATTTTACTTGTCAGTTACACCTCAATGAAGTTGAGGGGAAAAAAGAAGACAAAACTATATTGGGCTTCCCTGGTGGTTCAGTGGGTAAGGACACCGTATTGCACTGCAATAAAGTGCCTTTGGGCACAGGCTCACAGCCCCCTGTTTGAACTGATCACTCCCTTCCTTTCTCTGGCTATCATGTTCTCTCTTATCACACTGGCTCATTCTTACTCTGACTCCTTATGTGTACCTCTGGTTGTCTCTGATGGGTTAATTCAGACTTTCTTCTAGTCAGTAGCCTTCCTTCTCCTCTACCCTCATCCTCCCAAAGCTTCCAAGGAGAATGGCAAACCCGTCAACTTACTTCTCTGGCAAACCAGTCACAGAAACCACAGTTAACAGCTACCAATAAAGAGTAAATTAACAGACACTGCCTGCACTTGGTGCCTGGCCTGGCCACCTCATCATTTGCTAATTTTAAATATTCTCACATAGTGTTGTTTCCATACTCAGTTTTCTATGAATGAGTCCTGCTCAGCCACATTTCTCTAATCTACCTGTTTCAAGATGATTTATGAACAAGACTATGTTAGCACCTTTCAGAGAAGGCCAAAGCTAATAATTCATGTTTAATTTGTATCTAAATTTTATTCCTTGAGCATTCTCCTTGCTCACCATCATCCTCAGATGGTGCCACAAATACCTCTCCCTCATAGGGCAAAAAGGAAGTTCTTGTGGTTGGAGAAACACAGAAGATGCTTCATGAACTTTTGTGTAGACTCTTATTCTTTAGATTTGATCATCCTACTTTTCTCTCTGTTTGCATTTTATATTATGTATTTTTTATAATTATAAAATAAATGCACATGTAATATACTCAGAAAATATAGAAAGGCTCCAGTGAAGAGAGACAAAATCATCTATAATCTCCCCATTTATTATTAACTGTTTGAATTATTCTTCATATATATATATATTTACATTTCCTTTTCATTCAATAATCATCATTAATATTTTCTTATAGTAATAAGTATTCTACTTCATTAGTGTTTTTTATTATTGCATAGGGTACAATACCCCCTAATTTAAGAAACCAAATCTCTGATGAATACATCAATTAACTTGATTATAGTAATCTTTTTAATGTGCATGAATATCAAATCATGTTGTACACTTTAAATATATATAATTTTACTTGTCAGTTACACCTCAATGAAGTTGAGGGGAAAAAAGAAGACAAAACTATATTGGGCTTCCCTGGTGGTTCAGTGGGTAAGGACACCGTCTTGCACTGCAAAGGGTGATGGTTTTATCCCTGGCCTGGGAAGATCCCATGTGCCATGGAGTGCCTGGACCAATGTGTCCAACTACTGAGCCGGAGCTCTGGAGTGCATGTGCCCAGAGCTGGTGCTCTGCAACAAGAGAGGCCACTGCATTGGGAGACCCACACCGGCCAAAGAACAAAGATGGATGGAAATAAATAAATGAAAGACCAATAGAAGTGGCCAAAAAAAAAAAAAGGGGAGGGGGGGAATTAACCAAGTACCCTATTGTTGGACACCTAAATTGTTTCTGATTTATTGACTTTATAGATAATGCTTAAGTGAGCATCTGTATCATACTGTGTTCAGCTTTAATTCCATCAAGCCACTATTTTCTCATGGAGTCACATTCCATGTTGTCTTCTCTACTGTCCTCATTTGGTCTGCCAGTTAAATGAACAGTATTTCCGCACTAGTATGTATCTTCTTCAACTAAGGCATGCTTATTTGGGGGTCATACACTAAGACTGTTTTGAAATAGTCACCAAGATTTCTTATAAATTTCCCTGATGTCTACCGTCTGTTGTAAGTTGGATAACTGTCCCAAGTTGGATAACTATATGATGAATGTTTTAAGCTTTATCCTCATTAGCATTTGGTGCTTATGGTCTTGATTATCATGATTAGAAACTGGTTTACACAGGAGTTCTACCTGCACTCATTCCTGTCCATGTTTTAGAGCCAAGTCCAGGATATGTCTTTTCCTCATGTATTCAAAGAGCACTTAACGCTAGAAACTGTAATGTTTCCTATCCAAACCTAATATTGACAGTTCATCCCTGTGATGAGCTCTGCCAATCTGAACATGGATACTGATCAAAACTTAGTTTTTTGGGCATAGGGTACAATACTCCTAATTTAAGAAACCAAATCTCTGATGAATACATCAATTAACTTGATTATAGTAATCTTTTTAATGTGCATGAATATCAAATCATGTTGTACACTTTAAATATATATAATTTTACTTGTCAGTTACACCTCAATGAAGTTGAGGGGAAAAAAGAAGACAAAACTATATTGGGCTTCCCTGGTGGTTCAGTGGGTAAGGACACCGTCTTGCACTGCAAAGGGTGATGGTTTTATCCCTGGCCTGGGAAGATCCCATGTGCCATGGAGTGCCTGGACCAATGTGTCCAACTACTGAGCCGGAGCTCTGGAGTGCATGTGCCCAGAGCTGGTGCTCTGCAACAAGAGAGGCCACTGCATTGGGAGACCCACACGGGCCAAAGAACAAAGATGGATGGAAATAAATAAATGAAAGACCAATAGAAGTGGCCAAAAAAAAAAAAAGGGGAGGGGGGGAATTAACCAAGTACCCTATTGTTGGACACCTAAATTGTTTCTGATTTATTGACTTTATAGATAATGCTTAAGTGAGCATCTGTATCATACTGTGTTCAGCTTTAATTCCATCAAGCCACTATTTTCTCATGGAGTCACATTCCATGTTGTCTTCTCTACTGTCCTCATTTGGTCTGCCAGTTAAATGAACAGTATTTCCGCACTAGTATGTATCTTCTTCAACTAAGGCATGCTTATTTGGGGGTCATACACTAAGACTGTTTTGAAATAGTCACCAAGATTTCTTATAAATTTCCCTGATGTCTACCGTCTGTTGTAAGTTGGATAACTGTCCCAAGTTGGATAACTATATGATGAATGTTTTAAGCTTTATCCTCATTAGCATTTGGTGCTTATGGTCTTGATTATCATGATTAGAAACTGGTTTACACAGGAGTTCTACCTGCACTCATTCCTGTCCATGTTTTAGAGCCAAGTCCAGGATATGTCTTTTCCTCATGTATTCAAAGAGCACTTAACGCTAGAAACTGTAATGTTTCCTATCCAAACCTAATATTGACAGTTCATCCCTGTGATGAGCTCTGCCAATCTGAACATGGATACTGATCAAAACTTAGTTTTACAGTCTACCAATATTATTTAATATTTCCCAGCCTGTCTTGCAATTTCCCCTCATAGGTTTGCAGCATAATGTATCATTGTTACTGCTATCCTTTTATTGTTTGGGTGTGGAATCCACGCAAGGAAATGTAACACTACCGCCTATATTCTAATAGGCCATTAAATATTGACTTTGAACCCAATATGTGTAAAACATTGTGCTGTTCTTAACTCTACAAATAAGCAGATAGGATTTAAATATTGATGTACTTCTCTAATCTCACTATTATCTACTAAAAAGTTAGATTTTTTATTACAAAATAAAAAAGCAAGTAGTTGGCATACTCTACATGTAGGCATACTTATAACTGACATATATTCTGTCTCTAAACTATGCCTACTCATTCTGTGACAATTAAAGATGGTTTCTAGTTCCGTCTTACAACATCTATGGTAGATATTCTTAGCCTGGATGCGTGTAAGAATTAGCTGAGATTTGAAATATTCTGCTGTCTGGGCCCTTCCTTCAACCAGTTAAATCTGGACTTCCAGGTGTGGATCTCAAGCAATGTTATTTAAAAGCTCTCCAGAAAAATGGTGACATTGAGTCAGAAGAATCACTTGGTATTGAGCAAAACACTTTGAGTCTGGCCCTCTATGAGCTCAAGAAAATCAACAAACGCTGTTCCACTGTTTATCAAATTTTGCTGAATGCTAGAAACACTGGAGAGTTTTAGAAGTTTAAACTTCCAGATCACACTCAAGAATGAATAAGAATCTGTGGGGCATTAGTCTTATTTTATACTCCCAGGTAAGTGAACTATATGATGAATGTTTTAAGCTTTATCCTCATTAGCATTTGGTGCTTATGGTCTTGATTATCATGATTAGAAACTGGTTTACACAGGAGTTCTACCTGCACTCATTCCTGTCCATGTTTTAGAGCCAAGTCCAGGATATGTCTTTTCCTCATGTATTCAAAGAGCACTTAACGCTAGAAACTGTAATGTTTCCTATCCAAACCTAATATTGACAGTTCATCCCTGTGATGAGCTCTGCCAATCTGAACATGGATACTGATCAAAACTTAGTTTTACAGTCTACCAATATTATTTAATATTTCCCAGCCTGTCTTGCAATTTCCCCTCATAGGTTTGCAGCATAATGTATCATTGTTACTGCTATCCTTTTATTGTTTGGGTGTGGAATCCACGCAAGGAAATGTAACACTACCGCCTATATTCTAATAGGCCATTAAATATTGACTTTGAACCCAATATGTGTAAAACATTGTGCTGTTCTTAACTCTACAAATAAGCAGATAGGATTTAAATATTGATGTACTTCTCTAATCTCACTATTATCTACTAAAAAGTTAGATTTTTTATTACAAAATAAAAAAGCAAGTAGTTGGCATACTCTACATGTAGGCATACTTATAACTGACATATATTCTGTCTCTAAACTATGCCTACTCATTCTGTGACAATTAAAGATGGTTTCTAGTTCCGTCTTACAACATCTATGGTAGATATTCTTAGCCTGGATGCGTGTAAGAATTAGCTGAGATTTGAAATATTCTGCTGTCTGGGCCCTTCCTTCAACCAGTTAAATCTGGACTTCCAGGTGTGGATCTCAAGCAATGTTATTTAAAAGCTCTCCAGAAAAATGGTGACATTGAGTCAGAAGAATCACTTGGTATTGAGCAAAACACTTTGAGTCTGGCCCTCTATGAGCTCAAGAAAATCAACAAACGCTGTTCCACTGTTTATCAAATTTTGCTGAATGCTAGAAACACTGGAGAGTTTTTAGAAGTTTAAACTTCCAGATCACACTCAAGAATGAATAAGAATCTGTGGGGCATTAGTCTTATTTTATACTCCCCAGGTAAGTCCAAAATGGAGCCAACTTTAAGAACCAGTGCTGTATACTGTTGCAACTCCAAGTGTGGCTCATGGTGCAAAAGCATTGACATCACCCAGGCACTTGTTAGTAATGCTGGGTCTCGGGTCTGCATTATCTGTAGATGATTTTTCTCACAGGAGAGTTTTAGTGGCACTTTATGCAACTGTTTCAGTCTTGCCTCTTAGCACCTGAACTTTGAGACCTGTGAATTTGTTAATCATTTTTTTTTTTTTTATTTTGGGAGGGGGTCAGGTTGGGGAGGGAGGGGAGCGGGCGGGCCACTTCTATTGGTCTTTCATTTCTCTATTTTCATCCGTCTTTGTTCTTTGGCTCCTGTGGGCCTCCCATCGTGGTGGCGTCTGTCGTTGTAGAGCGCCGGCTCTGGGCACATGCACCCTAGAACTCCGGCTCGGTAATTGGACACATCGGTTCAGCCACTCCGCTACACGTGGGATCTTCCCAGGCCAGGGATTGAACCAGCACCCCTTGCACTGCAAGGCGGTGTCCTTACCCACTGGACCACCAGGGGAAGCCCTGTTAATCATTTTGACTTATCTAGTGGGGAATAGAAAGTGACAACACAGTGGAGTGGTTCCTAAGATTTGTTTCAAAAAAAGTACCTGGACATTTTGGGGGAGCTTCCTGTCTCCTTGGCATTTCATCCCTGTTGCTCCTGCTGGTTTCATCTTTAAGTTTTTGGTGTAGTTGCTTCATCTCTCTTGTGCCTAATACATGGTCTTGCATGTATTTGGTGACTGCAAGAGGTTGAGGGAAAGTATGATACTAAATGAGAAGTAATGGAGCAAAAGTCTTCATGCTCTTGATCTAAAAATGCAATGACACCCTGAGTGTGGAGTGTGAATTGCCTGGAGAAGCACAGACACCCTGAGATGAAAGAAGAGAAGGTGGCAGCGTCAGGTTCAGAACTTGATCTGAATGGGGCGAGCTGCACTCCCGTTAGGAACAATGGGGTTTGCTATTTCCATGATCACACCTGAGCATCCTCCAACCTCCACAAGTAGCAACCTCCTCATGAGGCCAAGGGAGTTCATCTTAAATAGTGTTTTAGCATGAGTTGAGTCCTGAGAAAGAACATTTCCACTTAGGTTGAGTCATCGTCACTTAGCACAAAGCAGCTTCCTATATATACATCGTTATTTTGAGAATTTGCAATAACTCCTTCAGCATTAAAGCTAAGAAATGAGGCCCTGAGCAATGGCTGTTAGGAAATTGCCTAAAAGTATCCAGGAGTGATCCTTGTTTTCAGAATTGCCCTGATTTCATAATTGATTCCTCACTCTTCTCTCAGGCCTCACTCCCAGTGCAAGTACCTTACTCCCTATATCCCTTCCTGCTCCACTCTCAGGCAAGGTTGGGTGTGCTCAGGGTGGTATGGCCGTAGACTCTGCTCTACTCTCAAATACACACACACACACACACGCGCGCGCGCGCACACACACACACATACCGTAGGCCCTCTCTGTCTTTTTCTTCAGTGTTTCTCTGAGCTAAAAGTGACCTTTCTAATCTGCTAAGAAGCTTTCTGTAATCGATACTAAATTGATGTTCATCCTGGAGAACAGGTGATCCCACTAGCCTGGAACTGATTTGTGGCAACCTAGAAGTAGGAAAAATAGAAAGTTTCATTTTTAGGATTTTAAGACTGACAGTGACCCTCAATCACTTTTGACTTCTAGTCTTTTTTTCTTGTTGGGCTTTTTATTTCATCCCTGTTGCTCCTGCTGGTTTCATCTTTAAGTTTTTGGTGTAGTTGCTTCATCTCTCTTGTGCCTAATACATGGTCTTGCATGTATTTGGTGACTGCAAGAGGTTGAGGGAAAGTATGATACTAAATGAGAAGTAATGGAGCAAAAGTCTTCATGCTCTTGATCTAAAAATGCAATGACACCCTGAGTGTGGAGTGTGAATTGCCTGGAGAAGCACAGACACCCTGAGATGAAAGAAGAGAAGGTGGCAGCGTCAGGTTCAGAACTTGATCTGAATGGGGCGAGCTGCACTCCCGTTAGGAACAATGGGGTTTGCTATTTCCATGATCACACCTGAGCATCCTCCAACCTCCACAAGTAGCAACCTCCTCATGAGGCCAAGGGAGTTCATCTTAAATAGTGTTTTAGCATGAGTTGAGTCCTGAGAAAGAACATTTCCACTTAGGTTGAGTCATCGTCACTTAGCACAAAGCAGCTTCCTATATATACATCGTTATTTTGAGAATTTGCAATAACTCCTTCAGCATTAAAGCTAAGAAATGAGGCCCTGAGCAATGGCTGTTAGGAAATTGCCTAAAAGTATCCAGGAGTGATCCTTGTTTTCAGAATTGCCCTGATTTCATAATTGATTCCTCACTCTTCTCTCAGGCCTCACTCCCAGTGCAAGTACCTTACTCCCTATATCCCTTCCTGCTCCACTCTCAGGCAAGGTTGGGTGTGCTCAGGGTGGTATGGCCGTAGACTCTGCTCTACTCTCAAATACACACACACACACACACAGAGAGACACACACACACATACCGTAGGCCCTCTCTGTCTTTTTCTTCAGTGTTTCTCTGAGCTAAAAGTGACCTTTCTAATCTGCTAAGAAGCTTTCTGTAATCGATACTAAATTGATGTTCATCCTGGAGAACAGGTGATCCCACTAGCCTGGAACTGATTTGTGGCAACCTAGAAGTAGGAAAAATAGAAAGTTTCATTTTTAGGATTTTAAGACTGACAGTGACCCTCAATCACTTGTATTCATTCCACACGGGCACACTGAAGCAGCAATTCCACCTTCTGAGATGCTTACAATTAGGTAAATGTTGCCTATTCCCTTTGAAAATACCATATTCCTAGACAGGAAACTAAATTATGTTGTTAACACAGTGGTGTGAATTGGTTTCATAAACAGAGCATTCTCACCAATCAGGTGGTCAAGGTGTATTTGAGGCTGATGGATATTTGACAGATAAAATCTTCACCATTGTTCTAGTTTTGCCTGTGCCTAGGTACCTAGATACTGGCCATGCTGCAGTCCATAGTGTTGCAAAGAGTCAGACATGACTTTGCAGCTAAACAATAGATAGCTAGAACTGCAGGACTAGAGAGAAGAATTGCTAGTACGAAGGACACAGGCTTCACCTTGCTCATTCATCTAGTGGAAAGGAAGCCAAAGGTACCCTCTTGGCATATGAAGTCTTCCATCAATTGTGGAAGAAGACAGAATGGAAAATACATTCTATTTAGAAACTGCCACTGGTGTCTCATGATGATCAGGTTGGAAATGTTTTCTCATCACTTTGTGTCTCAAGGCTCTAAAATAAGGCATCCTTTTCTGTCTATTATTTGATTTAAGGTCTGCTCTAGGCATTTATTGAACTGATCAGCACATTAGTTTTATTATTCTCTTCCATGTCCTTTTATGTTCTGGTGAGTTTATTAGGTGAGGCCAGTTTCCTTCTGAGAGTTTAATCTAAAGGCCTTTACTAGAAGGCTAGTGTATTTCCTGTTCTCATAAAGATAAGAAGACTTCAACAGACAGACTGTCTGAGCCTGAGTTATGGAACAGATTCCATATCAAGATTCCTAGTGAGATTGACTTCAACACTTGCTGGCTTACTTCTCCTGGTACCTGGTTCACATCTGTGACAAGCAATTCCTTGAGAAGGAACTGGTCATGTTCCATTGCTTATTCATGGATTTTCAGTGCATTGTTTTAGGTTTTTGGTAGAAAAGAAATGGAATGTGAGATAAAGAGAGAAATCAAGGATGTTTCTAAAATTTTTGATATGAGCAAAGGGAATGATTACATTTCCATTTACTGGCATGGAGCAGACTACTTGAAGAAAGTCTTTTATGTGGAGAAGAGAGGGTGCAGAGGAAATGTCAGGGATTTGGTTTTAAATGTGTTAAGTCTAACATGCCTATTATATATCTCCAAACTGAGATATTCAGCTAAGTAACTGAAGAAATTCAGGGAGTTGTCATCATATTTAGAGCCATGTGAGGAAAAGCAGATATAGAAGAGAAGAGGCTATCTGTTGTTATAGCATGAACAGTGATCTTCTCCTATAAAAAAAAAAAAATCTAGGTTTTGCAGGGTGTATGGTCTGTCAAAATTATTCAACTCTGTGTTTGTGGTGAAAGCAACAATATGGAATATGAAAAGAAATGGATGTGGCTGTGTTCCAGTAAAACTTTACTTATGTAAACACAAGCAGGTCAAATTTAGTCCATGGGCTGTAATTTGCTGACCCTTGTGTCAGAACCATATAGACTTATATTGAAGGAACAGTTAAATTTTGAGCTTATACCTTAAATTCTCTTCCTCTCCAAACAGAGCAGGTGTGTGTGTGTGTGTGTGTGTGTGTGTGTGGTGTGTGTGTGTGTGTGTATCATATTGTAAAAAACAAGTTGAATATCCCTGTGAACCAGAAATGGAATAGAAGCAGCTGTAAGTTGAGCTAAAGCACATATACTAGGTCCTATGTACATGAAGAGACAAAGTTCTGTAACCATGAGATTATAGAGAACCTAAAGCTCCTCGTGTATTGTGAGAGATCTGAGCTAATTTTCATTGCCATAAACCAGGAACTGGGCAGAGAAGGTAGGAGGAAAGAAAAGATGAGAAAACCAATACTACTCTTTTTTGCTATTGTTTGCATAAAATATAAGTTATGTCAAGAAGAAATAGAAAATGCCACTCAGAACATTCAGGGTCCAGACATAACTTCATTTTTATTAGAATAAAAATCTTACTGAGCAGAGTGATTTCTGGACTGGACTTAGTTAAAGAAAAAATTAGGAAATTGAAAAATAGTATAGCAAAAATTGCCTAAAGTTAAACATAGAGAAATAAAACTCTAAGAAACATGAAAAAGACACTAAAAGACAAAGAATCACTGCAAATTTTCTATATCTCTATCTATCTGTCTATCTATCTATCTATCTATCCATGTATATGTAGTAGGTACCTCAGAGAGCATAGTAGAGAAATAATATTTTAATATTTGAAATATCACAGGTAAAAGGGTTCTAACAGTTAAAAAAGGGACAGATTAAATATATACACCAAATGCTAATGGGGTAAAAACCCCAGCTTGATTTACTATTTGTTGTTCAGGTGCTGAGTTGTGTCCAACTCTTTGTGATCCCATAAACTGTAGCATGCCAGACTTCCCTGCCCTTCACCATACTGCTGCTAGGTTTTGCAGGGTGTATGGTCTGTCAAAATTATTCAACTCTGTGTTTGTGGTGAAAGCAACAATATGGAATATGAAAAGAAATGGATGTGGCTGTGTTCCAGTAAAACTTTACTTATGTAAACACAAGCAGGTCAAATTTAGTCCATGGGCTGTAATTTGCTGACCCTTGTGTCAGAACCATATAGACTTATATTGAAGGAACAGTTAAATTTTGAGCTTATACCTTAAATTCTCTTCCTCTCCAAACAGAGCAGGTGTGTGTGTGTGTGTGTGTGTGTGTGTGTGTGTGGTGTGTGTGTGTGTGTGTATCATATTGTAAAAAACAAGTTGAATATCCCTGTGAACCAGAAATGGAATAGAAGCAGCTGTAAGTTGAGCTAAAGCACATATACTAGGTCCTATGTACATGAAGAGACAAAGTTCTGTAACCATGAGATTATAGAGAACCTAAAGCTCCTCGTGTATTGTGAGAGATCTGAGCTAATTTTCATTGCCATAAACCAGGAACTGGGCAGAGAAGGTAGGAGGAAAGAAAAGATGAGAAAACCAATACTACTCTTTTTTGCTATTGTTTGCATAAAATATAAGTTATGTCAAGAAGAAATAGAAAATGCCACTCAGAACATTCAGGGTCCAGACATAACTTCATTTTTATTAGAATAAAAATCTTACTGAGCAGAGTGATTTCTGGACTGGACTTAGTTAAAGAAAAAATTAGGAAATTGAAAAATAGTATAGCAAAAATTGCCTAAAGTTAAACATAGAGAAATAAAACTCTAAGAAACATGAAAAAGACACTAAAAGACAAAGAATCACTGCAAATTTTCTATATCTCTATCTATCTGTCTATCTATCTATCTATCTATCCATGTATATGTAGTAGGTACCTCAGAGAGCATAGTAGAGAAATAATATTTTAATATTTGAAATATCACAGGTAAAAGGGTTCTAACAGTTAAAAAAGGGACAGATTAAATATATACACCAAATGCTAATGGGGTAAAAACCCCAGCTTGATTTACTATTTGTTGTTCAGGTGCTGAGTTGTGTCCAACTCTTTGTGATCCCATAAACTGTAGCATGCCAGACTTCCCTGCCCTTCACCATCTGCTGGAGCTTGCTCAAACTCATGCCCATTGAATCACTGATGCCATTCAACTGTCTCATCCTCTGTCATCCCCTTCTCCTCTTGCCCTCAGTCTTTCCCAGCATCAGGATCTTTTCCTATGAGTCAGCTCATTGCATCAGGTGGCCAAAGTATTGGAGTTTCAGCTTCAGGACCTGTCCTTCCAATAAATATTCAGGGTTGATTTCCACTAGGATTGACTGGTTTGATCTCCTTGCTGTACAAGGGACTCTCAAGAGTCTTTTCCAGCACCACAATTCAAAAGCATTGCTTCTTCAGCACTCAGCCTTCTTTGTGGTCCAACTCTCACATCTGTACATGACCACTAGAAAAACCATGGCTTTGACTATGCAGACCTTTGTCATCGAAGTGATGCCTTTGTTTTTTAATACACTGTGTAGATCTGTCATAACTATTCTTGCTGAAATATCAATACTTCATAGATTTTAAGAAAAAAAATCTCTAAAGCTAACAGAATGTAAAAAGAATGTTTAAAACTTCAAAGAAAGGCAACTGGACAACAAGCACATTTCTCATAAGAACAATAAATATTTGAAAACAATGGAGTAATATCTTCAAGTTCTAAGGGAAAATACTAATATGAAATGATATATCCAGCTAAATTTGCTATCAGGAGTGAAAATAAACTAAAGACATTTTCCAAAATGCAAAGACTAACACTTTGCCAGAAAATCTTGATAAGAGAATGTGATTTTTTTTTTGACAGAAATGAACATGACTTAAAAGAAGTAATATAATGTAATATAAGAAACAATGAAAAACACGTAAGTTGAAAAAAACATGTTTTATATATTATTAACTCATCTATAAAAGAGAGCAATAAACATAATTTTTGTTTATATTTGTTAAGGTAAAAGTTTAGAAGTAAAATTACACTCTAATGTCTAGACTAGGGATTAGAAAACTTTCTATACAGGGCCACATAACAAATATTTTAGACTTTGGTTGTCTGGTCTTTGCTGTAACTCCTCAACTCTCCCGTTGTATCAGGATGGCAGCCATAGACAGTATGTAGACAAATGAGAGTGGCTGTGTTCCAATGTAACTTTATTATGGACCCTGGATTTTGAATTTCATGTACCGTTGATGGCATAAACTGTATTCTTCTTTTGATTAAAAGAAGTTTTAAAATGTGAAGACCATTCTTAACTCATGAGCTATACAAAATTAAGTGGCAGGCAGGACTTGACCTGCAATCTGTAGTTTGCTGATCCCTGGCCTAGATAAGAGTAGCAAGGAAGATGGACAATGTGAAGGGTAGGGAAAAGGGACTATTTAATGGATACTTTTATAGAGTAAAATAGAGAAGTTCAATATCTATAGTCATTAGAAAAATTTAAGAGTAATTGCCAAATCAGTGTAGAAATACAATTAACAACTTTAAAACCAGCAGAAGAAAATGTGAAATAAAGACATAACTATCTGCTAAAGCTATACCAATGTGTAGATCTGTCATAACTATTCTTGCTGAAATATCAATACTTCATAGATTTTAAGAAAAAAAATCTCTAAAGCTAACAGAATGTAAAAAGAATGTTTAAAACTTCAAAGAAAGGCAACTGGACAACAAGCACATTTCTCATAAGAACAATAAATATTTGAAAACAATGGAGTAATATCTTCAAGTTCTAAGGGAAAATACTAATATGAAATGATATATCCAGCTAAATTTGCTATCAGGAGTGAAAATAAACTAAAGACATTTTCCAAAATGCAAAGACTAACACTTTGCCAGAAAATCTTGATAAGAGAATGTGATTTTTTTTTTGACAGAAATGAACATGACTTAAAAGAAGTAATATAATGTAATATAAGAAACAATGAAAAACACGTAAGTTGAAAAAAACATGTTTTATATATTATTAACTCATCTATAAAAGAGAGCAATAAACATAATTTTTGTTTATATTTGTTAAGGTAAAAGTTTAGAAGTAAAATTACACTCTAATGTCTAGACTAGGGATTAGAAAACTTTCTATACAGGGCCACATAACAAATATTTTAGACTTTGGTTGTCTGGTCTTTGCTGTAACTCCTCAACTCTCCCGTTGTATCAGGATGGCAGCCATAGACAGTATGTAGACAAATGAGAGTGGCTGTGTTCCAATGTAACTTTATTATGGACCCTGGATTTTGAATTTCATGTACCGTTGATGGCATAAACTGTATTCTTCTTTTGATTAAAAGAAGTTTTAAAATGTGAAGACCATTCTTAACTCATGAGCTATACAAAATTAAGTGGCAGGCAGGACTTGACCTGCAATCTGTAGTTTGCTGATCCCTGGCCTAGATAAGAGTAGCAAGGAAGATGGACAATGTGAAGGGTAGGGAAAAGGGACTATTTAATGGATACTTTTATAGAGTAAAATAGAGAAGTTCAATATCTATAGTCATTAGAAAAATTTAAGAGTAATTGCCAAATCAGTGTAGAAATACAATTAACAACTTTAAAACCAGCAGAAGAAAATGTGAAATAAAGACTATTTATAAATACCACAGAAAGGAAGAAATGAGATACAAGGAAAAGAATGTAATAGAAGAAACCACAAGTTGAATTAGTGTTGGTACGTAAAAATATTATGAATTACAGTGAATGTAAATGGATTAAATGCATCTAAAAAGAGGGACTATATGCTTATATTTTTAAAAAAGCCAGCTATGTTCTATTTGCAAAAGTTACACTTAAAATAGAATGACATAGATTGACAATAAAAACATAGAAGTATTCAGACATTAAACAAAAGAAAGCTAGCTAATAGAGAAATAATGATATTAGACACAATGGAATTTAAGGAAAAAGCACTAATCCCTATAATAGCATTATTTAAAGAGGAATATTATATAATGAGAAAAGACAGCAGTATACCAGTAGATAAAATAATCACAAAAGCATATAGACTTAACAACATAGCTCAGAAAAACTGACAAAATTACAAAAAGAAATATATAACCATAGTGGGAGATTTTACTACTTCTCTACCAATTAAACAAAAAAATATCTGCCTACATTTTGTCCTTACAGAATATATATTCTTTTACCAAATGGAGCACTTATAAAAAAATGCTTAAAACTCATGTCTTAAGCTTTCTAAAGATCAATATCCTATGTAGGTTACATTTCCTAACAACAATGCAATTAAACTAGAACTCTAAAATGAAATAGTATAACCCAGCTGATATATTTGAACAACTAAAAACTACTCTTAAAGAATGCAAGGGGTTAAGTAAGAAATTAAAATGGAACAATTAAGAAATATTACAACTGAACAACATTGAAATAGTAAATTTCAGAACAGAAGGCATAATTAATATATTGTGTATAAACAAGGAAAGAGTAGAGGAAGGAAATAATCAAAATAATAACAGAAGTTAATAACTTTAAAAGGCAAGTCAACAACAACAGAAGTAATAGAAACAATTAGCATAATCAAGTATTTATTTCTAGGCAAACAAAGAAAATAAGCAAGTAAAAACATAGAAAAGACAAAAGTAAGCATTTTAAGGAAAAAAAGGTGGACATGATATATAGTAAAGAAAAAATGAGTATAGAAAACTAAAAAACTTATGGTTAGAAAATCGGGAAGCAAATGAAGAGTTTTTTTTCCTAGAAAAATAAATTATCAAATTAGTCTCCAAAAGAAGTCAAAAAACCAAGTACATCACTCACCACTAACAACACTGGTTATATAGATCAATGTTAAGAGAACTCAGATACTTATTGTTAAGTTAAATAGTTTGCAGAATGTCATATAGAATATGTTTTTAAAATTAATTAATACTATACCTTATTGTTGGACATTATATGTTTAAGAAAAGTATAAAGGCATGATTTGGATTTACACTAAATTCATGACAGTACCTGCCTCTGAGGAGAGAAGGAGGAGAGAAACAAAGTGAGACTAAATGGGAAAATCTAGTGTAATCTGTAAGGATTAATAAATCTTTTAAAATTTTTTGAAGAAACACTTAAAAGATAATTTTTGAAAACCTATAAAATCCTAACTCTTATACTGATATAAAATGAATTATAGATTTTCTTTAACTTAGTGAGGGTACTAGGCAGATGTTGTAATGTATTCAAAAGAGACAGTGAACAGACACATCCATATATCAGGAATATTGAAATGTGTATGATTGTTTATCCAGGGTAAAAGAAGAGACATAAATTTGTATGTCTATAGACAAGAGCTGTTTTGCATTGCTATCAGTTTTATCTACAATATAGAGTTGTACAGTAGCTTTCATAGAATCAGCATGTGATAACCCCAAGAGTCTCCTCAAGAGCTTAGACAATGCGTAGTTTTCTATCAGACTACAACTTTTTCTCTACATAGCCATGATCAAATGCTAACGTTTGCTCATCTTAGTTTTTAGTACATGCTTTTTGTATTATTTTCTGTATTTTATTTTAAAAGCTGTTCAAATTTTTTAAAGTTAAAAAGATCATATCCTTGCTGCTGTTCCCTACAGTGCCCTAGTCCATAGCCCCAAACTCAAAAGATGTTGGGTTTATAGGCCTGGAGATGGATCTTGGGTTTTGTAAAAAATTTTAAACTAACCCAGGCTGCTGTGATGTGTAGGAAGGTTTGGGGACCTCTCACTTGATGGTAAGTAACATTCCTTCCAACTCTGAGATTTATAACTTGTACCCTTGTGTTTAGTTTGTGAGCAGTTTATAAGTTTTAAATTGTAAGCTGTTCTGAGTAGTGTGATGAAATCTTTGCACTATCCTGCTCTGTCCTACCTTGGATGTGAATCATCATTCCTTTGTCCCTTACATACATTCATTTAGTCACTTAATAGCTGCTTCACTTATCAGATCAACTGTTGTGGTATTACAGTGCTTCTATATAAGTAACCTCTATTTTTCTTTATAATGGACACAAAACACAAAATAGCATCAGAGTAGTGATGCTGGCAATTCATATATACCAGAGAGAATCCATAAACTGCTTACTTTAAGAGAAAAGAACATTCTCAACTTAATAGGGAAAGAGAAAATTGTATACTGAGCTAAATGGGAAAATCTAGTGTAATCTGTAAGGATTAATAAATCTTTTAAAATTTTTTGAAGAAACACTTAAAAGATAATTTTTGAAAACCTATAAAATCCTAACTCTTATACTGATATAAAATGAATTATAGATTTTCTTTAACTTAGTGAGGGTACTAGGCAGATGTTGTAATGTATTCAAAAGAGACAGTGAACAGACACATCCATATATCAGGAATATTGAAATGTGTATGATTGTTTATCCAGGGTAAAAGAAGAGACATAAATTTGTATGTCTATAGACAAGAGCTGTTTTGCATTGCTATCAGTTTTATCTACAATATAGAGTTGTACAGTAGCTTTCATAGAATCAGCATGTGATAACCCCAAGAGTCTCCTCAAGAGCTTAGACAATGCGTAGTTTTCTATCAGACTACAACTTTTTCTCTACATAGCCATGATCAAATGCTAACGTTTGCTCATCTTAGTTTTTAGTACATGCTTTTTGTATTATTTTCTGTATTTTATTTTAAAAGCTGTTCAAATTTTTTAAAGTTAAAAAGATCATATCCTTGCTGCTGTTCCCTACAGTGCCCTAGTCCATAGCCCCAAACTCAAAAGATGTTGGGTTTATAGGCCTGGAGATGGATCTTGGGTTTTGTAAAAAATTTTAAACTAACCCAGGCTGCTGTGATGTGTAGGAAGGTTTGGGGACCTCTCACTTGATGGTAAGTAACATTCCTTCCAACTCTGAGATTTATAACTTGTACCCTTGTGTTTAGTTTGTGAGCAGTTTATAAGTTTTAAATTGTAAGCTGTTCTGAGTAGTGTGATGAAATCTTTGCACTATCCTGCTCTGTCCTACCTTGGATGTGAATCATCATTCCTTTGTCCCTTACATACATTCATTTAGTCACTTAATAGCTGCTTCACTTATCAGATCAACTGTTGTGGTATTACAGTGCTTCTATATAAGTAACCTCTATTTTTCTTTATAATGGACACAAAACACAAAATAGCATCAGAGTAGTGATGCTGGCAATTCATATATACCAGAGAGAATCCATAAACTGCTTACTTTAAGAGAAAAGAACATTCTCAACTTAATAGGGAAAGAGAAAAATTGTATACTGAGATTGCTAAGATCTACAGTAAGAATGTTCTGTCCTTGAAATTGTGGGTAAGGTCAAAGAAATTTGTGCTAGTTTTGCTGTCTCACCTCAAACTACAAAAATTTATGGCCATAGTGTATGATAAATACTTACTTAAGATGGAAAAGGTATTCAACTTGTACAATGAGATATTTTTAGAGAGACTACATTCACATAACTTTTACTACATTATATTGATGTAACTGTTTTAACTATTGTTGTTAATGTATTACTCTGCCTAATTAATAAATTAAACTTTATCAAATGATGGATATGTAGGAAAAGCCATAAATGTATAGAGTTTGGTACTATCTGTGGTTTTAGGTATTACTTGAGGGTCTTAGAACTTACACAATGCAGATAGGGAGGGACTGCTATCTTTGAAAAAAATCTAATGAAATCTCTGAGTCATATATTGACCTTTAGGTAGTATGTCTGATCAACTTAGGAACCCAATAATGTAAACAAGATAGTAATTTCTGTTGAAATAGAATTGGGGTCAACTAGCACTGGATGTAAAATCTCCACACTTGATACGAATTGTTCAAGAGTAGAATGGGATGAAATTGATTAAACAGGGGAATCAGTGATTGCTTTGTAGGTTAGGCTGACCCGAAAGTTCCTTTGAGAATAAACAAGTAAAATTCTTAAAAAACAGTATTCATTGCACTCATCTCAATGGCCTCTCATTTTCTTCCTCTGTGGTTATCTGAATCCGACTCAATTTCAGGCTCCACTTTATTCCTCTATGAATCTCCCTTAACTGCCTGCTAGAGCTCTCAACTCTCTCCTCTTCTGAACTCCAAGCAGAGCTTTGCACTATCCTGCTCTGTCCTACCTTGGATGTGAATCATCATTCCTTTGTCCCTTACATACATTCATTTAGTCACTTAATAGCTGCTTCACTTATCAGATCAACTGTTGTGGTATTACAGTGCTTCTATATAAGTAACCTCTATTTTTCTTTATAATGGACACAAAACACAAAATAGCATCAGAGTAGTGATGCTGGCAATTCATATATACCAGAGAGAATCCATAAACTGCTTACTTTAAGAGAAAAGAACATTCTCAACTTAATAGGGAAAGAGAAAAATTGTATACTGAGATTGCTAAGATCTACAGTAAGAATGTTCTGTCCTTGAAATTGTGGGTAAGGTCAAAGAAATTTGTGCTAGTTTTGCTGTCTCACCTCAAACTACAAAAATTTATGGCCATAGTGTATGATAAATACTTACTTAAGATGGAAAAGGTATTCAACTTGTACAATGAGATATTTTTAGAGAGACTACATTCACATAACTTTTACTACATTATATTGATGTAACTGTTTTAACTATTGTTGTTAATGTATTACTCTGCCTAATTAATAAATTAAACTTTATCAAATGATGGATATGTAGGAAAAGCCATAAATGTATAGAGTTTGGTACTATCTGTGGTTTTAGGTATTACTTGAGGGTCTTAGAACTTACACAATGCAGATAGGGAGGGACTGCTATCTTTGAAAAAAATCTAATGAAATCTCTGAGTCATATATTGACCTTTAGGTAGTATGTCTGATCAACTTAGGAACCCAATAATGTAAACAAGATAGTAATTTCTGTTGAAATAGAATTGGGGTCAACTAGCACTGGATGTAAAATCTCCACACTTGATACGAATTGTTCAAGAGTAGAATGGGATGAAATTGATTAAACAGGGGAATCAGTGATTGCTTTGTAGGTTAGGCTGACCCGAAAGTTCCTTTGAGAATAAACAAGTAAAATTCTTAAAAAACAGTATTCATTGCACTCATCTCAATGGCCTCTCATTTTCTTCCTCTGTGGTTATCTGAATCCGACTCAATTTCAGGCTCCACTTTATTCCTCTATGAATCTTCCTTTAACTGCCTGCTAGAGCTCTCAACTCTCTCCCTCTTCTGAACTCCAAGCAGAGCTTCTGGTTTCAATCACTCACATGGTTTCTGCCTCATATTCCATAGTATGATTGTTGTAGATGACTTACCAGTCCTTCTTATCTATTTATTCTCTTCCCCCTTAGATGATAAGCAACCTAAGGCAGTGGCAATGCTGTATACATTTTAGGGTTTCCCAGTCTAATATTTTACACAAAGGATTACAGACTCTGACAACCTTTCTAAATTATGTGAACCATTGATGAAGACTCTAAAAATCTGCTTCCCTGGTGGCTCAGACAGTAAAGAATCTGCCTGCAATGTGGGAGACCTGGGTTCAATTCCCTGGGTTGGGAAGATCCCCTGCATGAAGGCATGGCAACCCACTCCAGTATTCTTGCCTGGAGAATCCCATGGGCTATAGTCCATTAGGGTCTCAAGAATCAGACACGACTGACTGACTGACACACGACTGAGTCAGAGCATACACTTGAAATTTCTAATCCTACATTGGAAGGTGAGACACAGTTTTTGCAAGGTTTATGGCATAGATTAATTTTAGAAATTCACTTGATTTTTCATATTAAAAAAAATCTTGTCACTAAAAGTAACTGAATCTTGGAAAATAATTTAAACCAGAGATTTGGATACAGCCAGTACTCTCTTATCTAGCTTGTCTTTGGTATCCATATTATTCCACTTCATAGAACATGATTCTCCTTTACTTTGTGGAACACTTGATTATCAAAAGCTGCTGGAATTTATAACTTAAATTTACCACAATGGGAAGGAACTGATGTGGTATTTTCCTTTCTCAAATTCACAACTACTGGGGTAAGTCTTTAGTTGATCTAGCTTGACGCAAGTGATCATGCCTAGACCAATCTACTTTAAATCAGGAGTGAGGGTGAAGTCACATGAAAACATGGCTTTTCCCATCTAAACTATGGAAACCATTGAAATAGGCAGAGGGAGAAAAAAATTCCCAACAGTATGGTGGAGGATATTGTTTCTCAAAAGACAGAATAGTAAGTTTCAACCATACTTTCAAATCTCAGTTCTCACTGTTAAAGCCCTCTTATTGTTTCCTCATACATCTTACTGCTTCATGCCTCTATCCTTTCTCCCTACTCTACCGGCCTACTTTGAGGCCCCTCTTCCAAGAAGACCCTCCTGCCTCCATCGTATGCTATCAGTTACATTTGTACAAAAGTTTAAATTAAATGCTGTATCATAATACTATGGTATTGTGATTTTATAATTCATCAGTCATTAGGGAAACGTAGAGAGAAACGACAATGGTATGCCATTTTACACACTAGGATGGCTATAATTAAGACAACAACAAGAGATGCTGACAAGGATGTAGAAAAAAGGAACCCTCATATATTGCTAATATGTGAACCAGCAGTTCTACTCCTATGTGTATACCTGAGGGAAAGGAAAATGCATAGAAACTTGTACACCAGTGTTCATATAACTTTAGCCACAATAGGGGAAACATAAAGCAATCTATCAATAGAAACTGATGAATGGATGAACAAAAGTGTTATATTCATATAATGGAATATTATTCTGCAGTAAAAAGGCACAAGATATTGATACATGTTACAACATGGACAGACTTTGAAAACACTTTACTAAATAGAAGGAGCCAGTATACATATGATATCATTCCAATTATATAAAAAGTCCAAATCTTTAGAGGCAGAAAATAGATGAGTGGTTGTCCAGGACTATGTATGTAAGATGGAGATGGGGAAAGACTCAATGGATACATGACTTCTTTTTGGAATAATGAGGATATTCTAAAATTAAATCATGGTTATAGTTTCAATAATTGTGTAAATATTCAAAAAACCATTGTATTGCACATGTAAAATGGGGTGATATGATATTATCATCATATCATAATTTTCATTATGATATGAAAATTATCTCAAGAAAACTATTTTTAGAATGCAAAAAGATTGAAGTGGGTCAAAAGAATTAAAAATATAGTAGAAATAGTGCTTTGTGGGGACAGTAGCAATGCTCAGAAGCAAAGTCCCAGGCAACAGGTTCAAAGTCTAGTGCTTAAGAACTGGAGTTAGAATCACCAATCTCTCCATCTGGGTGTTGGCAAGAGCTCTTCCGTAAATCTTCATTTCTTTGCTTACATACTCTGCTCAGTTTAACATTCTTCCCCACTCCCTCACCTAGTGAATTCTTATTCATTTCTTTGGAAATCATCGAGGTATACACTCTGAATTCTTTCCTATGAGCTGTTCTCATTTAGAAAATGGTAGTGGCTTCATCTTTCTTTCCCATAGTGCCCCACATATGTCACTATTAGGGTGTTGACCTTGCTCATTCGTGACTTTTATGGGTACGTCTCCTAACAATAGTATGCCCTCAAGAGCAGAGGCAATTTCTTTATTATTTTAATATCCCCAGCACTTGACATGATGATTCATAGGTGCTCAGTAGATGTTAGCTAAATGTATATAAAGGGCAGGTGCCCATGAAATAGCCTGATAGCATTCGATTGAGGATTCAGAAACAAAATCCAAGGCCAGAATCCCACTATGAAAAATTACTGCATGGGTAGCCGACTGTCAGTGCACTGGCTACCTAACAACTGAGTGGCAGGGACTAGGGAGGAGCTCTTGTGTCCAGCACTGCTGAAGACCAATGGGTTTCTTGTGGGCAATTGGAGATGGCGAATGAGGTTGGGGCGGCTGGCTTATGTTATTACTTGCTTGTTACTCTCTTCAGTTACATTACAGTCTTTAAGGGCAAGTTATAAATTCTTCTTTTCTATGTTTCTTAGATAATCCACAGATGTTTGTTAAATGAACTCCTTTTATCCTAAACGTCTTCTCCTAAAAAAGAGTGAACATTCTATTTTCATTTTGCTGATTCATTTATTCTAACTCTTTTGAAAATGAAATGTAAAATCCAGAAAAGTGTTTCTTTCCAATCCAGGAGAAATACTGTAGGTTTGGGGGAAAATAGCACTGAAGAATTAATTCAAATTGTGAAACTAACTGAAGGGAAAAACAGTGCCTATCATTGTAGTAACATGACATATCATTCATTTATTTGTTATTTGTTACAGGCTATCATTCCACACCAATAAATAAGCTCTGTGAGAGCCAAGATTTTTTATCTTTTTGGCTCACTGAGGTATTCTGAGCAGTTGAACAATTTCTGTCACATAATGGGTACTTAATAAATATTTACTTATAAAGGGAAGACAGAGAAGGAAGAAGTGTGAGGCTGAGGAAATGAAGACTTTTATGTATGGACATGTATAAACACCAGGAATTAGTGCAGGATCAAACTTACTTAACATTGTTATAAGTGATTTGTAAAAATGTCTGCTGGAGTAAAATTTTCTGGAGAGCTCTCTGTGTAGTGACATACTGAGGCAATAAGTATAAACTGTAAAAGGAAGTAACCTGGCTGCATGAGTGGGTAGAAAAATGGCAAATAAGCTCCTTGTAGACTGATGTAAGATGATAACACATTATGGGAAAATGGTACAAATGTACCTATAAGATAATGATTTCTAACTATCAGATCAGAACCAGGAGAGAATCCAAAGAGTTGTTAAATGTAACCTACTTTATGCCCAAAGGTCACTCTCCAACATCACTGCAATGACAGAAATAAGTCTCACATTATTTTAATTACACATCTCAGTACTTGGGTGAAACATGTCTGTGGAAGCTAAATAAATCCGTTTACAGTGGCTGTGCCACAGTTCCTCTTTGCTTCTCTGCATTCTAGTCTGCTGTCTGTGAATGTGGGCTCATTTCTTCTTACCAGAAAAGCAATACAGGTGACACATTATGGTGCCTGCACTGCAGGGAGGGCTTCCACAGCTCTGGCTATGGTAGGGTCAGCTGCTTGGAATAAGTTGGACCCATAACCCTTCTGGCTACAGCTAACTAGAGTCAGAGCAACATTTACTATCCACTTCTTTTTTTCCTGCCTGTATGCCATGTATAAATCTTCCTAACTTAAAGTTGGCTTGAGTAAGTTTCTATTTGCTACAATCAAAGAAATCTCAAATATCAATAGATAATATATTTCAAGAGGAAAAACAGTGCCTATCATTGTAGTAACATGACATATCATTCATTTATTTGTTATTTGTTACAGGCTATCATTCCACACCAATAAATAAGCTCTGTGAGAGCCAAGATTTTTTATCTTTTTGGCTCACTGAGGTATTCTGAGCAGTTGAACAATTTCTGTCACATAATGGGTACTTAATAAATATTTACTTATAAAGGGAAGACAGAGAAGGAAGAAGTGTGAGGCTGAGGAAATGAAGACTTTTATGTATGGACATGTATAAACACCAGGAATTAGTGCAGGATCAAACTTACTTAACATTGTTATAAGTGATTTGTAAAAATGTCTGCTGGAGTAAAATTTTCTGGAGAGCTCTCTGTGTAGTGACATACTGAGGCAATAAGTATAAACTGTAAAAGGAAGTAACCTGGCTGCATGAGTGGGTAGAAAAATGGCAAATAAGCTCCTTGTAGACTGATGTAAGATGATAACACATTATGGGAAAATGGTACAAATGTACCTATAAGATAATGATTTCTAACTATCAGATCAGAACCAGGAGAGAATCCAAAGAGTTGTTAAATGTAACCTACTTTATGCCCAAAGGTCACTCTCCAACATCACTGCAATGACAGAAATAAGTCTCACATTATTTTAATTACACATCTCAGTACTTGGGTGAAACATGTCTGTGGAAGCTAAATAAATCCGTTTACAGTGGCTGTGCCACAGTTCCTCTTTGCTTCTCTGCATTCTAGTCTGCTGTCTGTGAATGTGGGCTCATTTCTTCTTACCAGAAAAGCAATACAGGTGACACATTATGGTGCCTGCACTGCAGGGAGGGCTTCCACAGCTCTGGCTATGGTAGGGTCAGCTGCTTGGAATAAGTTGGACCCATAACCCTTCTGGCTACAGCTAACTAGAGTCAGAGCAACATTTACTATCCACTTCTTTTTTTTTTTCCTGCCTGTATGCCATGTATAAATCTTCCTAACTTAAAGTTGGCTTGAGTAAGTTTCTATTTGCTACAATCAAAGAAATCTCAAATATCAATAGATAATATATTTCAAGAGGAAAAAGATCCCCTACCCCATCTTGCAAAAAAACTCAGTGAAAATCAGTTTGACTGGTAAAGAGGCTTGGAAGTAGATTCTGGAAAGAACTTAATAGTTTCCTCAGGTTGGAAACAGTCCTATCGTAAATATCCCTTGACTTGTATCTGGAGAGCCTTTGTTTATCATTCAATTCTGATGTAGTGAGGTCTGAGGGCAACTCCTGACCAGCTCCCCAAGCACTGCTATCTAATTCCCAGTGCAGAAAGTAGAGTTACTTTTGTGTCAGCAAACTACAATTCGCTAATCCAGGCCTCTATGTGATCTTAATATTATTCTCCATTGTTAGTTTTTACATTAGGGCTCTCCATAGAAAAGAACAAATAGGATATATCTATATGTCCGTCTGCCTGAAGAGACTTTATTATAAGGTATCAGTTCTATCGATTATGGAGATTGTGAAGTCCTGCAATCTGCCATCTGCAGGCTGGATACCTAGCAAAGCCAATGGTGTGGCTCAGAGGCCTGAGAGCCCAAGCACTGATGGGCAGATACCAATTCACATCTGAAACCTTGAGAAACAGGAGCACAGAGGGCTCATGATAGATCTGTGTCCAAGTTTCTAGATCATAGAAGATTTAGGTCCCATTTCAGTAGTCAATCTGGAATCAAGATTGACAGGAGAGCAGGCTTCCCTGGTGGTCCAGTGGGTAAGGGCACCGCCTTGCAGTGCAAAGGGTGCTGGTTCAATCCCTGGCCTGGGAAGATCCCACGTGCTGTGGAGCAGCTGGACCAATGTGTCCAATTACCGAGCTGGAGCTCTGGAGCACATGTGCCCAGAGCCGGTGCTCTGCGACAACAGAGGCCACCGTGATGGGAGGCCCACACAGGCTAAAGAACAAAGATGGATGAAAATAGACAAGTGAAAGACCAATAGAAGTAGACTGCCCACCCCACTCCCTCCCCAACCTGCCCCCCCCAAAAGTTAAATATAAAAATATAAGATTGACAGGAGAAATATCAATAACCTCAGGTAGGCAGATGACACCATCCTTACAGCAGGGTGGTGCTTTTCTTTTAAAATGAAAAGGCACTAAAGAGCCCCTTGATAAACATGAAAGACGAGAGTGAAAAAGTTGATTTAAAACTCGACATTCAAAAAACAAAGATCAGCTTTTTTGTAGTTTCTTTTGCTCTACAAAAGCTTTTAAGTTTCATTAGCTCCCATATGTTAGTTTTTGTTTCTAGTTCTGCTATTCTAGTAGATGGGTCAGAGAAGATCTTGCTTTGATTTTTGTCCTTGAGTGTTTTGCCTATATTCTCCTCTAAGAGTTTTAGGGTTTCTGGTCTTGCATTTAGGTCTTTAATCCATTTTGAGTTGATCTTTGCGTATGGTGTCAGGGAATGTTCCAACTTCATTTGTTTGCATGTAGCTGTCCAATTTTCCCAGCACCATTTGTTGAAGAGGCTGTCTTTCTCCCATTTTATAGTTTCGCCTCCTTTGTCAAAAATAAGGTACTCATAGGTGCGTGGGTTTATCTCTGGGTCCTCTATCTTGTTCCATTGGTCTATATTTCTGTTTTTGTGCCAGTACCATCCTGTCTTGATGACTGTTGCTTTGTAGTAGAGTCTGAAGTTAGGGAGGCTGATTCCTCCAGCTCCGTTTTTCTTTCTCAGGATTGCTTTGGGTATTCGAGGTCTTTTGTGTTTCCAAATGAACTGTGTTATTATTTGGTCTAGTTCTGTGAAGAATGTCATTGGTAGTTTGACAGGGATCACATTGAATCTTAGACGATATTTGGTAGTATAGTCATTTTCACAATATTGATTCTTCTGACCCAGGAACATGGAATATCTCTCCATCTGTTTAAGTCTTCTTTAATTTCTTACATGAGTGCCTTGTAATTTTCTGTGTACAGTTCTTTTGTTTCTTTGGGTAGGTTTACTCCTAGATATTTGATTCTTTTGGTTGCAGTGGTGAAGGGAATTGCATCTTTGATTTCGTTTTCTGATTTGTCATTGTTTGTATATAGGAATGCCAGTGATTTCTGTGTATTGATTTTGTATCAAAAGCTCAACAGACAACTCACAGAATGGGAGAAAATCATAGCAAATGAAACAACAGACAATTAATCTCCAAAATCTACAAACAACTCAGACAACTCAGCACAGGAAAAATGAACAACCCAATCAAAAAAATGGGAAAAGGACCTAAACAGATACCTCTCCAAAGAGAACATACAGATGGCCAAAAAGCACATGAAATGATGCTCAACCTTGCTTATTATTAGAGAAAAAAGCTACAATGAGATATCACCTCACACCCATCAGAATGGCCATCATCAGCAAATCAACAGACAATAAATGCTGGAGAGGGTGCGCAGAAAAGGGAACACTCTTGCATTGCTGGTGGGAATGTAAACTGATACAGTCTCTATGGAGGACAGTATGGAGATTCCTTAAAAAACTAAAAATACAAGTACCATACAACTCAGCAATCCTACTATTAGGTTTATACGCTGATGAAACCAAAATTGAAAGAGGCACCTGTACCCCAATGTTCATTGCAGCTCTCTATACAATAGCTAGAACATGGAAGCAACCTAGATGTCCATTGACTTTTATAGTTTCGCCTCCTTTGTCAAAAATAAGGTACTCATAGGTGCGTGGGTTTATCTCTGGGTCCTCTATCTTGTTCCATTGGTCTATATTTCTGTTTTTGTGCCAGTACCATCCTGTCTTGATGACTGTTGCTTTGTAGTAGAGTCTGAAGTTAGGGAGGCTGATTCCTCCAGCTCCGTTTTTCTTTCTCAGGATTGCTTTGGGTATTCGAGGTCTTTTGTGTTTCCAAATGAACTGTGTTATTATTTGGTCTAGTTCTGTGAAGAATGTCATTGGTAGTTTGACAGGGATCACATTGAATCTTAGACGATATTTGGTAGTATAGTCATTTTCACAATATTGATTCTTCTGACCCAGGAACATGGAATATCTCTCCATCTGTTTAAGTCTTCTTTAATTTCTTACATGAGTGCCTTGTAATTTTCTGTGTACAGTTCTTTTGTTTCTTTGGGTAGGTTTACTCCTAGATATTTGATTCTTTTGGTTGCAGTGGTGAAGGGAATTGCATCTTTGATTTCGTTTTCTGATTTGTCATTGTTTGTATATAGGAATGCCAGTGATTTCTGTGTATTGATTTTGTATCAAAAGCTCAACAGACAACTCACAGAATGGGAGAAAATCATAGCAAATGAAACAACAGACAATTAATCTCCAAAATCTACAAACAACTCAGACAACTCAGCACAGGAAAAATGAACAACCCAATCAAAAAATGGGAAAAGGACCTAAACAGATACCTCTCCAAAGAGAACATACAGATGGCCAAAAAGCACATGAAATGATGCTCAACCTTGCTTATTATTAGAGAAAAAAGCTACAATGAGATATCACCTCACACCCATCAGAATGGCCATCATCAGCAAATCAACAGACAATAAATGCTGGAGAGGGTGCGCAGAAAAGGGAACACTCTTGCATTGCTGGTGGGAATGTAAACTGATACAGTCTCTATGGAGGACAGTATGGAGATTCCTTAAAAAACTAAAAATACAAGTACCATACAACTCAGCAATCCTACTATTAGGTTTATACGCTGATGAAACCAAAATTGAAAGAGGCACCTGTACCCCAATGTTCATTGCAGCTCTCTATACAATAGCTAGAACATGGAAGCAACCTAGATGTCCATTGACAAATGAATGGACAAAAAAGCTCTGGTACACATATACAATGGAATACTACACAGCTGTAAAAAGAAATGCAGAAGAATCAGTGCTAATGAGGTGTCTGGATCTAGAACCTATCATAAAAAGTGAAGTCAGTCAAAAAGAGAAAGACAAGTACAATATACTAACACATATATATGGAATCTATTAGGATGGTAATGATAACACATGCAGTGAACCCATGGAAAAACAGACATAGAGAATAGACACATGGACATTTTGTAAATGAACAGTGGGTGGGAGGCATAGAGGGAGTAGTATGGAAACCTATACTATCATATGTGAAGAAAATAGCTCTTGTCATTGTGCTGTGAGAAAAGGGGATCCTGCAGGGGCAATGTGTGATGGCCTGGAGAGATGGGATGGGAGAGATATACATAAGACTAATCTGGGATCATACATGTCTGTAAGTAACAAAACTGTGTAAAAGTAAAAAGTAAAAAAAAAAAAAAGTTTTTAAAAAGCTAATCAAAAACAAACAAACAAACCAAAGATCATGGTATTTGGTCCCATCACTTCATGGCAAATAGATGGGGAAGAAAAATGGAAACAGTGACAGACTTTATTTTCTTGGGCTCCAAAATCACTGCAGATGGTGACTGCAGCCATGAAATTAAAAGATGCTTGCTCCTTGGAAGAAAGCTATGACAAACCTAGACAGCCAATTAAAAAGCAGAGACATCCCTTTGCCAACAAAAGTCTCTATAGTCAAAACTGTGGTTTTCCCAGTAGTCACATATGGATGTAAGAGTTGGACCACAATGAAGGCTAAGTGCCAAAGAATTGATGCCTTTGAACTGTGGTGTTGGAGAAGATTCTTGAGAGTCCCTTGGACTGCAGGGAGATCAGACCAGTCAATCCTAAAGCAAATCAGATCTGAATATTCTTGAAAGGAATGGTGCTGTAGCTGAAGCTCCAATACTTTGGCCATCTGATGAGAAGAGATGACTCGATGGAAAAAACCCTGGTGCTGGGAAAAATAGAAGGCAGAAGGAGAAGGGGATGACAGCAGACCAGATGTTTGGATGGCATCACTGACATGAATAGACAAAAAAGCGCTGGTACACATATACAATGGAATACTACACAGCTGTAAAAAGAAATGCAGAAGAATCAGTGCTAATGAGGTGTCTGGATCTAGAACCTATCATAAAAAGTGAAGTCAGTCAAAAAGAGAAAGACAAGTACAATATACTAACACATATATATGGAATCTATTAGGATGGTAATGATAACACATGCAGTGAACCCATGGAAAAACAGACATAGAGAATAGACACATGGACATTTTGTAAATGAACAGTGGGTGGGAGGCATAGAGGGAGTAGTATGGAAACCTATACTATCATATGTGAAGAAAATAGCTCTTGTCATTGTGCTGTGAGAAAAGGGGATCCTGCAGGGGCAATGTGTGATGGCCTGGAGAGATGGGATGGGAGAGATATACATAAGACTAATCTGGGATCATACATGTCTGTAAGTAACAAAACTGTGTAAAAGTAAAAAGTAAAAAAAAAAAAAAAGTTTTTAAAAAGCTAATCAAAAACAAACAAACAAACCAAAGATCATGGTATTTGGTCCCATCACTTCATGGCAAATAGATGGGGAAGAAAAATGGAAACAGTGACAGACTTTATTTTCTTGGGCTCCAAAATCACTGCAGATGGTGACTGCAGCCATGAAATTAAAAGATGCTTGCTCCTTGGAAGAAAGCTATGACAAACCTAGACAGCCAATTAAAAAGCAGAGACATCCCTTTGCCAACAAAAGTCTCTATAGTCAAAACTGTGGTTTTCCCAGTAGTCACATATGGATGTAAGAGTTGGACCACAATGAAGGCTAAGTGCCAAAGAATTGATGCCTTTGAACTGTGGTGTTGGAGAAGATTCTTGAGAGTCCCTTGGACTGCAGGGAGATCAGACCAGTCAATCCTAAAGCAAATCAGATCTGAATATTCTTGAAAGGAATGGTGCTGTAGCTGAAGCTCCAATACTTTGGCCATCTGATGAGAAGAGATGACTCGATGGAAAAAACCCTGGTGCTGGGAAAAATAGAAGGCAGAAGGAGAAGGGGATGACAGCAGACCAGATGTTTGGATGGCATCACTGAGTCAATGGACATGAATTTGAGCAAGCTCCAGGAGATGGTGAAGGACAGGGAAACCTAGCATGCTGCAGTCTATGGGGTCACAAAGAGTCAGACATGACTGAGCAACTGAACTTACTGAATAATCAGCAGTCAGGCAGAGAACAAATTCCACCTTGCTCCCTTTGCTCCCCTGTTTAATTTCTGTTGAGGCCATCAGTGCTTTAGAGGATACCCAGCCACACTGTGAATGGCTATCTGCTTTGCTCAGTCCACTACTGACATGCTGATCACTTTTGGAAACATCTTCAGAGACATACATAGAAATAATGTTTAATCAGCTGGCATCACTTGATACCATCAAGTTAACACATAAATCCAGCCATCATAGTTTCTCTGGTACATATTTGCTTTGGGGAAAAAAAAGTATCAAAACAACATAGTTCATTTGAATTTAATTCTGATCTCTGTACCTAATGAATGACTATGTAGAACTGAAGACAGAATAGGAATCAGGATAACAAGAGGAACTGATAGTCACCCACACTGGTTAATTTTATTTTATTTTATTTTTTTTAAAGATTTATTTATTTATTTATTTTTGGGCGGGGATGGGGTTGGGGAGGGAGGGGAATGGGCAGGCCACTTCCATTGGTCTTTCATTTCTCTATTTTCATCCGTCTTTGTTCTTTGGCTCCTGTGGGCCTCCCATTGCGGTGGCATCTGTCATTGCAGAGTGCTGGCTCTGGGTGCATGTGCTCCAGGGCTCCGGCTCGGTAATTGGACACATCAGTCCAGCCGCTCTACGGCACGTGGGATCTTCCCAGGCCAGGGATCGAACCAGCGCCCCTTGCACTGCAAGGTGGTGTCCTTACCCACTGGACCACCAGGGGAAGCCCCTGGTTAATTTTATTTTAAAGTACAATTGTAATATGAAGAAGCAACTATTGGAAGGGATTATTAATGAAACCAATAAATAATGATATGCATTATATGTAGTTAATGATACATAATTCATAGGTATTAGCATATTTAATCCTCACAACAATACTGTAAGAAAATGTGATTATTCACAATTCACATATGGGAGATAAAGTCATTTGCCTAAGATCTCATATTGACAAAGCTGGGATTTGATTCCAGTCAGTCTTTACTAGGGCTTATGATCTTAACTGCCTACTAGATGACCTCTGATATATACTGAATTAAACTCAACTGTTGGAATACTTACAAAACTTGGAAACTTATAAAACTGATAGAACTCTTTATACCAAGATATAGCAATGGCTAGAAATATAGACAGGCGTGATTACTAAGTTTAAGAATGTTAAATCCATTATGTAACATGAATGGACTTTGGGAAAACTGGAGAGTATCCACCTGTATTTACTGACGAACTGAGGATAGTCATAATGTTCCCAAACTCTGCCTAAAAGAGACCCTGTTCCAGATGAACCGGAAAAAGGAATGGAAGTCAGGCAGAGTCTAATAGGAAAAGCCTCATGTTCGTATAGTATGTCATAATAGCTACAGAAAGACTACTTTGAAGATCTTTATAAGAGTCTTCATGCAGCGGTCCACTCGCATTGCTGGTGATAAAAAGTCACAAGCAATTTATTGAAGAATCAATAGAACTGACCTTGGTGACTTTCGCCTGCATGTATTCGCATTGGCATCCTCCTGCTGCTGTGCCTCTTTGCTAGGTGAAATAGGTATCGGTTCATGTCTTGATTTTTAAATGCCACTTGTCATCTACTGAATATTTCATAATCAAAATTAAAACAGTAAAGTCTACTTAAAGAACTTTTCTTTGACACATTTTTAATTATATTATCCAAGTTCAATGATCATACAATTTCACATGTAGTTTGGTGAATAGATTTTAAAATCTCTCTGCTTACCCAAACATACTGGTATAAAAAACGAAAAAGATTTATAAAGGCCAACTACCGAGGGGGGTTTAGAGGGAGGAAGGAGAGCTGTTGGAAAAGAGTTCACTTGGTGACTGTTGCTATAGGAACCATTTACCAACTGCTCAAAGTATCAGTTCCCAAGGAGGACAGGAGGAGCAAATCAAATGAAACTAAAACTTATGGAGGTTTGTGTAAGGAGGGTGTTCCTTCTAGGCATATCCTTGGCTTCCTTTCTACTTTTTTTTTTTTTTTAATTGGAGGATAATTGCTTTACAATGTTGTGTTGATTTCTGTTGTACAGCAACAAGAATCTACTATAAGTAGATTATACACACATACACACACACACACACACACACACATATATATCCCCTCCTTCTTGAGCCTCCTTCTCCCTGCCATCCAATTCCTCTAAGTCATCACAGAGCACTGAACTGAGCACCCAGTGTTATACAGCAGGTTCGCACTAGCTAGCTATCTTATAAACAGTAGTGTATATATGTCAGTCTTACTTTCTCAATTTGTCCCACCCCTCTGCATGTCCACATGTCCATTTTCTGTGTCCTCTCTACTTATTCCTTGTGTTCTCCAAATTGCTCAAATCCAGGGAATAGCACTGGTGACTCCAACCTGCAGACAAAGGGCCTATGGAGAAATCCAGGAAGGATGATACATATCCCTGTGATACCTGTGTGCCTACCTCCTGGAGTAGTTGAGGCCAGAAAACACCACCTAGCACTCACATGACTACCTTTGAAAAAAATTTCTTAAAAATACAGAGTCTTAAAATTGCAAGCGGTCCACTCGCATTGCTGGTGATAAAAAGTCACAAGCAATTTATTGAAGAATCAATAGAACTGACCTTGGTGACTTTCGCCTGCATGTATTCGCATTGGCATCCTCCTGCTGCTGTGCCTCTTTGCTAGGTGAAATAGGTATCGGTTCATGTCTTGATTTTTAAATGCCACTTGTCATCTACTGAATATTTCATAATCAAAATTAAAACAGTAAAGTCTACTTAAAGAACTTTTCTTTGACACATTTTTAATTATATTATCCAAGTTCAATGATCATACAATTTCACATGTAGTTTGGTGAATAGATTTTAAAATCTCTCTGCTTACCCAAACATACTGGTATAAAAAACGAAAAAGATTTATAAAGGCCAACTACCGAGGGGGGTTTAGAGGGAGGAAGGAGAGCTGTTGGAAAAGAGTTCACTTGGTGACTGTTGCTATAGGAACCATTTACCAACTGCTCAAAGTATCAGTTCCCAAGGAGGACAGGAGGAGCAAATCAAATGAAACTAAAACTTATGGAGGTTTGTGTAAGGAGGGTGTTCCTTCTAGGCATATCCTTGGCTTCCTTTCTACTTTTTTTTTTTTTTTAATTGGAGGATAATTGCTTTACAATGTTGTGTTGATTTCTGTTGTACAGCAACAAGAATCTACTATAAGTAGATTATACACACATACACACACACACACACACACACACACATATATATCCCCTCCTTCTTGAGCCTCCTTCTCCCTGCCATCCAATTCCTCTAAGTCATCACAGAGCACTGAACTGAGCACCCAGTGTTATACAGCAGGTTCGCACTAGCTAGCTATCTTATAAACAGTAGTGTATATATGTCAGTCTTACTTTCTCAATTTGTCCCACCCCTCTGCATGTCCACATGTCCATTTTCTGTGTCCTCTCTACTTATTCCTTGTGTTCTCCAAATTGCTCAAATCCAGGGAATAGCACTGGTGACTCCAACCTGCAGACAAAGGGCCTATGGAGAAATCCAGGAAGGATGATACATATCCCTGTGATACCTGTGTGCCTACCTCCTGGAGTAGTTGAGGCCAGAACAAATCACCAGGAGCCATAGCACTCACATGACAGCAAATACTGTTGCTTAAGGCATGTCTTATAGTGACTGTATGACAGAAAACACATGGCACGGTGAGCTCCCAAGCAGACGGAGTTGAAATCCTGACTATGCCACTTACCTTGGGCAGCTTACTCAACTTTGCTCAGCTGTAGAGTCCTAGTCTGTTAAATGGGAGTTATCTTATTTGCCTGAAGATTCAGCACAATAGTAAATGCCAAGTACTTTACATTGATCATTGTTTCCTTTCCTTCTCCCAAGCCAAATGTCTGCTATAACCATTCTAAGGAATTTGGTCACTCCTTTCTCTTATATCACATTATCTTTACTCTTTTTGAATATATTATCTTCAAAATATTGTGATTTTTTTTCATCCTACTGTGCATACACTGTGCAAATGCATGCTAAGTTACTTCAGTCGTGTCCAACTCTTTGTGACCCTATGGACTATAGCCTGCAGAGTCCTCTGTCTATGTTATTTTCCAGGCAAGAATACTGCAGCGGGTTGCTATTTCCTCCTCCAGAGGATCTTCCAGACCCAGGGATCACACCAACATCTCCTAGGTTGCTTGTATAATATATTTCCTAGTTTTTAAAGTCTCTCCTTAAACATTTCTCTGCAAAACATATTTTTTATTCTCTTTTTCTCTCACAGCCCCCCAAAATGTTAATATTGCTACATGAGAGTTAATCTTTTGATCTTTCAAAGATTCTCATGGTGTCTATATATTTGCTACCCAAGATTTCAGTAGAAAAGTTAATTACATAGATTGATTAAGATAAAAAACAGGGATGGCATTTAAAAGTGTGTAAATTCATATTTCGGAGGGCTCCCTTAAACATGGACTAATTTTTAAAACATTCTCTGCCTCACGTCAAAATGTTTGGTTACTGCTTTTTGTCTAAATGCATCCAGTAGCAACAGACTTGCATACTCCTTTGTGACCTGGAAATTCCCAAGTAATCACTTCTGAGTAGCAGATGTTTAGATAAGCTAACAAGTTCTTAGGGAAATAAATCCTTTTATGATTATTTCAGTAGGGATCTGTATGTTTGGTTCAGTACGTCAGTGGAATTACATTCTCAACAGGTGAAAATAAATACATGCAGAACCAGGGTTTCAACTGAGAAAAGGGGATCTGGCACCTATTTTCTAGTGACTATATAAAGCCAGGCCGAGGGGCTGACCTCAGGATGGGTGTGGGTCAGGAGGGCAGGAAGGGAATCTGCTGGTCCTCTTGTTCTTTTTTAAAATCTTGTAAGAGCAAAATACATGTCATTTTTGAAAGGAGGCCTGGGAAAGGAAGCGTTGTAAGAAATTTAACTTAATACCTAGAATACATACAATGTATTATCATGTAATGTGTAGAACCAACTGGGAAATAATATCACCTGTTACCAATAACATCGTCAATATTTATTACATATCCTTGAGAATGATACAAGCAGCAGACGGTGTATGAACACATAAGGCAGGACTGGAGACCCCCATATGTTTAGGTAAATATGTGAATAGGAGACTATTATTACTTGGACTTTTTTTTGTTGTTTATTGACTAGTCCTCTTTCCTTTCAGTTTCTGCAGTAAAAAGGCTTTGAGCCTCCAATACCTTTCTGAAAAAAAAGGGAACAATTACTCATTAGCTTTTTCCTCCAGGCAAAACCAAATGCTTCTGCTTCAGCTCACTACCCCTGATAAAGCTCTAAATCTTTTTTTTTCTTAATTTTTATTTTACTTTTTACTTTTACAGAGTTTTGTTGTTTATATATATGTATGATCCCAGATTAGTCATATGTATATCCCCCCATCACATCCATCCAGGCTGTCACACAGCTCTAAATCTTTTATCTTGATGGGAGGCAAAGACAAAGACAGCAACCTTGATTCTAAAAGATTCATTTCTTCCTCCCTTCCTCTTTTTCTGTCCTTCCTTTTCTGTTTCTTGCTCTCTGATGCCACAGCTTCACTCTTGGTTGTATCCCTTTTTGTTTGAACTTTTTTTAAAACTCCAGGGTTATTCACAAACTTCATACGATTTCTTTAAAGAGAGACAAATCATATTAATCTCAATTAGAGACCACACATGCCTACACAATTTTGCCCACATCAGGATGGAATTTAAAAAAAAAAAAAAACCTATTTTTTTTTTTTTTTTTTAACAGGCAAGCAACTGTAGGATCATAGACCCTACATTTTCTACATAGTGAACATATAAACTCAGTGGTCTGGGGTCCGTGGTCAGAAAGACATGGTAGTTCTACACTCTTCAGATCTTTCCAATTAGAACTTGAAAGCCCATTTCCCTCCCAGAGAAATGCCAGATGCATTCTTCTTTAATGAGCTTAGGACCCAAACTGCAATATGATCTCCTGCTTCAGGTGGAACATGGATAACAACTTAGAAAGAAAGGAGAATGGGGTCTGGAAGAGGATGTAGATTGAAGGATTACCTTAATTAAATGTAAAAGTAGGATCAGAGAGGTAGAAAGACCTTAAAGAAACACTAGTGCTGTGGTCTGAGAGACAAAACCCTGTAGGGCAGCTGTTCCCATGTTTGGAAAAATCAAAGTCTGGATGTTTATACAATATTTAAAGAAAATAAGGTAGGCATGACAAACACTCCATTGAATATAGGCAACCCAAGACAAAAACCTGTGGAGAACTAGTAACATCTTAAATGTTTTAGTTGACCGTATGCACTAATTCCATGCATTTTATCTAACTCAAACAGATAAATGAGGTTATCCTTTCAAAATACCACAGACCCACTATGTTTTCTGGAGTCTTAAAAATTTAGGCTACAGGCAAACAAAAATTCAATTTAAAGTTTAATACAAATGAAAGTACATGGAACTTGCCAGATTACATTTTTTAGGGTGTTTCTAGGAGTGACTAGAGCTTTAAAATGCTGCAGCTCAGATTAAATAAGTCATAATCCATTAAAACAATGAGATATTATGTAGCTGTAAAAATCAATAGGGAACCCAGGTACTGAGAGAGTAAAAAAAGGATCTCCAAAATATAGTATTAGTTAAAAAAATAAGATACAGAACAGCATGTAGGGTATATGACATTTGCATAAAAATAAGTGAGAACAATATATATGTATGCATTTGCTCAGATATAAAAAAAGAAGCACAGGAAGAATACACAAAGAATTAAGAAGAGTGGTTATTTATGGGCAGAAGGTAGCTGAGCTGAATGGGACTAAAAGTTACAAGACATTTTACTATAGACAGCTTTTATGCTATTAGATCCTTGAACTATGTGACTATATTAGCTGTAAAATAGAACAGTAATAAAGTAAATCTACTAAATGGTAGTGAAAGTGCTAGTCACTCAGTTACATCCGACTCTTTGTGAACCCACAGAGTGTAGCCCATGAGGCTCCTCCAGGCAGGAATACTGGAGTGGATTGCCATTGCCTTCTCCAGGGCAGCTTCCTGACCCAGGGATCAAACCCTGGTCTCCTGCATTGCAGGCAAATTCTTAACCGTCTGAACCACCAGGAAAGCCCATATTAGCTATATATGTGTAATTTTAAAGTCTTTTTAAAAAATGAAACAAAATGCAGTGGTTCAAAAGAAAATTGCAAGATGATGAATCTATAGGGGAAGTCTATATTGCTAGCCTGTTTTTGTTTTAGTCTCTGTCATTTTATGTCTTGCTAATATCTCAAGCATAAGCTATCAAATGCCTACAGTTTGACCCCTAGGTAAAAGGAGAGACCAGGAAACTTCAGAAAACACAGCTACTTGATAATCTTCTTAGAAGCATTTGGAACTGCTCAGTGATCCATGAATGTCAAGGCAAAACTCTGATATACCTCTTCCAGGTTCCACATACATCTCTTCATCTGTGGTAAACTTTGGGCCAGTAAGAAATACCTGTCGCCTTTGCTTCCTGTTCATGTTTTAGAGGTGTCATTTCACACATCTTCCCACTAGCTTGTGAACTCCACAACCTTTCTAATATCTTTTCATAAACAGAGATGTTAAGACACTGAACAATTTGGCCCTGTGATGGTATGTTCAGTGGTAAAAGAGAGCACATATCTGTTTTGATTACTAGTGGTCAGTTAGACCAATTCAGACGTACCCCCAAAACATTCCTTATTCTCTTGTTGCAGCACTAGCTCCAGTATCCTTCTAAGCTCATTTTTCATGTACTTGGATTCCTTTCTTTTCAGGTGGCAAATTTGCCTGCTTCTGGTATCTAGGGAATGCATACCATTTGACTTATTAAATGTACAAGCTGACACAACAAACCACCAACTTGTTATTTTGATGAAAATATTCTTATTTTCAGCAGATGGCTAAAACTGTTGCCTTTGTTATACATTGTTTGTTTTGACCAAAAAAAAAAAAAAAAAAACATAGAGAAAGAAAGCTCTGATCATTTTTCCTATGAAACTTAATCTAAAACCAAACAATTTGGCATGTGACTTCTGAGCGTGTTCTATGTTTCATTTCTAGAGCCCATTTCCCTGGCAACTTCCACCCTCTCCCAGCTGCAGAGGTCAACACAATAGACTTGTCACAGGTTTTAAGTCGGGTAACTACTTTTAATTTGGAGAAATTATTACCCAGGGAGAAAATAGGCTGGTCCTGTACTTCAAAGAAAAAAAATAGAAATCAAGATGCACACAGCCCCCTGAATTGGACTGACTCTTAATGTTGCTGTGTGCCTCCTAAGCAGCTGTTCAAATAAGTAGCTGCCCGAGGAAATGTATATTCAAATGCTCCTTGTCATTTGCCTCTCCTAGCTTCACACCTAAAAGCCAGATGCAAGCTCTTCCAGGGCTAACAAATAGATGCCTTCTGGTGGCTCATTATGGTAATTACTGGCCATATATTACTGCCATGTGAAAAGGGTTGTGAGGAAGGCCAGCCCAGGGGCACTTACAAGTGGTTTATTTGTGTTGCGCTATTAAGAATCCTCCTGTTATCAGATCAACCACTGCTCTTTGGGTTTTACAAGCAAGTTGTTCTTTAACAATCTGATCCTTCATCTGTTACCTTTGTGTTATTTTAAGCACCACTTAGGACCTAACATGCTGCTTGGGAAAGTTACTTTACCTGTTTACAAAGAGATTCTCAAGTCCATTGCATGCTGAGCACATTTTTCCCGTGGCTCCTTTCCAACACCATCCATTACACCACCCCCATCTCTCCAACACTGCGATGTTTCTCCTCTTTCTTTGATCTTCATCTGGGCTACACACCCGTTTGTTGACCATAAACACCCTCTTGGTGTAAATGAATTTTGATGTAACTGAGCATTATGGGTTTGGACAACATCAGGGTTGAAGGTATGTATCAGGTATGTAAGGTCAGGGGGCTCTGTAGCAAAAAGAATGAGACACTTTCTGAATATAAAATTAGGTACCAAAGTTAATATTTAGAATGAGAAATTAGAAAGTTTAGAAAACTGGTAAATCTACAAACATTAGAAAATCTAAAACAACAATAACAAAGACCTTAAGTTCAGTTGCCTGGCTCTCCTCCAAACTTTTTTTCTTATTTTTGACAGCAGACTCTTTGATTGCCTCTTCACATGCCAGTGGTTTTATAACTGTTTCATAGAGAGAAAAGAAATTTGATCTTTCCTTTAGCAGGATTGCGAAATCTTTTATTACTAATATAGTTTAAGAAAAGTTTCAGCTTCACATCTTGTTATTGGTAACGTCAAGTAAATTTATAAAATTCTTAATTTTGGGAAAATGTTAAACTTTTTTATACATGAGCTATAAGATTTCAGTGTATTTCAAGTTTTATTTTGCAATGAAATACACTTTAAACTGAAATATGCTCATTAACTAGCTTATATTAGATGATATGATTGAAATATATTCTTTATCAATTACTGTTTTTGTTTTATCTCAACTTTTTTACATTGCTCTCTATCAGAATTTCTATTGATTTCATCACTCCTCTTTATCGCATTTAATTTCATATTCCTTTAATTTTTTCCCTTAATTTCCTTTTACTTTTTAAATACGTTTACAAAGGACAAGAGCTTTCCTGATCCCTGCTCCTGAGTCTGGTGACTTAGTGGTAAAGAAACCACCTGCCAATACAGGAGGTGCAGGTTCAAGCCCTGGGTTGGCAAGATCCCCCAGAAAAGGAAATGGCACCCCATTCCACTTATTCTTGCCTGGGAAATCCCACGGCAAGAGGAGGCTGGAAGGCTACAGTCCATGGTGTCACAAGAGTCAGACACAACTTAGCAACTAAACAACAATAAAGGACAAAAGTGGTACTTTTCATAAACATTAAAATCAGGAGTACATGGTAGATGAATTTTCACTTGTTTCATAAAAGTAACCCAAAACATCTTTCTAAATTTGTTTCTCCATGTTAGAATAATTTTGCAATTAAAAAAAAAGCAAACTATTTGGAAGATACTATGCAAATAAAAGGCCAGTGAAGCTTAAGCCTCATTAAAGTCATGAAAAAATCTGCCTTTGGACCTCTGGGCAATGACTCAACAGGTGTGAGTCAATGTGTATTTGGGGATAAGGCATGCTTCACTCCTCAATGCTTCTTGGCTCAGTGCCTCATCTGAATATAGCTAAAGCTTCAAGCTAATATTGGGGAAGGAGGTTGAGGCGGGTGTCACTCATGTCCCCAGAATTCTCAGAGGATAAGGGGTGGGAAGGGGCTCTTGGTTGGGAGGCAGGGAAATGAGAAAGAAAGGCTCTTGGGACTGTCCGGCTTTCAGCATAATGTCAAGACCCATAAGCTCATTTACAACCAACTTCTAATATCCTTTGGTCATTACAGTTGTATGAATCCTTTTCATATCAGAGATAGGCCATTCAGCCAATTATTTTTGGCTGAAATTGTCTCACTCATTATAATAGCAAAATTGGAAATGACCCACATATTTAAAGGTCAGGTGTCGGTTAAATGTATTATTACATGTCCACACAACAGATGTATGCAACATCTAAAAATGTTCCATAACAGTGTATTTGTTTATTTGAAATTGGTTGCTATGTATTTTTGCATGAAACAAATGAGATATAATACGAATAGTAAAATCCTAGTTTTTCTTAAAAAAGGACTCTCTTTACACATGTAGACATGGATGTATATGTACTAAGGTGTTGATGGTAATCGTCCTTGGGCAGATGTAATTGTATGATTTTTGTTTTATTAAAAACACTTACTTCTATCATTAAAATTTTGCTGATAAGTATCATTTGGTAATAAGAAAAAATGTTGTTAGTGGAAAAAAAAGTGAAAATAGCATTTTAACATTGGATTTTAGTCCTTTCGAATAATAGCCTGAAACGAAAACTTATCCATACACTTCAGTATTCATGCTAAAACTTCATTTCTAAGAGACATTAACCTATTTCTAAGAAGGATTACTCTGCAGGACTTACTGTAGCAACATGAGACAGGTCAGTCTCCCCCACGGCATACTTTTGGGTCAGCAAATTTCATTCCTGTGACTGGGGAAAGGCCAGCATCCCAAAAACTAGTTCTAAAGGGAGGATTGTAAGAGAAATGTTTTATACTTATTTTTTTCTAAAATGTATACCCATTTTACTTAAAGTATTATGTCTTTTTCATTCATACTTAAATTATAGGAAAGTACAGTGGCCCTTTAGAAATTTGGGTGTATATAGATAAAATGCATTAATCTGAGCTACCATCAAGCAATATTTATTGTTGTAAATGCAGTGTGAACCACCACTTAGAATCTACGAAGCTCAAAACACATTTGTTTCCATAACCTTACTCTAGTCTTCCAAGATCCTTGCAAGTTCTCAGTCCTTGGTGTGCCAAAGAAACACTTGAGGAAACTTGGCAAAATGCAGATCGAAGACCCCACTCTCAGACATTTTGATTAGGTAGATCTGGGATGGGACTCAGGAATAAGCAACTTGAACTGGGGCTCATATTTGGAGAATCACCGTTTTAAGCAAGTCTGCTTCTTTTAATACTGGGAAAATTATTGTTGTTGTTCAGTTACCAAACCATGTTTGACTCTTTGCAACCCCATGGACTGCAGCAGGCCAAGATTCCCTGTCTTTCACCATCTCCTGGAGTTTGCTCAGGTTTATGCCCATTGTGTCAGTGATACGATTTATCTCATCCTCTGCCCTCCTTCTCCTCCTGCCTTTTCCAAGCATCAGGATATTTTCCATTGAGTCGGCTCTTAATATCAGGTGGTCAAAGTATTGGAGCTTCAGCTTCAGCATGAGACCTGTCATTGAATATTAAGGGTTGATTTCCTTTTTGGAAAATTATAGCAAAGCACAAAAAAGAGCTTGACTTACTGTGAGAGCTGCAAAAGGACCATAATGTGTGAAACAGACATTAGTAATACTGCCTCCGCTGCTGGATCTTTCTCCATCACTCCTTTGCCAGCTGACCCACATGCCCCCTGAGCTGTATAACCTGAACTCTTTGACCAAATTATTCAGTCCCTCCTTACTAGCCCTCTGGCAGTCAATGAAACCATACTGTGTGAAAAAAACAATTCTTTATTCCTCAGAGTTGCCTGAAAACCTGTTAAGATAATGACTTGGGCCTCTCTTAAAAACCTGCCACATTCAACCTTCTCAATCGACACTCTTACATCGCTGCTGAGTACATGACACGCGCTTTGTCTCCGCTGGTGCTAATAGTTTTCTACCTTCTGCTCTAGACACGTGACAGCCCAGTGTCACAGTGATGCTGAAAAATGCATTCTCTGTGCCCAGGAAGAACCTGTATAAATATTCTCAATAAATAAATAACAGTTGTCATTTTCAGAATATGACAATCTCCAGCTGCCTGTGCTTAAAGTGAGTGACGTGTCATTTATCCTAATAGATGTGAACGCGTATATTGTACATACCAGTGAGTCACCTCATTCTTATTCACTCCAGCCTTGGTCTCAGCTGGGGGCAAGTGCCTCTAACAGGGTATGGCTGGATCAAATCACAAGTTGAAAAATCTTGGTCAATTATAGAAGCCTGAGGCTAAGGAGGGTTTTCAGACCTCGCAGACCCCTCCTCTTCCCAAGGCTTACAGAAGATGCCAGTCAGCCTCCCAGCTGTGGAATTTCTGGGACTTTCTCCCCCCTGTAATTTAATGTGACTCAGTTGTTCTCCGTCCTGATAATACAAGTGGTGAGAAAGTCTCCTAATCCTACCAGCATACCCTCTTGTCAGCACCTCTTTATTTCCCTCTTTAAAGGCTCAACATGTTTTGATTTATAATCCGCACCAAGATAACTACAGGTGCCCTTTCTAAAAAGCAAGGTTAACTCACCTGAGATGAATTCTTTTATTGCAAACAAAAGCAGCACATGAGCAGGAAACACAATTAATACAGGTGCTTCCCTGAAACTTAGCAAATGCCTGTTGTTTCGAAAAAAATGGTCACCATGGCCTGGAGGTTCCTTTCATGTTATTTTAGGGAGAAACTATTTGAATTTAAATACATTTAAAGGGGAAAGGAGAAGCCCAAGAAAAGTCCCGTAGAAGGAGCTATAAATTGTTCAAAGGCACAGGTTATTAGGGATGAGGAAAGTATCGAGCAAAACTGACCCCAGCATCAGCATTTTGAGATGAAATCAATGAAATCTCACCCAGTGAAATCATCACTTTTGTATGGGTGCATGTTTGGGGTTATATTCTTGCTAAATAACTTTTTCAGTACTCTGGCTAAGGCAATCTTTGTAGAACCTTGCATTTGATTCTCCTTGAAAATATATTAATGAATATATTAACCCCTAGAAAGCATTTTGAATTCTATTAGATGGAGGCTGGTGTGCTAACTTGATCTTTAGTTTGCTTGAGCTTCAGAGTTCACTGTTCTGGTAGTTGACAGTTCTTCATTTTAAACTTCAGAAGTTAATTGAAAGTCTTTCATCATGAAATATAGGTCACTCTTTTTTAGATGGCGTTAAAAATATTTTCAGTTCATGTTAAGATATGATCAAAAAGAAAATCAGGCAACATAAATACTGCAGTCCTATCAAATTGCTTAATTTTGTAAGTCTTGTACAGTTAAAAAGAAAATTAAGATAAAATCCATGAAGAACAAATGGTGAAATGATTGACTTAAGCAAACCTGACTAGTAGCTACATTAAATTGCCAGTATATTTTTAAAAATCTTGATCACTTCTCTAAACAAGTAATGTGTCATCTTTTAACTCCTAGTTCTAATATTCATTTAATTTGGATAGTTTCATCAAGTAAAGTACTACTTTTCAGCTCTGGCCAGGGTACTTTCTAGTATTAATTGGCCTTGGAGGCCACATTCCTATGTTTGTAGACCAGACCCTCCCTCTGACAATCTCCTCCTTCCCCAGGGCATCCACAAAGAGGGTTTCAACAAATGCTTTGGGCATAGTCACACTTCCTCAATGGCAGAATCTACCTGCTCTTGGAATGACAAGATGACAAGATTGCATGCTCAATTACACCTGCTCCTCTTTTTAAGTAATTGCCTTAGATCTTGACAAATTACATTCTCGTTTTCTCAGGCACTCTAACTCTAATTAGAATGAAGGTACCAAGCTTTTATTAATTATTGAATCCTGATTGTTTGAAGCAATGTCATTTTGTTTTCTAGAATTCTACTATCTTTCATGACCCAATTAGAAGTAGCTAGAAATTCCTGCTACTTTGGGCCCCTGTATATATTGTGTTTACTTCCACATATACTGTATATTAGTTTCCTATATCTGGATTTTTATGTGACAAAAAAAGAGTGCTTCTTTGTGAAGTTTTCTATGACCTGAAGGAATAAAAGCAATAAAGGAATCAAGTAGACCCAAATTTAACAAATAAAAATACAACATGCCTAGTTGAATGATGATATGTTTTCTATGAATCACAATTTCCTAGGATGCAAAGGAATGAATTATATTTCAATTTTGGGTTTGGAAAAATATGAGAAGATCAATTTAAGTAATAGATAAGGATACTATTGGCAAGAAATATTAACCCAAGTAGGGCTTCATGCCTTTTTTCACATTCTAGTAAAATATAAAATCTCTCTGTTTATAAATATAGAATTGCATTGTTTTCTGCTTTAATTAGCATTTGTTAGTTTTGTTCATGACCTCTAAAACACTTTCCATTACTCAAGTCATCAACATTCACTTAAAAATGGTGAAGCCTTACAAGAATAGCAAATGGAGGAATTGTAGTCTGATTAAAATCAGCTCATTTCAAGGAAGAAGGAACTCTGTTTTAAACTGAACTGTCATAAGAAAAATGTTAGGAAACAAATACTTAAGATAACTTTCAGATTCCAGGAAAAGTGTAATAAAGACAGTTTCTTTTCAAAATCATAGCTATAGTAGCAGAATGTTCTAATGTTTAAAATTTTTCTAATATTTATTTATTTATTTATTTATTTTCCCTCTAAGTCATCATTTTCATTCATCCTTATTCTTTGGCATCTGTGGGCCTCCCAATGCAGTGGCCTCCCTCACTGCAGACCACTGGCTCTGGGTGCACATGCTCTAGAGTGCTGGCTCCTAACTGGACACACAGGTCCAGCTGCTCCACGGTACGTGGGATCCTCCTGGGCCAGGGATTGAACCAGTCTTCCTTGCACTGCAGAGTGGACTCTTCACCCACTGGACAACCAGGGAAGCCCTCTAATATTTATTTTTGATGGTTCATGGTTTTAGAAAAATAGCTGCAAAATGAATTGAATGTGAGTTTCATGATTTCCTATAATTTCTTTCATCGTAAAGTAAATACTATAAGACAATTTAAAAATTCATTAGTTAAGGAATGTTCTACAAATTATTTTAATATTAGGATTTTACTTATTTCAAGGTTTCTAATGTGTGCTATTATTCAGTGTATGTTCTAATTGAAATATGTCAAATCTTAAAATTAATTTTACTTAATGTTATCTTTAGCCTCAGTCTGATATTAATAATTCCCACTTTTCTTCCTTACTCCTAAAATAAATAGATTTCAAAATGGAAGGGAGAGACAGCTTGGTACTTCTATTATTACAAGGAAGTGGACTTTTATTATCAAATAATATACCTATCTCGTTAAGCCTAATCATGTTATTATAATCTCGAGTTGCCCAAATGAAATGACTTTCTTTTTAATTGGCTTGATGAAATGTAAGGCAATTACAAGTGTTTCTCTTTGGTGCTTTAAGGAGTGAAGTTTTTAGTTCATATGACAAAATATAGGTACTAGATATTCTAGTATAAAAGTTTTCTCTAACTTTTTCATTAGCTTCCAACAATGTTTAATGTTACATGTTTACTCTGTCTTCAGTGTCTATATGAAAATGTCAAATGTATCATTCAAGATTCTAAGTAAATATGTATTATATGTAATCTAACATAAGGATCTGGTAATTTGCCATAGACTATCCAGTTCTCTTATTTTATCAACACCAGTTAAATAACATAAGCTGCTTTAGAAAAGTTCAGAATGTCATTTTTTTCTGGGGATAAAAGAGGGTATTGGTTCTAAAGCAACAACAAAAATAGCCAGAAAGAGTCCCAGTTGCAGTGTGAGAACAGATCTGCTGTCTGGACCAGCCAGCAACGAGGTGCACACTCAGTGCTCACTGAGGCTGAGGAGTCAAACTCATTCTTGCAAAGCTGAGACTCAGAGAAAGAGATAAGGGATAAAAAAAGGAATAAGTACAAAGAAAGTAAACCTCAAAGAAGACAGTGGAATACAAGGGTATTCCAATAGTAACGGTACAAAATCAAGACTTCTCTCGAGGAAAAGAACAAAAGCATAATTCAGAAAAGAAGGAGGATGGTATTTCTCCAGCTGAGTTCTATGGAGATTAGTGTTCAAAGTGTACAATGTGCCATGGAAGGGGGTGGGGAATTTTCCATGGTTAAATATGCTTGAGAAATGTATATATTCCCATCTTGAAGATTTACAGCACCTAATTTAATATTATAATTTCTAACAGCAACCTTTAATTTAGATATATTTCAAGGTTTCTAATGTGTGCTATTATTCAGTGTATGTTCTAATTGAAATATGTCAAATCTTAAAATTAATTTTACTTAATGTTATCTTTAGCCTCAGTCTGATATTAATAATTCCACTTTTCTTCCTTACTCCTAAAATAAATAGATTTCAAAATGGAAGGGAGAGACAGCTTGGTACTTCTATTATTACAAGGAAGTGGACTTTTATTATCAAATAATATACCTATCTCGTTAAGCCTAATCATGTTATTATAATCTCGAGTTGCCCAAATGAAATGACTTTCTTTTTAATTGGCTTGATGAAATGTAAGGCAATTACAAGTGTTTCTCTTTGGTGCTTTAAGGAGTGAAGTTTTTAGTTCATATGACAAAATATAGGTACTAGATATTCTAGTATAAAAGTTTTCTCTAACTTTTTCATTAGCTTCCAACAATGTTTAATGTTACATGTTTACTCTGTCTTCAGTGTCTATATGAAAATGTCAAATGTATCATTCAAGATTCTAAGTAAATATGTATTATATGTAATCTAACATAAGGATCTGGTAATTTGCCATAGACTATCCAGTTCTCTTATTTTATCAACACCAGTTAAATAACATAAGCTGCTTTAGAAAAGTTCAGAATGTCATTTTTTTCTGGGGATAAAAGAGGGTATTGGTTCTAAAGCAACAACAAAAATAGCCAGAAAGAGTCCCAGTTGCAGTGTGAGAACAGATCTGCTGTCTGGACCAGCCAGCAACGAGGTGCACACTCAGTGCTCACTGAGGCTGAGGAGTCAAACTCATTCTTGCAAAGCTGAGACTCAGAGAAAGAGATAAGGGATAAAAAAAGGAATAAGTACAAAGAAAGTAAACCTCAAAGAAGACAGTGGAATACAAGGGTATTCCAATAGTAACGGTACAAAATCAAGACTTCTCTCGAGGAAAAGAACAAAAGCATAATTCAGAAAAGAAGGAGGATGGTATTTCTCCAGCTGAGTTCTATGGAGATTAGTGTTCAAAGTGTACAATGTGCCATGGAAGGGGGTGGGGAATTTTCCATGGTTAAATATGCTTGAGAAATGTATATATTCCCATCTTGAAGATTTACAGCACCTAATTTAATATTATAATTTCTGAGAGATCCTATTGTCTAAAAGCTTAAAAATTTTGTAAACATATATACATGCTTAATATTGATATATATTAATAGCAACATTAATATTAATGTGTGGTATTAATACAACTTATATAACTATAGGATTGTTTTTTCAGACCATCTAGTAACATTTGCTATTGTATGAGTGGATGAAGCAATGAACTCTAGTATTCTGCAGTTACTGCTTATTTGGAAATTTAGATCTGGGTATTGTGTACACCTCGATGGTACCTGCAGACATTGCTTTATCATATCCATGATGTTCTTAGCAAGGACCAAAATTACAAGGTCATTAAGAGCAGAGCTATCAATTGAGAATCCCTGGGTTCAACTCCTAGGTCTTCTACTTGCCTTGACAGGGTCCTTGACTTCTTTAAACCTCAGTTTCCTCCTTTGTCCAAAAGGAAAGAACTCAAAATGGTAACAGAGCTTATTTCATAGCTTATTGGAAGAAGCAGATGAGACATTCCTTATAAAATATGTAACAATGCTCAGCACATAGTAAACAAAAAACATTTTTTAGTTGAAGTACAGTTGATTTACAATGTTGTGTTAGTTTCAGGTGTGCAGCAATGATCTAGATTCTTTTTCAGATTCCTTTCCACTATGGGTTATTACATGATATTGAATATAGCTCACTGTGTTATAGAGTAGGACTTTGTTGTTTATCTATTTTATATATAGTGGTTACACAAGTCGCTTCCGTCATGTCCGACTCTGCAACACTGTGGACTGTAGCCTGCCAGGGTCCTTTGTCCATGGGATTCTCCAGGCAAGAATACTGAAGTGGGTTGCCATGTCCTCCTCCAGGGGATCTTCCTGACCCAGGGATGGAAACCGTGTGTCTCTTCTGTCTCCTGCACTGGCTGATGAGTTCTTTACCACTAGCACCACCTGGGAAACCCCATATACAGTGATGTATATCTGTTAAACCCAAACTCCTAATTTATACCTCCTCCAGCTCCTTTCCCCTTTTGTAACCGTAAGTTTGTTTTCTCTGTCTGTGAATTTCTTTCTATTTTGTAGGTAAGTTCATTTGCATTACTTTTTTCAATAGATTCCACATATAAGTGATGTCATATATTTGCCTTTCTCTCTCTGACTTATCACTAAGTGCGATCATCTCTGGGTTCATTCTTGTTGCTTCAAATGGCACTATTTCCTTCAGAAAACAAAAAAAAATCTTAGCATTATAAATCCCATGCTTGCATCTCCTCCTTTGTGAGTTCTCTAAGCACAATTTTTATCTGGCTACTCAAAGGTTTTTTGGATGCTAGAGATTAAATGAATCCCAAATATCTAGCTAAGCAACATCGTACCTGAGCATTGACCAAACGTAAATAAGTATGACCTTAGCGGTTCCATGGTGAATAGAGAGGATTTAGTGAGATTACATGCATAAAGGGTTAATGATTTGATGGGCAGTGGAGGCTTTTTCACTGTGGAAAGGATGAACTGACAGGCAATGTAAATGAGATAAGTTGGGGGTTTTTGCCCCTTACATTGCTCTGTTCACAAGCTTTGCTGAAACATGTATGGGCTCTGGGATTTGTGTCTGTGGTATCAGGTGGGAAGAGTCCTTCTTACACAGGCAGCTGGCATTCTGAAGAAAAGACAAGATCATTGGGTGAGGTGTGCAGCAATGATCTAGATTCTTTTTCAGATTCCTTTCCACTATGGGTTATTACATGATATTGAATATAGCTCACTGTGTTATAGAGTAGGACTTTGTTGTTTATCTATTTTATATATAGTGGTTACACAAGTCGCTTCCGTCATGTCCGACTCTGCAACACTGTGGACTGTAGCCTGCCAGGGTCCTTTGTCCATGGGATTCTCCAGGCAAGAATACTGAAGTGGGTTGCCATGTCCTCCTCCAGGGGATCTTCCTGACCCAGGGATGGAAACCGTGTGTCTCTTCTGTCTCCTGCACTGGCTGATGAGTTCTTTACCACTAGCACCACCTGGGAAACCCCATATACAGTGATGTATATCTGTTAAACCCAAACTCCTAATTTATACCTCCTCCAGCTCCTTTCCCCTTTTGTAACCGTAAGTTTGTTTTCTCTGTCTGTGAATTTCTTTCTATTTTGTAGGTAAGTTCATTTGCATTACTTTTTTCAATAGATTCCACATATAAGTGATGTCATATATTTGCCTTTCTCTCTCTGACTTATCACTAAGTGCGATCATCTCTGGGTTCATTCTTGTTGCTTCAAATGGCACTATTTCCTTCAGAAAACAAAAAAAAATCTTAGCATTATAAATCCCATGCTTGCATCTCCTCCTTTGTGAGTTCTCTAAGCACAATTTTTATCTGGCTACTCAAAGGTTTTTTGGATGCTAGAGATTAAATGAATCCCAAATATCTAGCTAAGCAACATCGTACCTGAGCATTGACCAAACGTAAATAAGTATGACCTTAGCGGTTCCATGGTGAATAGAGAGGATTTAGTGAGATTACATGCATAAAGGGTTAATGATTTGATGGGCAGTGGAGGCTTTTTCACTGTGGAAAGGATGAACTGACAGGCAATGTAAATGAGATAAGTTGGGGGTTTTTGCCCCTTACATTGCTCTGTTCACAAGCTTTGCTGAAACATGTATGGGCTCTGGGATTTGTGTCTGTGGTATCAGGTGGGAAGAGTCCTTCTTACACAGGCAGCTGGCATTCTGAAGAAAAGACAAGATCATTGGGAGAGGTGATGAGCCCTCAGAATGGAGATCAGAAGGCCGAACCTGCATTGCATTTTCCCCAGGGTTGAAGAAAAATCCATCTTCATCCTTTTTAAAATTGAGAAATGAAGAAATAGATTTAGAAAAACCTTTTTATTTAGAAATATTTGGATTAACCAAAAATAATGCCTATACAGAAATAATACTTGTAGATGCATAGGATATTTCTGGGATGGTACAGAGAAATCATGTGTACCCATCATTCCCCCCAGTGGTTACATTTTAGGTAACAGTACTGTGATACCAAAAACAGGAAACTGAAATTGTTATAAAGGCTGTGTATAGTTCTGCATTGTTTTATCACATTCACCTCCACAATTAAGATACAGAACTTGAGGTTTTACCTCATTTTTCCTTGTCAAGAAACAAATAAAAAGTTTGCATTAGTATGAGTGTTGATTAACTTTAGTAATTATATTTCAGCTTCAACAAGTGGAAGTAGGCAGAACAAAAAGTAGTTACTTGAGGGTTTTAGTATCACAGTTCAGGACTTTTATAGGATTATGAACCTTTTTTCTGTGGTTACAACATGTTTCCCCTTTCCTCTTTCTAAATCTGGTCATCAGATGTAAATACTTTGGGAAGCCTACATTCTAGTTCAGTTCTTCTCCTTTGTCATCATTTCTGATTGCACTGGGAAAATGTGTTTCACAGAAAACAAAATGTGCTGAAGAAAGAACCAAATGGGGAAACAGATCCCATTTTAAAGGGCCATAAACAAGCTTACAGCAGTAAGTGGTGACATGAATAAATTGCTCTTGCAAGAAGATTCAGACTTAATATCATTACTAAACCACAGCTGAAAGGCATAACTATATTTCAAGCTGAACACCACTGGGTTAGAAATGATCTAATGATGTCATTATAATGACTTTTGTTATTTTTAAAAAATGAAGGAACCTTAGAATTTCATCACAGTAGTTAAGGAAGTAAAAGTTCAATGATGATATAACTGGTTTATATTATGTTCTTTGAACTGACAGGCAATGTAAATGAGATAAGTTGGGGGTTTTTGCCCCTTACATTGCTCTGTTCACAAGCTTTGCTGAAACATGTATGGGCTCTGGGATTTGTGTCTGTGGTATCAGGTGGGAAGAGTCCTTCTTACACAGGCAGCTGGCATTCTGAAGAAAAGACAAGATCATTGGGAGAGGTGATGAGCCCTCAGAATGGAGATCAGAAGGCCGAACCTGCATTGCATTTTCCCCAGGGTTGAAGAAAAATCCATCTTCATCCTTTTTAAAATTGAGAAATGAAGAAATAGATTTAGAAAAACCTTTTTATTTAGAAATATTTGGATTAACCAAAAATAATGCCTATACAGAAATAATACTTGTAGATGCATAGGATATTTCTGGGATGGTACAGAGAAATCATGTGTACCCATCATTCCCCCCAGTGGTTACATTTTAGGTAACAGTACTGTGATACCAAAAACAGGAAACTGAAATTGTTATAAAGGCTGTGTATAGTTCTGCATTGTTTTATCACATTCACCTCCACAATTAAGATACAGAACTTGAGGTTTTACCTCATTTTTCCTTGTCAAGAAACAAATAAAAAGTTTGCATTAGTATGAGTGTTGATTAACTTTAGTAATTATATTTCAGCTTCAACAAGTGGAAGTAGGCAGAACAAAAAGTAGTTACTTGAGGGTTTTAGTATCACAGTTCAGGACTTTTATAGGATTATGAACCTTTTTTCTGTGGTTACAACATGTTTCCCCTTTCCTCTTTCTAAATCTGGTCATCAGATGTAAATACTTTGGGAAGCCTACATTCTAGTTCAGTTCTTCTCCTTTGTCATCATTTCTGATTGCACTGGGAAAATGTGTTTCACAGAAAACAAAATGTGCTGAAGAAAGAACCAAATGGGGAAACAGATCCCATTTTAAAGGGCCATAAACAAGCTTACAGCAGTAAGTGGTGACATGAATAAATTGCTCTTGCAAGAAGATTCAGACTTAATATCATTACTAAACCACAGCTGAAAGGCATAACTATATTTCAAGCTGAACACCACTGGGTTAGAAATGATCTAATGATGTCATTATAATGACTTTTGTTATTTTTAAAAAATGAAGGAACCTTAGAATTTCATCACAGTAGTTAAGGAAGTAAAAGTTCAATGATGATATAACTGGTTTATATTATGTTCTTTGGCATGGTCTCCTCTGGCCTTTAATATTAATACAGATATGTCAAGATTTGAGACCAGTTCTCACTTTTGCATGGCTGTGGCTCCTTGCTTGTTAGAAGTCATATCCATGACATTCATAGTTCAACAAACTGATCTCCAGATGGATGAACACTATTATAACCAATAATTTTCTCTATAAAGTGAGTACTTTAGAATAAGTGGGTGGGTACCTATACTCACTAACCACACTAGCAAAGAGGCTGGTTCTGGCACCCCACCTGGCATTAATTAGCAATATTTCCCTGAGTGTGTTTCATAAAATAGGATAGTCTTCTTAGATACTCTATGTAAAAAAATTCTATTTTTTACATGACAATTAAAATGTGATTGTTCTCAGTACAGATTTGCCTACATGTTTACCAGTGTCTTTCCTTAGCTTTCTTTCTTGCATCTCAGCCCTTCCTTTTAGAATGTCATGTGTGTGTGTAAATGTTTTTAGAAATTTCTTTAGAAGAGAGATCTTTTAGTTTGTAAGATGTACTAATTTCACATTAAAAGATGCTTCACTGTCTGTGCAACTCTGTGTACTGTGCTTAGTTGTTCAGTCTTGCTGACTCTTTGCAACCCCATGAACTGCAGTTTGCCAGGCTCCTCTGTCACAGTGGATTCTCCAAGCAGGAATACTGGAGTGGGTTGACATTCCTTCCTCCAGGGCTCTTCCCAACCCAAAGATCAAGGGCTCTTCCCAACCCAAAGATCAAACCCAGGTCTCCCACACTGCAAGCAGATTCTTTAGCACCACCAGGGAAGCTGGTGTGTGACTCTAGGTTGGCAATTGAAAACTCTTAGCATTTTGAAGATATTTTCCCCATCTTCTGATGGTCTCAATTAAATTGTCATTCCACTTAGGTTATCTGGGGTTTGTTTGTTTGTTTGTTTCCTCTCTATCTCCTTTTAAGAACTTCTCTTTGTCTTTGGCAATCTATAGTTTTATTGTGTATTTAGGAGTCTTTTTCTTCCCCTCTAGGGCTTCCCAAGTGGTGCTAGTGGTAAAGAACCTGCTTGCTCTGCCCTTTCTGGGCCAATCGGCTCCTGGCAGACCACAAGGCCCATGAGTGCCCATGCAAGGCCAGTGTACCCTGTGTAGACAAAAGGGTCACTGGAAGAATGACTGCTGTTGATGTGTCTTTTGCAAACAGCCAAGGCATTGGCAGAGGGAATGCCCAGATGCCAGAGAGTGACGGGGGCCCCTCAGCCATTGATGGCTCTGCAATCAGAAGACCAACAGGGCCCAAGGCCAAAAGTGGCTCTGCTTCAACCTCAGGTGGTCATCGATGTGGCTGGCCATTTGGTAGAAGTTCTTGTAGACACTGGTGCACCCTTTTCAGTCTTAGCCCAAAGGATTGGAAACCTTACCAGTCATAAGGAGTATGTAATGGGGTTGTCAGGAAAGAAACAGGGGCATACTTTCCTGGAGCCCGTTTTGTACAATGCTAATGGACAGCTGTTTTTTCCATTCATTTCTGTTTGTGCCTGATTGTCCTTTCCCTTTAATGGGGAGAGATTTATTAACTAAGTTAGGGGCCACTCTGTCTCTGGAGGAGAAAGCGAACCACCCTCACTGTGTAATTAATATAAACAAAGAGTTATTCATGATCATGATTTAGTTGGGTTGGGTAATGGATTTTAATAGAGATGGGTTAAGACCAGGCTAGATTTGGTCTCTTCTTCCAAAGTATTCTTAAAATGCTGCTTCTGACAAACAGGTTATGGTTTGACAAATTGTGGTAAATTTCTTGCCTTTAAGTGATTTGTACTTACTTTGGAGATCTTCATATAGTTTCAATTAAAAAGAAAATATTGTCTCACAGTGGTTTATGATCTTATCTGACCAAAAAGTAACTTTGGGATGTGTTATAGGGTACCTCTGATATGGCAAAGAAAAATAGTTAACTAAGATTATTTAATATATTAAGTTAAATGCAATTGTTTGTAATTCTCGTTATTGTAACCCACCTTTATTATACACCGTAATCAGATGTTTGACCATGCTTTTTAAGTCTTTTGTCATTTATAGATATATTTATGCCCTGGTGCTGGTACAAAACATGCTTAATCATCAAGGGGATCCATAGGAAGGCTAAGGAATCCAGTTACTACCGCTCTGTATCAAGATGATGGCTATGTAGGGATTTCAACACATATGGACTAAAACTAGGAGCTGCCTTGCCCCTGGGGCCTCTAGATCAGGTACTCAAGAGATTTTTCACTACCTGATAGGCAGGGTCAACGCCCATGCTCAGCCTTGAAGCAATTACAGAAGATGGACCTTCGCCCTTCTGCCTCCAATAAGAATATGAGAGTAAAATCTCTTGAGTGGGGAATGTAAGGGTTAGGAGGGAAAGGGACAGGGCACAATTTTTGAAAAGAATGACAGCTCAAGGACACAGGATAAACCCATTAGAATCAAATGGGTCCAAGATGGCAGATCAGACCTTGATTCTCAGTCAGCAAGATAAATGCCACACCTAGAGGCGTCATGACTTTTCCACCCCTTCCCTAAAAGAGCTGGGATAATCCTCCCACTCATTAGCATATGGAATTACCCAGCCCATAAAAGCTAAGAACGCCGTGTTTTCGGGGCCGCTGGATTTGCTTTGCCATGGCCCACACTCTGTCTGTGGAGTGTGCTTTCTCTGAATCTGAAAAAAAAAAAAAGAACCTGCCTGCTAATGCAGGAGTTGTGAGATGTGGGTTTGACCCCTGGGTGAGGAAGATCCCCTGGAGGAGGGCGTTGAAACCCATTCTAGTATTCTTCTCTGGAAAATCCCATGGACACAGGAACCTCGTGGGGCACAGTACAGAGCTGCAAAGAGTTGGACATGATTGGAGTGACTTAACGTCATGTACACAAATGAGTTTTTCCTTGAACTTATTTAAATTTCATTGGGACTGTGAATCTGAGGAGTTATGTTTGTGTCATTTGGCAAAATTTTCAGCCAGTGTTACTTTTTGGATTTTATTGGTGTATAGTTCATTTACAATGTTATATTAGTTTCAGGTATACAGCAAAGTGAATCTGTTACACATATAAATATATCCACGGTTAAATTTTGCAATTGTTTGTAATTCTCGTTATTGTAACCCACCTTTATTATACACGTAATCAGATGTTTGACCATGCTTTTTAAGTCTTTTGTCATTTATAGATATATTTATGCCCTGGTGCTGGTACAAAACATGCTTAATCATCAAGGGGATCCATAGGAAGGCTAAGGAATCCAGTTACTACCGCTCTGTATCAAGATGATGGCTATGTAGGGATTTCAACACATATGGACTAAAACTAGGAGCTGCCTTGCCCCTGGGGCCTCTAGATCAGGTACTCAAGAGATTTTTCACTACCTGATAGGCAGGGTCAACGCCCATGCTCAGCCTTGAAGCAATTACAGAAGATGGACCTTCGCCCTTCTGCCTCCAATAAGAATATGAGAGTAAAATCTCTTGAGTGGGGAATGTAAGGGTTAGGAGGGAAAGGGACAGGGCACAATTTTTGAAAAGAATGACAGCTCAAGGACACAGGATAAACCCATTAGAATCAAATGGGTCCAAGATGGCAGATCAGACCTTGATTCTCAGTCAGCAAGATAAATGCCACACCTAGAGGCGTCATGACTTTTCCACCCCTTCCCTAAAAGAGCTGGGATAATCCTCCCACTCATTAGCATATGGAATTACCCAGCCCATAAAAGCTAAGAACGCCGTGTTTTCGGGGCCGCTGGATTTGCTTTGCCATGGCCCACACTCTGTCTGTGGAGTGTGCTTTCTCTGAATCTGAAAAAAAAAAAAGAACCTGCCTGCTAATGCAGGAGTTGTGAGATGTGGGTTTGACCCCTGGGTGAGGAAGATCCCCTGGAGGAGGGCGTTGAAACCCATTCTAGTATTCTTCTCTGGAAAATCCCATGGACACAGGAACCTCGTGGGGCACAGTACAGAGCTGCAAAGAGTTGGACATGATTGGAGTGACTTAACGTCATGTACACAAATGAGTTTTTCCTTGAACTTATTTAAATTTCATTGGGACTGTGAATCTGAGGAGTTATGTTTTTGTCATTTGGCAAAATTTTCAGCCAGTGTTATTTTTTGGATTTTATTGGTGTATAGTTCATTTACAATGTTATATTAGTTTCAGGTATACAGCAAAGTGAATCTGTTACACATATAAATATATCCACTGTTTTTCCTTAGATTCTTTTCCCATATAGGCCACTACAGAGTATTGAGTACAGTTGTCTGTGCTATACAGTAGGTTCTTACTAGTTATCTACTTTATATATAGTAATGTGAATTTGTCAACCCCAACATCCCTGCCACCAATGTCACTTTGAATGTTGTTTTTCCCTAACTCTGCTGTCTCTCTCAGGAAGCCTGATTAGTCTTGTGTTAGACCTCCTCATTCTGCCTTCCACGTTCACTGATTTTATAGTCACTATTTTCAATCAGCTGTTAGAATCCAAGCTATTAGGTTCACAGAGCTTCTAATCTGATTTCCAAAAGCTCTCTGGTACATTTTTTATCTTGCTTGGTCATTTTTCATAGTCTTTTGTTTCTCAGTTATACTCGAGTCTTATGTTTCTTTAAGGATTTCAAACATACCTATTTTACATCTTGTATGTAATAATTTCTAGTCCAGCAGCCTTAGTGGGCTTAATATACAGTGCAGTGTTTGGGATTTTTGGAGGGGGTTGGGGGGGCGGGGTTACATTCTATTGACTCTTGCTCTTGGTGGTTTATTTCCTCAATATATTTTTCATTAACCTATATTCTTTGGAATTTTGGCTGTAGACATTTTTTGAGGCTAAAGTTTAAAGTGTTTTCCTTTATGTATGATTTATTTTTGTTTCTGACAGTCACCTAGGGGCATTGCCTAGCCAGGACTAATTCAAATTAAATTCTTAGCTCTAGGTTTTTCAGGTCACTGAATACTTTGAAATCCATCCCCAAACCCTTGTAAAGACTTGCTTATGGTTTTGAATTCCCAGGGGAAAAAAAATTCCCCAACCCCTTTATCTAGAACCAAGTATAAGATAGCTAAACATTTCTTTCCCTCTGCTGGTTATTTTATGTGTCAATTAATATAATTTCGTTAAGGAATTGTTGACTTAACGTCATGTACACAAATGAGTTTTCCTTGAACTTATTTAAATTTCATTGGGACTGTGAATCTGAGGAGTTATGTTTTTGTCATTTGGCAAAATTTTCAGCCAGTGTTATTTTTTGGATTTTATTGGTGTATAGTTCATTTACAATGTTATATTAGTTTCAGGTATACAGCAAAGTGAATCTGTTACACATATAAATATATCCACTGTTTTTCCTTAGATTCTTTTCCCATATAGGCCACTACAGAGTATTGAGTACAGTTGTCTGTGCTATACAGTAGGTTCTTACTAGTTATCTACTTTATATATAGTAATGTGAATTTGTCAACCCCAACATCCCTGCCACCAATGTCACTTTGAATGTTGTTTTTCCCTAACTCTGCTGTCTCTCTCAGGAAGCCTGATTAGTCTTGTGTTAGACCTCCTCATTCTGCCTTCCACGTTCACTGATTTTATAGTCACTATTTTCAATCAGCTGTTAGAATCCAAGCTATTAGGTTCACAGAGCTTCTAATCTGATTTCCAAAAGCTCTCTGGTACATTTTTTATCTTGCTTGGTCATTTTTCATAGTCTTTTGTTTCTCAGTTATACTCGAGTCTTATGTTTCTTTAAGGATTTCAAACATACCTATTTTACATCTTGTATGTAATAATTTCTAGTCCAGCAGCCTTAGTGGGCTTAATATACAGTGCAGTGTTTGGGATTTTTGGAGGGGGTTGGGGGGGCGGGGTTACATTCTATTGACTCTTGCTCTTGGTGGTTTATTTCCTCAATATATTTTTCATTAACCTATATTCTTTGGAATTTTGGCTGTAGACATTTTTTGAGGCTAAAGTTTAAAGTGTTTTCCTTTATGTATGATTTATTTTTGTTTCTGACAGTCACCTAGGGGCATTGCCTAGCCAGGACTAATTCAAATTAAATTCTTAGCTCTAGGTTTTTCAGGTCACTGAATACTTTGAAATCCATCCCCAAACCCTTGTAAAGACTTGCTTATGGTTTTGAATTCCCAGGGGAAAAAAAATTCCCCAACCCCTTTATCTAGAACCAAGTATAAGATAGCTAAACATTTCTTTCCCTCTGCTGGTTATTTTATGTGTCAATTAATTAATACATCATTAATCACTTATACTATAAAATAATATCTTCACCCTTTCATAAAAACAGTCGCTTTGGGAGGTTCTGGATTCATGTAGGAGTCTCTCCACCAAAACTTCTTCCTTACCTTTCAATCCCCTAATCGGAAATATTCCATTAAGCTCCATGCCATCAGCTAATAATCAAATGGTGGAAAGAGAAGTGTGAAGAATTGAGATATATATCAAAAGCCTCATTGTAATATGGCTTGTTATAAAAGAAGCATTTCAATTTTATCCATGCCCCAACCCCTGAAAAAAATGATTTACTCAATAACTAATGATGAAAAATTGCCTGGCCTTCTGGAAAATAATAAATTTATTCCTACCCCAGGCTTTATACCAAAATGAAATCCAGTAGGATCAGAGATTAAGCTTTACAAAAGGGAACTCTAAAGATAGTAAAAGCAATTAAATGAGAGTTTAAAAATTAAGCTTGGAATGAGAAGAGCATTTTAAAATATGACACAAAAGCTTAGAGCCATAAAAGTTGATGAGTATGTATACATAAAAATTAAACATTCCTGCCTTAAAATTTTATAAATAACATTAATGACAAGCAAGGAAGACTATTTGTAACATACTATATATAAAGAGCTATGTTTTTAAATATATTAAGTGTTATTAGGAGTCATTTAGAAAAAAATTTGCAAACCAAGAGGAAAATGATGAGAGAACATAAACAGTCAATTTATAGAAAAGTAAATTCAGACAGTTTTAATTAAATACAGATATGTTCAATCTTAACAATCATTAAAGAAATGTTTATAAAATAATGGTAACATACCACTTTTATATGATCAGATTGAATTATATATCTATGCAAATATGCTTGTATGCATATATGATCTCTCTGGAGTGAATCTTCTCAAGGATTTTTTTTTTTTTTTTTTTTTTTTCCGTTCTACCTGTTTATTGCTACCAACCCATCTCCCTCCACCCTCCTCACGCCTGCATGCTCAGTCATGTAACCCCATGAACTGCAGCCCACCTGGCTCCTCTGTCCATGAGATTTCCCAGCAAGAATACTGGAGTGGGGCTTCCCCTGGCTTCCCCTGGTGGTCCAGTGGGTAAGGACACCGCCCTTGCAGTACAAGGGGCGCCAGTTCGAGCCCTGGCCTGGGAAGATCCCACGTCCCGCGGAGCGGCTGGACTGATGTGTCCAATCACCGAGCCGGAGCTCTGGAGTGCATGCGCCCAGAGCCGGTGCTCTGCGACAACAGAGGCCACCGCGATGGGAGGCCCACAGGAGCCAAAGAAGACGAATGAAAATAGAGAAATGAAAGACCAATAGAAGTGGCCCGCCCGCTCCCCTCCCTCCCCACCCGACCTCCGCCCAAAGTAAACAAATAAATAAACCTCTAAAAAAAAAAAAAAAAGAATACTGGAGTGGGTTACCATTTCCTTCTCCATCAAAGTATTAAGAGTCATTCCCTCTATGGAGTGCAACTGGGGGCCAAGGTGAAATGAATATATATATATTTTTTTTTATAGCACACTGTGTGTGTGTGTGTGTGTGTGTATTACTTTTAAAGAATAATATAATTACCTCAAAATAGAAATTAAAGTCAGAGAAATTAAGTATGTTAAAGTCACATAGTTAATAAACAGTAGATGTTTCATTCAAGCCTAGAGCAGCAGGGTTTCGACAAAAGCACACAGGTATATTGTGACATGAATTTGCGTTATTATTTCTAAACTTTTGGTCTTATCCAACATGATAAGGATACTGTGTATATAAGCTATCTCTTAATGAAGGACCATGTGAACATTTCTTAGTAGGTTGATGTTTTTACTCTCTTTTCACTCTTTTATGGTTTTACTTAATAGAGATATAAAACACCTTGTGGCATCTTCATTTTTAACAAACATCTCTAATAGATCTGGGATTTTTAAATTCTTCTTTTTTAAATATTTTTTTATTGGCAAAATCAGCGCTGTGTGTGTGTATGTGCTTTCATTGGCAAAATCAGTGCTGTATGTGTGCTTGTGAATGTGTGTGTGTAATCATTAAACTTTGGATTATTAAATTGCAAAAACTAGGTTGAGAGTAAAAACACCTCATGGTGTCCTGTGTAGCTAAATGAGCTAAGGAACTCTGAAGGAATTTATCACTGGAACATTTTAGAGAATCCCGATATGGATTGAACTAGAAGAATTTACTTCTTTTCTTTCTTCTTCTTCTTCTCTTTTTAATCACAAACTCCACTTACTAAAATTGTGTTTCACAGAGCATTGACCTTTAGACTATAATGGCTTTCTTGGGGCTATTACAATTTATAGGGCAAATGCCTTCCAATCTTTCAACCCACAAGTAAAGGTTACAAAGTTTTAGAGCACAAAGTACCTAACTCTTTACTTGTAAATTTACTTTCCCAACCAAAAGCCAAAACCATTAGCCCACTCTGGGCACTTTTCACGTTTGAAATGACATTCTTAAAAATCAAGTTTATCTTTCAGTAGAAATGAGGTTTTTTTAAGTATAGTATCCTAGGATAATAGGTTTGACTGAAACCCTAAAGGTCACCAAGTAAAACCTCTTGCTCTGATCAGGATTTCTAAATTGTTTTCTGACTGAATTTGTAGGGGAGAGAGGACTAGTGCTTGTTTTATTTAGTTTTGATTGCTTTATAAAAATATATGTCATAATTCAAAATAATTAAGTAGTGAAATTATCAATAATGTTTTCTTTTTGTTCATGTTTTAGTGTTTAAATCAAGAAATGTTTTGTTTACAATTTAAGTGTGGTATCTATAGTAAAATTTGAAATATAGAAACCAATGAATAAGATGAAAAATGAATCACTATATGTACATATATAGTCCTATTTTTAAAATTCTAATAGCAGTGACATAGAAAGAAGATTTTTCTCTCCCATATTAAAATCCAGACAGAAAATCCAAGACTGGATTGCACCTCTGTTTTATAAATTCCTCAAGGAATTGGCCTTTTCTACCTGTTCCTCCATGCATGGCTTCATTCCTAAGTCATTTAATAATCCAACAGTCACATTCATATTCTGGTCAGAAGGACAGAATCAAGAAAATAATATACCTCTTCCTTTTAATAAGAACCTGTAAAGCTGAACATGCCACTTCCATTCACTGGCTAATGCTCAGAGCAGTCAAGTGACTATACATTCCTTTGCAAGAATTGGAGCAAAAACTAAGGAAACCTCGGGGAAAGGAAATTTTATCACTGGAACATTTTAGAGAATCCCGATATGGATTGAACTAGAAGAATTTACTTCTTTTCTTTCTTCTTCTTCTTCTCTTTTTAATCACAAACTCCACTTACTAAAATTGTGTTTCACAGAGCATTGACCTTTAGACTATAATGGCTTTCTTGGGGCTATTACAATTTATAGGGCAAATGCCTTCCAATCTTTCAACCCACAAGTAAAGGTTACAAAGTTTTAGAGCACAAAGTACCTAACTCTTTACTTGTAAATTTACTTTCCCAACCAAAAGCCAAAACCATTAGCCCACTCTGGGCACTTTTCACGTTTGAAATGACATTCTTAAAAATCAAGTTTATCTTTCAGTAGAAATGAGGTTTTTTTAAGTATAGTATCCTAGGATAATAGGTTTGACTGAAACCCTAAAGGTCACCAAGTAAAACCTCTTGCTCTGATCAGGATTTCTAAATTGTTTTCTGACTGAATTTGTAGGGGAGAGAGGACTAGTGCTTGTTTTATTTAGTTTTGATTGCTTTATAAAAATATATGTCATAATTCAAAATAATTAAGTAGTGAAATTATCAATAATGTTTTCTTTTGTTCATGTTTTAGTGTTTAAATCAAGAAATGTTTTGTTTACAATTTAAGTGTGGTATCTATAGTAAAATTTGAAATATAGAAACCAATGAATAAGATGAAAAATGAATCACTATATGTACATATATAGTCCTATTTTTAAAATTCTAATAGCAGTGACATAGAAAGAAGATTTTTCTCTCCCATATTAAAATCCAGACAGAAAATCCAAGACTGGATTGCACCTCTGTTTTATAAATTCCTCAAGGAATTGGCCTTTTCTACCTGTTCCTCCATGCATGGCTTCATTCCTAAGTCATTTAATAATCCAACAGTCACATTCATATTCTGGTCAGAAGGACAGAATCAAGAAAATAATATACCTCTTCCTTTTAATAAGAACCTGTAAAGCTGAACATGCCACTTCCATTCACTGGCTAATGCTCAGAGCAGTCAAGTGACTATACATTCCTTTGCAAGAAGGGCTGGACAATATAATACCTTTTTCTGAGTGGCCATGGCCAACTAGAAATCTCATGACAGGTTTCCTGCCTACTAGCTCCCATTGCTTCTTTTAAATGGTACATGCCACTCCTACCACTTCTAACAAGGGAAATAAATTTTGAGAACTTTATTCACTCTGATGTATAAAATCAGGAGATGGTGACCTTTAAGATAGTAAAACAGAAACATATAATTAAAAAATTTTAGGATTACATAAATCATCAAAATTGACTCAAGATGAAATAGGATATAAACAACTTCTAAATACAGAATTTATCATTACCTATCTATCACCAATTTTCATAAATCCAATAAAAGACCTTCATATCGAACAGGTAATTTTACAAAGTCCTCAGATTTTAAATACCCTTCATTTTGTAAAAACTGTCTTGGAGACTAGAAAAAAAGTAAAGTAACTCCAATTATTTTATGAGGCTAGTAGACTCTCTATAACAGAATGTATCGAGAGCACAACAAAATAAAATCAGAGTTGAAAGGCAGTTAACTTATGAAAGGATTTAGCTTATAAAATGTCAGAAAAAATGTGAAATGTACACTGGATTTATTTTGAATGTATAGATGATATAGATGAGTTTCTGTTTATGTATAAGAAAGAAGTTTTTGGGAGGTTTGAATTTTTCTCATTCCATTTTTTATCTTCTATTGTTTTGGCATTTAACATTATTATGTCTATGTATTTAATAGTTAATGCTTGCTGTTTTAATATAGACACTTCACAAGCCTAATGCCAAAACAGGGATTAGGCAAAATTTTCTTATTTATCTTATTAAAATATAGTTTTGCTGGATATAAAATTTTAGGTCAATGCAAGCAGGCTTGATGTATTATTCCATTATGCTTTGCTTCTGCCACGATGTTGAGAAGCCTGCTCTCAGTCTAAGTGCTGCTTTTATGTATATGTGATCTGTCTTTTCTCCCAGGCTGTTTTCATATTCTGTCTCATTCTTTTTGCTTGTTGTTGTTGTTTTTTATAAATTTAAAGTTTATCTACATATGTTTAGGTATGCATATGATTTTATTTATAGTATTTTGGATTTACAGGACTTCTGGTGTTTTTTCACATTATTAGAAAATTCACAGTCATTAACTCGTCACATAATCCCACCTTCTTGCCTTCTGAAACTCTAATTCAATGTATGTTCTGCCTTCACAGTAAATTCTTCATGCCTTGTAATCTGTTTTTCATATTATTCATATCTCTGGATTGACTGTATTTTGATAATTTCTTTGAAATTTCTTCTAGTTTATTGAATCTCTCCTCAGCTATTTAATACTTTTGTTCAGTTTTTAAATAGGTTTAGAATTTTTCATTTCTAAAAGTTCTATTTAAATTTTTCTCATCTTCTTGATTATTCTAGAAGGTGGTATAGTCCCTGTTGTATTTTCAATATACTTAAAATATTTTTGAAAATATTAAGCATAATTATTTTATATTCTGTGTCTGATGATGTTAAGTAACATCTAAAGTCTTTCTGCATCTATTTCTTCTGGTGTTTTCTTCCTGTTAGAAAACCCATAAGGACAGTGAATTTCTGGAATGTCTTTTTTCTATGAGTAACTTATTTTCCTTTGAATTTTGAATGGAAATTCTTTGAACGAGGGTTGAAATTGAGTTCCTTCAGGGAAGATTTGCACCTACTTCTGACATAACCACCTTAAATCTGACTTCTTAGCTTTGGTCGTTGTTTGTGGGTTTGGGGATTAGTTTGCTTGTTGTCATTTCATGTAAGTTGTGTGTTTTTCATTTGAACCATATACCTTCTTGTAACATAAACTCATAGTTAGTGGGTCTTCTCTGGTGGCTCAGATGGTAAAGAATCTGCCTGCAATGTGGGAGACCTGGGTTTGATATCTTGAGAAGATCCCCTTCTTCAGGGGGTAATAAATTCATAATAAACATCAAAGCAAAGGCTGATTTATGGACAGCAGTTCTCAAGAGAGGTATTTTTTTTCTTTTCACCTAATGCCAGATTCAAAACAGGGATATGTTTCTTTATGTGTGGTGGGATTTTGATTTTCATGTACCCTCACATTGAGAGTATGACCTTAAGAGAGCATGTTTTGTGGAGATCAGTAAGTGGATCCCTCACTTGGGACTGGACTCAGGATTTTGCTTTCACCTCCTGCATCGCTTATATTCGACAGAGTGGAGGCACGAGGCATCCAGGGCATGTCAATATTCCTTGAACAAGAGACAGCTTTGAAATTCATGCATCTCCAAGGGTTCCTGCTCTCATTTCCTTTGGGAATATATAGATTCATAATTTTCATGTTAGCTGAATAATTGATTTATAAATATTTTGAGAAAATTCCCCAGCCTTTTAACTGCCCTTCTTGTGGTTTAATATACCATATTTCTGGAAATGAAAGTTCAATTCCATTATGTTTTCACTTAATTCTTCTGTTTTAATTATGCTTTTCCCTATCAGGGGTATTAACTACACTATATATGCTCAGTCTCCATTCTCTACCACCTTATCAATCTTTTCATTTTCATTTTTTTCCTTTTCTCTGCTATGTTTTATTATAGCATTTTATGCTTGTCCCATTTCTCCTGATATAATTCTTGGCAATTTTAATAACAATTGACAGATCCTTCTAGTACCTGGACTCTCAGTTCCTTTATCTCCTCTCCTCTTCTGTACCTCAGTCAGTCTCTCCCATAGTTATATCTTAGTCTTTGTCACTACCAACAACTGAAATTATTCTATAATCTCAATTTCAGCATTTCCGTTCTATCACTTATCTTTGTAGTTTACTCCTTCTAGTATTCTAATGAGGTTGAAATTGAGTTAGGAGTTTCTTCTTTGGTTGGCTTGTTTGTGGGTTTGGGGATTAGTTTGCTTGTTGTCATTTCATGTAAGTTGTGTGTTTTTCATTTGAACCATATACCTTCTTGTAACATAAACTCATAGTTAGTGGGTCTTCTCTGGTGGCTCAGATGGTAAAGAATCTGCCTGCAATGTGGGAGACCTGGGTTTGATATCTTGAGAAGATCCCCTTCTTCAGGGGGTAATAAATTCATAATAAACATCAAAGCAAAGGCTGATTTATGGACAGCAGTTCTCAAGAGAGGTATTTTTTTTCTTTTCACCTAATGCCAGATTCAAAACAGGGATATGTTTCTTTATGTGTGGTGGGATTTTGATTTTCATGTACCCTCACATTGAGAGTATGACCTTAAGAGAGCATGTTTTTGTGGAGATCAGTAAGTGGATCCCTCACTTGGGACTGGACTCAGGATTTTGCTTTCACCTCCTGCATCGCTTATATTCGACAGAGTGGAGGCACGAGGCATCCAGGGCATGTCAATATTCCTTGAACAAGAGACAGCTTTGAAATTCATGCATCTCCAAGGGTTCCTGCTCTCATTTCCTTTGGGAATATATAGATTCATAATTTTCATGTTAGCTGAATAATTGATTTATAAATATTTTGAGAAAATTCCCCAGCCTTTTAACTGCCCTTCTTGTGGTTTAATATACCATATTTCTGGAAATGAAAGTTCAATTCCATTATGTTTTCACTTAATTCTTCTGTTTTAATTATGCTTTTCCCTATCAGGGGTATTAACTACACATATATATGCTCAGTCTCCATTCTCTACCACCTTATCAATCTTTTCATTTTCATTTTTTTCCTTTTCTCTGCTATGTTTTATTATAGCATTTTATGCTTGTCCCATTTCTCCTGATATAATTCTTGGCAATTTTAATAACAATTGACAGATCCTTCTAGTACCTGGACTCTCAGTTCCTTTATCTCCTCTCCTCTTCTGTACCTCAGTCAGTCTCTCCCATAGTTATATCTTAGTCTTTGTCACTACCAACAACTGAAATTATTCTATAATCTCAATTTCAGCATTTCCGTTCTATCACTTATCTTTGTAGTTTACTCCTTCTAGTATTCTAATGCTAGTAATTCTTCTGTTCCTCTGAGAAGTACAAGATATCAATCATACAACCTTTTCACTGTCTCATGACCACCCTTCCACTGTTTCCTACAGCATTATTCCACGGTATAAAAATACTCTTACATAAAATACTCAACTCTTTTGTTTTCTGTCTTTGACAAATGTCAGTCTTGGTAAATTGCAAAATTTCTGTATTCTTCATGTACCACTGTATAGCTGAATTTGACTGAAGAGAAAACACAACCATACTGATTGGTCTCGTTTTTAATTTACGACCGTTAACACAAAGAAGATTTTTTGGTGCTGTCTGACAATCATAATTCATTCCCTATAACCATTTATGCCCCATTCTGCCATATTACCCTTTTACATGTTCTCCCTTTTTTCATACTTCCAGCATATCCTTCCCTATCCTTACCCTTAGTGCTGACTTTGCTCCTTGCTCACTGAGAACATAGAAGCAATCAGAACAATTCTGCCAAACAATAGTCTAAATTCTTCCAATGCCACGTTCTCTCTTCACCTACTTCATTCTGGACTAGTCTGTTTTTCTTTCTGTCACGAATGAACAGTGTTTCCTAATGGCATCCTTTCGCATTTCACATCTTGTCTACTCACAACCATCTTTCCAATAAAATTTGCCCTCTCCTTAACTTTGGCATTTTCCTCTTTACTGCTCTATCATTTCAACCTTGCCTCTTTTAATAAATTCTCTATTTAGCAGCCAGAATACTATAAGTCTAAATTAGAACATTTCACTCATCTGCTTATAAACTTTCAATGACTTCCCTTCATATGTTGGATAAAATCTGAACCCTTTAACTGAGTTTTACAAAGCCCTCTGTGATCTGGCTCTTATCTATGAAACTCATTGTGTACTCTAGTCACTCTTGTTCACTGCATTTCAGTCACATTGACCTTACAAAACTCACCAAAATTCTCCTGATGCTATGGTTTTGTTCCTGTTTTTCTACCTACCTGTAGGATTCTTTCCTTAGTATTCATATGGGTGTCTTCCTTAAAGTAATGTTCACAGAGAAGTTCCTGTGACCATCCAGTTCAAAGGAACCAATGTCTATTATACTACTGTCTGAATTTTAGTTACAGCACTTATCATTCAGTGTGTGGTATTTTTCTTATTTATTGCTTGTTTGTCAATTTAAAACATTTCTCCCACTAACTGTTAGCTCTTTTATAGCATGAACTTTCCCCCTGCTTTATTTACCAGGGACTATATCCTTAGCACATAGAACAGGAGCTTATAATAGACATTCAATAAATATGAATAAATGGGAGGTCTTCTAGTTTACTTCAACTGAATTTGACTGAAGAGAAAACACAACCATACTGATTGGTCTCGTTTTTAATTTACGACCGTTAACACAAAGAAGATTTTTTGGTGCTGTCTGACAATCATAATTCATTCCCTATAACCATTTATGCCCCATTCTGCCATATTACCCTTTTACATGTTCTCCCTTTTTTCATACTTCCAGCATATCCTTCCCTATCCTTACCCTTAGTGCTGACTTTGCTCCTTGCTCACTGAGAACATAGAAGCAATCAGAACAATTCTGCCAAACAATAGTCTAAATTCTTCCAATGCCACGTTCTCTCTTCACCTACTTCATTCTGGACTAGTCTGTTTTTCTTTCTGTCACGAATGAACAGTGTTTCCTAATGGCATCCTTTCGCATTTCACATCTTGTCTACTCACAACCATCTTTCCAATAAAATTTGCCCTCTCCTTAACTTTGGCATTTTCCTCTTTACTGCTCTATCATTTCAACCTTGCCTCTTTTAATAAATTCTCTATTTAGCAGCCAGAATACTATAAGTCTAAATTAGAACATTTCACTCATCTGCTTATAAACTTTCAATGACTTCCCTTCATATGTTGGATAAAATCTGAACCCTTTAACTGAGTTTTACAAAGCCCTCTGTGATCTGGCTCTTATCTATGAAACTCATTGTGTACTCTAGTCACTCTTGTTCACTGCATTTCAGTCACATTGACCTTACAAAACTCACCAAAATTCTCCTGATGCTATGGTTTTGTTCCTGTTTTTCTACCTACCTGTAGGATTCTTTCCTTAGTATTCATATGGGTGTCTTCCTTAAAGTAATGTTCACAGAGAAGTTCCTGTGACCATCCAGTTCAAAGGAACCAATGTCTATTATACTACTGTCTGAATTTTAGTTACAGCACTTATCATTCAGTGTGTGGTATTTTTCTTATTTATTGCTTGTTTGTCAATTTAAAACATTTCTCCCACTAACTGTTAGCTCTTTTATAGCATGAACTTTCCCCCTGCTTTATTTACCAGGGACTATATCCTTAGCACATAGAACAGGAGCTTATAATAGACATTCAATAAATATGAATAAATGGGAGGTCTTCTAGTTTACTTCCAACAAATTCCAACGAAAGTCAACATTCCAGTAAGACATGTTCTATTGCCTTGCTTTAACAAATTAACGTGATCTTTTTAAAAAAATTATTTATTAAATTTTTGGCTGTGTTGGGTCTTTGTTTACTGTGCCAGCTGTTTTATAGTTGTGATGAGTAACGGTTACTCTCTAGCTGTGTTGTGCTGGCTTCTTATTTCAGTGTCTCTCTTGCTGTGGAGCACAAGCTCTGGAGGTCCTGGGCATCAGTAGTTGCAGTGTGTGGGCTCAGTAGTTCCAACTCCCCACCTCTAGAGCACAGGCTCAATAGTTGTGGCACACAGGCTTATTTGCTCCATATTATGTGGGATCTTCCTGGATGTGGAATCTTCCCAGATTAGGGGTCTAACCCAGGTCTCCTGGATGGGCAGCTGATTCTTTACCACTGAGACACAAGGGAAGCCCTTAATGTGATCTTTAATTTGTACTGTGTGTATTGTAAATTCTTTGCAACAAGGAGAAAATGACTTCCTATTCAACTTTCTCTAAACTTTAATTTGACTAAAGGAATTACATGTAGTCCATAAGAGTCATAATTAATAACTTTGAATTGCATTTGACCATTTTTAGGACCAGAATATGTCTACTAAATAGTGGCTAACTGGTCATTCCTTATTTAATGCTATAGATGTAAAAAGAAGCCAGTGACAAATACTCTAAGGAAAGATAGATTCCTTACTTTTTTCACCTCAGGTGCCAAGGACATAAATGCAATTTCAGAAAATCAGACCATCATAGATCTTTCTCCTTTTACTGGGGGAAAGTGAGTCTCCACATACTTGTCACCTCTCCATCTATAGCACATCTTTAATGTTTCACATTTTATATTCCCCTCAGCAGGTATGGAAATAGTCACTTAAATGGTTCCATGCTACTGTTAAGTGAAAATCTTCAATGTGGAACAGATGTTCAAATATTGGGGCAATAAAGATATTATTTAGGGAAGCTGAGAAGCAGATAAAAGGGTAGAGGAGATCAGCTCATGATGGATGAGTGCCTTCAGCCAAAGCAACTGCAGGAAGAAGCATCAGAAGGCTACACGCATCCAAAAGTGTGGGAACCTCTGATGTTTTGTGGAGGGACCAAGGGGCTTCCATGGTGACTCAGATGTTAAAGCTAACTGGTCATTCCTTATTTAATGCCTGCAATTGGGAGGCCTGGGTTCATTCCCTGGGTCAGGAAGATCCCCTTGGGAAGGGAATGATTACCCACTCCAATATTCTTGCCTGGAGAATTCCATGGACAGGGGAGCCTGGTGGGCTACAGTCCATGTGGTCACAAAGAGTCAGACATGAACTGAGTGACTAACACAAGGCTATCAGTATTGGAAAAGATTCAAGGGATTAGATCTGATAGAGTGCCTAAAGAAATATGGACAGAGGTTTATAACACTGTAGAGGATGCAGTGATCAAAACCATCTCCATGAAAAAGAAATGCAAAAAAAGCAAAATGGTTATCTGAGGAGGCCTTACAAATAGCTGAGAAAAGAGAAGCAAAAGGCAAAGGAGAAAAAGAAAGATATTCAGATGATACTATCTTTATGGCAGAAAATGAAGAGTAACTAAAGAGCCTCTTGATGAAGGTGAAAGAGGAGGGTGAAAAGTCTGGCTTAAAATTCAACATTTAGAAAACTAAGACGATGGCATTTGGTCCCATCACTTAATGGCAAATAGATGAGCAAATAATGGAAACAGTGACAGACTTTATTTTCTTGGGCTCCAGAATCACAGTGGATGGTGACTGTAGCTATGACATTAAAAGATGCTTGCTATTTGGAAGAAAAACTATGACAAACATAGACAACATATTAAAAAGCACAGACATCACTTTGCCGACAAAGGTCCATATAGTCAAAGCTATGGTTTTTCAGTAGTCATGTATAGATACAAGAGTTGGAGCATAAAGAATGCTGAGCACAGAATTGATGCTTTCAAACTGTGGAGCTGGAGAAGATTCTTGAGAGTCCCTTGAACTGCAGGGAGATCAAACCAGTCAATCCTAAAGCAAATCAACCCTGAATATTCATTGGAAAGGCTGATGCTGAAGCTGAAGCTCCAACACTTTGGCCACATGATGGGAAGAGCCAACTCATTAAAAAGTAAAAATAAAAAACCGTGATTCTGGGAAAGATTGAAGGCAGGAGGAAAAGGGGATGACAAAGGATGAGATGGTTAGATGGCATCACTGGCTCAATGGACATGAGTTTGATGAAGTCCAGGAGATGGTGAAGGACAGAGAAGCCTGGCATGGTACAGTCAGTGGGGTCACAAAGTGTTGGACCTGACCAAGTGACTTAAACAACAACAAATCAAGATTTTATAAAATTAAAAAGAAAAAAATGCCTTTCCACTATTTCTGGTTGCCCCATGGCATTTTCTGATGGGATAGGATGTCCTTTAGTGCAGGAGGCATCCCCAGAGTGGAAATTCCTCAAACTGCACCTCAGATGTTGCAGCAGGGACTCAGAGGGTAAACAAATTGACAAGACTTTGCCCCCCCATCCCCACCTCCATAGCCTCAACCTGAGTAATTCTGCAGAAGATTTCGATCACATAATAAGTAGTTTGCTGCATAGAGCTTTGCAAATTTATTATAATTTATCTTGAAGAAGTAAAAGTAGAAATATGCCTAGAAAGTCCTAATTTTTAAAAAAAGATTAATTGGGAGGAAGATTTACACTAAAGTTAGTTTATTCTAAACCTATACTAAATAAAATAGCATACACTGGGTTAGGAATAGACAGGTAGATCTACCAATGAGAACATGAACACACTAAAATATATAGAAAATTTTATGTGAAGGGTATTATTTCAAATTGAATGGAAAATAGATGAGCAAATAATGGAAACAGTGACAGACTTTATTTTCTTGGGCTCCAGAATCACAGTGGATGGTGACTGTAGCTATGACATTAAAAGATGCTTGCTATTTGGAAGAAAAACTATGACAAACATAGACAACATATTAAAAAGCACAGACATCACTTTGCCGACAAAGGTCCATATAGTCAAAGCTATGGTTTTTCAGTAGTCATGTATAGATACAAGAGTTGGAGCATAAAGAATGCTGAGCACAGAATTGATGCTTTCAAACTGTGGAGCTGGAGAAGATTCTTGAGAGTCCCTTGAACTGCAGGGAGATCAAACCAGTCAATCCTAAAGCAAATCAACCCTGAATATTCATTGGAAAGGCTGATGCTGAAGCTGAAGCTCCAACACTTTGGCCACATGATGGGAAGAGCCAACTCATTAAAAAGTAAAAATAAAAAACCGTGATTCTGGGAAAGATTGAAGGCAGGAGGAAAAGGGGATGACAAAGGATGAGATGGTTAGATGGCATCACTGGCTCAATGGACATGAGTTTGATGAAGTCCAGGAGATGGTGAAGGACAGAGAAGCCTGGCATGGTACAGTCAGTGGGGTCACAAAGTGTTGGACCTGACCAAGTGACTTAAACAACAACAAATCAAGATTTTATAAAATTAAAAAGAAAAAAATGCCTTTCCACTATTTCTGGTTGCCCCATGGCATTTTCTGATGGGATAGGATGTCCTTTAGTGCAGGAGGCATCCCCAGAGTGGAAATTCCTCAAACTGCACCTCAGATGTTGCAGCAGGGACTCAGAGGGTAAACAAATTGACAAGACTTTGCCCCCCCATCCCCACCTCCATAGCCTCAACCTGAGTAATTCTGCAGAAGATTTCGATCACATAATAAGTAGTTTGCTGCATAGAGCTTTGCAAATTTATTATAATTTATCTTGAAGAAGTAAAAGTAGAAATATGCCTAGAAAGTCCTAATTTTTAAAAAAAGATTAATTGGGAGGAAGATTTACACTAAAGTTAGTTTATTCTAAACCTATACTAAATAAAATAGCATACACTGGGTTAGGAATAGACAGGTAGATCTACCAATGAGAACATGAACACACTAAAATATATAGAAAATTTTATGTGAAGGGTATTATTTCAAATTGAATGGAAAATGATAGATTAATATATGATATAGGAGCTCTATTATACAGTTGGCAGGTGGGTTAATAATTAACTATGAAAAAGAAAATACTATAAATGCTTGAATAAAGTGTAGGTGAATATTTTTTATACTTGAAATTATAAAGGTTTGAAAAGCTAATCCAGACAGCCAAATTAGAAACCATAAAGGATACTGTTAATTTGACCTATGTAAAACATAGACATCCTTATGGCAAAACATTAAAAGTAAGATTAAAAGACAGACAACAAACAAGTAATATATTTGGAATATATAGGCAGAAGGTAGTATTCTTGAGATGTCAAGCTCTATTGCTACTATAAAACAAACAGCCAAATGGAAAAAAAAATACCATAAGACATTTATGTACTTTACTAAAGAAATTACAATGACTAATAAATATATGAAAATATTAAACCTTATTTGTAATCAAAGGCATTGATTTTTACAATTCAGTTGATAATACATAATTTTGCCAACATGTATAAGGTGTTGCAATTTGGGTACAACTTCTTTGATAGAACAGTTAGTCAATATCTATCAAAAATTAAAGTATGTATATCTTGACCCAGAAATTCTATTCTTAGGAGTTTATTCTAAGATATAATAGATTAATTTATTAATTTTAAAATTATATATATTCCTAAACATAATTATCTATAAATTTATACTATATATAATATACAATAATACATATGTTATATATAACAATTGTACATAATATATATTATATGTGGTATTTAATATAGTTACATATATAATATACATTATATAATATATATGACATATAGTATAGTAATCTTAATATATATTATGCATCAATATATTAATGCTATATATTAATAATATATAAATAATTATATATTAATATTATCATATACACTATCAAATATACATTATATATTAATATATTAAACATTATATATTATAATATAATGTTATATCATCTTATATATTATAATATATAATATATATTAAACATGATATATCATATAATATATATCATACATATAATATAACTATGTCATACATGTATTATACATGATATATATTATATAATATGTATATAATATATATATATATATATATATATATATATATATATATACACACATACACATGGGGGCTATGTGATGCTTTGGTGGGGTGGGTGGGATGGGGGGATACATATATGACATCCATATGACTAATCTGGAATTGTACATACCTGTAAACAACAAAAGTCTGTAAAATCAGAAAAGCAAAATAAAAAATACTTGGGATTGTGAAAAAATATATATACATATATATTATAATATGATATTAATATATTAATAGTATATATTATATTTATATATTATATATCATATATATATTGTAATAATACATTATATATGTTGTATAGTTATATAATATTATATATTATATAGTTATATAAGATATAATAATATAGATTAATATAATGATTATATATAACACATATATATTATATATATTATATATGATATACAATATATCATATATAATATATGTATATACATATAATATGTAATATATATGATAGATACTATTTATGTAATGTGCATGTGATATATATAATATGTATATGATTATATAGTATATCATATATAATATATATTATAGTATATAATACATCACATATGTATTATATACTGTGTATAGTGTTACATATTATATAATGTATATTTAATGTTATATATTATATGTTAGGCATTTTATATGATATGTCATATAATATTATATATGCTATATTATGTTAAATATTATATATATTATGTTATATTTTGTATCATATTGTGTATATTATATAATAGATAATATAGTATACATTATAACAATATAAAGTATACATTATTATTTTAATATATTATATTATATAATTTATTAATACATCACATATTATACGTGACATATAATATAAATAACATATAATATATATTATATAATAAATGATATATATTTCATATAATAATATATAAGACAGGCTCCTCTGTCTTCTGCTGTCTCCTGGAGTTTGCTCAAAGTCATATTCATTGAGTCTTGAATACCATCCAACCATATCATCCTCTGCTCCTCCCCCTCTTATGCCAGGTCTAAAGTTACCTGGGTAATATTTTTTTAGTAAAATAAATAAATGTTGGGTTCAGGAAGGTTTTATTTCTTCTTTATGTTTCTGTTCACTTTTCCTTTAATATCTACTCTCTGCCTTTTGTAATCTCTTTCTCCTTTACCTCTTCTTTTTGTACATATTTTTTTAAGAAACAGCTAGGCCAAACTCTTTACTTCCTTTTGTATCCTTATTTCTGGCCCTCTGCTTTATACCTATGCTCAATTCCATTTGTCCTTCTTCCTATTCATTGATCTGTGTGCACCACTTTCTTCATTTAGGTAGTCTTCTTCAACCAGTTTCCTGTGAACCTACGTAACAAGTCACTGCAGATAAGATGGCTTGAAACAGCAGAAATATACTGTCTCACAGCCTGGGGGCACAGTGTCTCAGATCAAGGTGCTGGCAGGACTGGTTCCTCCCAGAGATTCTGAGGAAGAATCCACGTGATCTTTCCTAGTTGCTGGTAGCAGGTGACAGTCTGTGTGTTCCTTGGCTTTTTCATTACATGATTCCAGTATCTGCCTCTATTTTCACATGACCTTCTCCTCTGCATATCTGTGCCTTCTATTCTTATTAGGACTCTTGTTATGTGATCTAGGGACTACATGGATGCTCCAGAATGATCTCATCTTGATATCCTTTTTAAAAATTTTATGTATTTATTCATTTGTGATAGCACAGGTCTTCATTGCCGTGCACAGGCTTTTCTGTAGTTGCAACAAGCAGGGCCTACTCTCTAGTTTCTCTTATGTGGCTTCTCTTGTTGCAAAGCATGGACTCTAGAGTGTGTGAGCTTCAGTGGTTATGGCACGTGGGTTTAGCTGCCCCTCGGCATTTGGAATCTTCCCAGACCAAGGATCGAATGCACGTCCTCTGGATTAGCAGGTGAATTTTTGACCACTGGATTACCGGGAAAGTTCCTGATTTCCTTAATTATATTTGCAAAGACTCATTTTCTAAATAATGTCACATTTACACATTCCAGGCAGATGTACCCTCTGTGGCAGGCATTAGGCAATATTCAACTCAATACGCTCAGGGACTCCAAATTGACTCGGCTGTAACTTTCTCAGAGTTTCAATGTGTTTATAGACTTTTACACCTAATGTGTAATGTTTCCTCCTTTCCTTTCACGTGTGTCAGAGCAGCATTGTTCTGAAGGCTCTCTTCAACTATTGCTACTCCTTTAGCTTTTATCATTCTTTTGTGATCAGTTCCCCAATGAATCCCTTGCCTGTCTTGGTGAATCTTCCTTTAAATTTTTTTCCATTTATTTAAACTAAAAACAGTAACAACAGCAGTGCTCTGTGAAGAAATTCAAGGAAGCCCAGGTAAATGGCAGGAGTAACCATGCCTCTCAACGCGAATGCTCCTGTAGGACCTGGAGTGTCACACATAGTGTCTGATAGATTAACTATTTCTGAATGAACATTGGTGCAGGGGTTTCTTTTTTCCGCTGAACTTCAGTGCAAAAGCAAATTGTATTTTTCATACAATATCCTAATTTTTCTGCTTGCTAATTCTTTCTTTTTTGAAAGGCCAGTCACTCTTAATAGTTTTTCCTATACATTTTCTTGCAGCTACCATCTCATGTGTCACACTCCTCAGACCATCGGACAAAAACATAGAGAGCAAGCTATGGCCAGTCGTGCCCTGCTACCTCAAAACTCATTGCTTTCCTCTGTCTTAAGAAAGCACAGCATGATAAAATGACTTGGCTAATCTGGAGCTACTCTATCTATAAAGTAAATAATTTGTAAACTTTGGACCCCTTTCCTCTAATTAGCCCCTACCTCAAAACTCATTGCTTTCCAACTTCAATATTTTCTGTAGTTGCAACAAGCAGGGCCTACTCTAGTTTCTCTTATGTGGCTTCTCTTGTTGCAAAGCATGGACTCTAGAGTGTGTGAGCTTCAGTGGTTATGGCACGTGGGTTTAGCTGCCCCTCGGCATTTGGAATCTTCCCAGACCAAGGATCGAATGCACGTCCTCTGGATTAGCAGGTGAATTTTTGACCACTGGATTACCGGGAAAGTTCCTGATTTCCTTAATTATATTTGCAAAGACTCATTTTCTAAATAATGTCACATTTACACATTCCAGGCAGATGTACCCTCTGTGGCAGGCATTAGGCAATATTCAACTCAATACGCTCAGGGACTCCAAATTGACTCGGCTGTAACTTTCTCAGAGTTTCAATGTGTTTATAGACTTTTACACCTAATGTGTAATGTTTCCTCCTTTCCTTTCACGTGTGTCAGAGCAGCATTGTTCTGAAGGCTCTCTTCAACTATTGCTACTCCTTTAGCTTTTATCATTCTTTTGTGATCAGTTCCCCAATGAATCCCTTGCCTGTCTTGGTGAATCTTCCTTTAAATTTTTTTCCATTTATTTAAACTAAAAACAGTAACAACAGCAGTGCTCTGTGAAGAAATTCAAGGAAGCCCAGGTAAATGGCAGGAGTAACCATGCCTCTCAACGCGAATGCTCCTGTAGGACCTGGAGTGTCACACATAGTGTCTGATAGATTAACTATTTCTGAATGAACATTGGTGCAGGGGTTTCTTTTTTCCGCTGAACTTCAGTGCAAAAGCAAATTGTATTTTTCATACAATATCCTAATTTTTCTGCTTGCTAATTCTTTCTTTTTTGAAAGGCCAGTCACTCTTAATAGTTTTTCCTATACATTTTCTTGCAGCTACCATCTCATGTGTCACACTCCTCAGACCATCGGACAAAAACATAGAGAGCAAGCTATGGCCAGTCGTGCCCTGCTACCTCAAAACTCATTGCTTTCCTCTGTCTTAAGAAAGCACAGCATGATAAAATGACTTGGCTAATCTGGAGCTACTCTATCTATAAAGTAAATAATTTGTAAACTTTGGACCCCTTTCCTCTAATTAGTACCAACTCCTTTCAACACACTTCATAATTGATCCTGACATACCAGTATGTTGCAACATCACAGTTAAAAATACTGCTGTAATCACAAGCAAAGAGCCTACAAGTGTCCAACAGATGAGTGAGTGAGCAAGAATAAGATCATGCTTTGTGGATGGAAACATAAACCATTTTGCAATCAAAGTAATAAATGCAGTTCAGAAAATACTAAATACTAATGTGCTTCAGTTAGTAATTGCATTTGTCATGATCAAGAACTCTGTAATGTAGCACTTAGCTATTCTCAAGTCACCCAGGTATGTTAAACAATTAAATAAGAGTTTGGGTAATAGCTTTACTTAGCCTTTTTCAATTATAGAATGATGTATCATATTCAGTGTTTTCTATATAAAGTCTATGATACAATAGTATTTTAAAGCAGAGCATTGGGACTATATAAAATAGTCCCAATTGTGTTGTGAGAATTACTTTCTCACGACAGTTGTAACAGAATGGTTGTTTTAAATGATTTTCCCCTATTTCTCAAACTTTATATAATATCTTGCTGGACTCATTTTAAGGAATAAACTAAAATATTTAAACCTAAGATGTTGAGAAAAACCCATTTTTGAATACAGAAATGTCCAGTTTTGAATAGTCCTATCCTTTTTGAATGGTGACCACTGGCCACCATGGCAATAGCTTCATGACAAAAATGGGAATCTCAGACCATTTCTAGATTAAATCATTAGGTAGTATTATTTAGTTACATAGTTGAGTAGTGCTGTATATATGTAAAAGCATCCTGACTGAATTATAGTACTTTACAATGAAATCATCTGGTCCTGATGATGTTGACCACAGTCCAACCCCATCCAATCCCATCTGCCTTTTTTTGGAAATGGCAGTCTAAAAAATTATGTCTGTAAATGAATTTAACTTAGGAAAACAACCTCTGTGTCTTTCATATATGAAAGCATTTCTAGAAAGGTTTTGCTCTGGTCCTGGGACCATGTATCTCCAAGACAATTCAAATAGTAACACTTTTGAGGCAGTACCTGATTGGAAAAAAAAAACAACTAGGATTTCCAAGATGTTGCTTTTAGTGAGTCATCCTATCTTGAAGAAAAAAAAGTCTGTCCCTCTCCATATTATAAAAAAAGGCAAAGATAAAGGATTCTTGTGTGAAATTAGTGGGAGTTGAGTTCAATTAAGGGTTTACTTAAGAGGTCTGCCTCTCAGTGAGTTTTGCTGTTGGACGTTTTTGGTTAGATCACAAAAGTGCACTAAAAATATACATGTCTGTCAGAGGCTCCAAGCCCTTCATGTTCTAGCAAAGAATCTCAGTAGATACGGCACGTCAGCAGCAGACACATGGGGTAACCAGTGGTCAGAGTTTGCCTGGGACTTGAGGGGTTTTCTGAGACATGGGACTTCCAATTCTGAAACCAGAATAGTCTCAGGCAAACCAGAACAAGTTGGTCATCCCACCAAGCCTCAGGCTCCTGCACCTCACTGGCTGCTTCTCCAGCAGTCCGTATGGAGTAGTATTTTCAAAGAATGTTTTGGTTCAACTGGAATGCATGACATCTTGTAACAGGACTGATAACTGCTATTCTCAAAAAATCAAAGGAAGAACGTTGGAGCCACCAATCCTACCCTAGACAGCCAAGATTTTCTCTGGGGCTATCAAAGCAGTATGATCTCTGAACTGCTAAACTGCCTGTCTCAATTTCCCTCTCATCTGCCTGCCCTTGGCATGGTGTGCTGAGGTTCTGAGGCAGCACCAGGGGATTATGGAATTTGATCTGCCAGACCTCTGTTACTGCACACACATTTTGTCTACAATGGTTCATTTGTTCATTTGTTTCATTTAGCAAATAGTTGTTGAATGTTAATATGGAGGGGCAGTATTCCACTTGCTGCAGATACTGTAATAAGCAAAACAGAGAAAGTACTTGTGCTCAGAGAACTTATGTTTTAGAGAGGGAAGTGTAGTCAATAAACAATAGAGACAAATAAAAGGAGCAGATATTTCAGTTGATCGTAAGTGTTCTGAATTCAATAAAATTCAGTCATGCTCATTAGCAACCACTAACAAGTAGCAGCCAAATAATAAAGTTCTAAAGTAGACCTTCTCAAACTTAATGTGCATACAGATTGCCTGAGGATCTTGTTAAACTGCAGATTCTGACTTAGTAGGCCAGGATTGAGGCTAGAGGGCCTGTGTTTCTAACAGGCTTCTGGTGAAGCGAATACTCCCAGTTTGCAAACCATACTTAAGGTTCTAAAGATAGAGTAGGGAATTTTGCTTGGAATTAGACTTAGATGGGAATGTTCAAACTATGGCCACTCCTTCGAGCAGATAGGCTCAGAACGAGCATTGCTCTGGGTTTCCTGGAGAATTCTAGGTGTCAGAAGGGACCTAGGACTGAAGATTAAAAACAAGGAAACTCTTGAGATGATAGGATGCTTTTTTAAAATACAGTAAAAACCATAGAATAATAACCCATCCCTTTCAGCTATAAATATGAGACCCAATTCTTATGTTGTCCATATAATGGCATTTGCTCCATTCAGGCTTCATCTTGGTTCTTTAAAATCACAGCTCAAAGTTAGAGAGGGAACCAGATACAACTCTCCTGTTCTGCCCATCTCAACTCTGGCCTAATGTATCATTTTCAAATAGAATCTTTATAAGCAACAGGATTGGAGGACATGCAAGTGAGCTGGTCACCAGTCTCCACGTATCTTGCAAGAAACAACTTTCTTTGCAACGCTCCCTTTTAACTGAGCTGTGAGAAATAGTATCAGAGTAGCAATGAGTAAGAAAGCAAGAATCCTTTGTGTGTGTGGCACATCCAGGCCCACTGTGGCTCATTGAGGTACTGCTTTACAGCTCCCATCATCACATCAGCAGAATCACAACACACTTAGTGCAAGCCAAAGGGGAAAGCATCATTGTAAAACTAAAGACAGCTGCTTCCATAATAGAACTAATTGCAGACTACATCACAGAACTAAATTAGTAGTGAAAACAGTTATAAAAACCAACAGACAGTGAAACATGACTCACTTAGGAACTGCTGCCAGTCAGGCTCATTGTCATTGGCCACTGTTCAAAAGCTCACACCTGCATTTTTGAATAGTAAACATATAAGATATAATTACTAGGAAAAGCATTTAATAAGTTACTAGGAAAAAGACCTTCCCTCAAACCTTAATTGTCCCCAATAAAAGATTGCCTGAGGATCTTGTTAAACTGCAGATTCTGACTTAGTAGGCCAGGATTGAGGCTAGAGGGCCTGTGTTTCTAACAGGCTTCTGGTGAAGCGAATACTCCCAGTTTGCAAACCATACTTAAGGTTCTAAAGATAGAGTAGGAATTTTGCTTGGAATTAGACTTAGATGGGAATGTTCAAACTATGGCCACTCCTTCGAGCAGATAGGCTCAGAACGAGCATTGCTCTGGGTTTCCTGGAGAATTCTAGGTGTCAGAAGGGACCTAGGACTGAAGATTAAAAACAAGGAAACTCTTGAGATGATAGGATGCTTTTTTAAAATACAGTAAAAACCATAGAATAATAACCCATCCCTTTCAGCTATAAATATGAGACCCAATTCTTATGTTGTCCATATAATGGCATTTGCTCCATTCAGGCTTCATCTTGGTTCTTTAAAATCACAGCTCAAAGTTAGAGAGGGAACCAGATACAACTCTCCTGTTCTGCCCATCTCAACTCTGGCCTAATGTATCATTTTCAAATAGAATCTTTATAAGCAACAGGATTGGAGGACATGCAAGTGAGCTGGTCACCAGTCTCCACGTATCTTGCAAGAAACAACTTTCTTTGCAACGCTCCCTTTTAACTGAGCTGTGAGAAATAGTATCAGAGTAGCAATGAGTAAGAAAGCAAGAATCCTTTGTGTGTGTGGCACATCCAGGCCCACTGTGGCTCATTGAGGTACTGCTTTACAGCTCCCATCATCACATCAGCAGAATCACAACACACTTAGTGCAAGCCAAAGGGGAAAGCATCATTGTAAAACTAAAGACAGCTGCTTCCATAATAGAACTAATTGCAGACTACATCACAGAACTAAATTAGTAGTGAAAACAGTTATAAAAACCAACAGACAGTGAAACATGACTCACTTAGGAACTGCTGCCAGTCAGGCTCATTGTCATTGGCCACTGTTCAAAAGCTCACACCTGCATTTTTGAATAGTAAACATATAAGATATAATTACTAGGAAAACATATGCCACTTTTCAAATGTGAAAACGCCATGTTTTTTCATTGGGGCTGTGAGTGACATGGGACAAAACTGACCACAACACTCTTCATCCCTAGGAGTCTTAGCAGCTGAATGAAAGCATAACCAAAGTCTCCAAGCCCCTCTTTATACATAAAAGACTGTCTTTAGCTTAACAGTTCTAAGGGATCAGCTCTGCTGACAGGATTCCTTGATGTCTTCTGGACAGTCAAGGAAAAGTTAACATGGAGATGTATGAAACCTCATTTCTAAAATGCGTATGACTGGCTCAGCTTTGACATTCAAGCTTTGGTGAGCTCGGGTGTCTTCCCTGGCTTCCCTCGCAGCTATAGAGTAATTGCTGTCTCAATAAAAACCAGACGTTCACAGAAGAAATCATTAGTTCCTGCAGACTAAACTCACATTTCTTCCTCCTCCACTGCAGTTTGCTTTAGAGAATTCACAGCTTCCCCATGCAGTACATATATACTTCGTGCTAGGGACAACAGAAAGGATGTTCCCTGACGGTGGGTAGATGGTCACTGGTGATAGCAAATAAACTCCTTGGCTTCTGACCAACAAGGTGGAGGGTTGTGAGCACTGGAGAAATGTGCTTTGAGCTAGGGTATGGCAGTTTATTCTTTAACAACAGCTTACTTCCTCATCTGGTGTTTTAAAGTATTCAAATTGTGTCGGATCACATTTATCAGCAAAGAAGGGCAGGTAAAAATTTCACTTTGAAACAAGTCACAGAACAAAATCTGTTCAATGTCCTCATGAGGATCGTGCCTGTGGAATGTTCCAGCTTTCCACTAATGGAGTCCTAGAGTTGCTGATGAGTTGTAAAACTATATAGTGACTAATCTTTCTTTCTCCTACTCAGTTAATTAGTGAAACCTAAACTTAAATCCAGAAACACTTGAGGGAACTCTGCTGGCTCTTGTCGGCACGTAAGAGGTGGGTACTGTAAATGATCAGGTTTTCTTCATGTGAAAGATGGTAGAGAACTACATAAATGTTTTTCAAAGGTTATATTACTTCACAAGTTCTAGAGATGCTTATGTAAGCAAAAGGAAAAGTGTGATGATTGGTTTGAGAGTGCAAAGAGTGTGTATACACTTCTAGATGACTTGCATTACAATTGTTCATTTATTTACTTCCTCTCCAAGAGTGAGTTCCTTCAAGACAGGAACTATGTTACTCATCTTTACTGTTTCTTTTTAATTTGCCGGGCACTGAATTAGGCCCTTTAGGGGACATAAAGATGAATGAAATACAGTACTGTGCCTTTAAGAAGATTACAATTGAATAATCTCTCCCACTGATGTTCTCTGATCTGTAAAGCATTTCCCTTCACCTCCCATTGCCACATCCAACCTTCTCATCTTTATTTTTTCAAGCTTTGGTGAGCTCGGTGTCTTCCCTGGCTTCCCTCGCAGCTATAGAGTAATTGCTGTCTCAATAAAAACCAGACGTTCACAGAAGAAATCATTAGTTCCTGCAGACTAAACTCACATTTCTTCCTCCTCCACTGCAGTTTGCTTTAGAGAATTCACAGCTTCCCCATGCAGTACATATATACTTCGTGCTAGGGACAACAGAAAGGATGTTCCCTGACGGTGGGTAGATGGTCACTGGTGATAGCAAATAAACTCCTTGGCTTCTGACCAACAAGGTGGAGGGTTGTGAGCACTGGAGAAATGTGCTTTGAGCTAGGGTATGGCAGTTTATTCTTTAACAACAGCTTACTTCCTCATCTGGTGTTTTAAAGTATTCAAATTGTGTCGGATCACATTTATCAGCAAAGAAGGGCAGGTAAAAATTTCACTTTGAAACAAGTCACAGAACAAAATCTGTTCAATGTCCTCATGAGGATCGTGCCTGTGGAATGTTCCAGCTTTCCACTAATGGAGTCCTAGAGTTGCTGATGAGTTGTAAAACTATATAGTGACTAATCTTTCTTTCTCCTACTCAGTTAATTAGTGAAACCTAAACTTAAATCCAGAAACACTTGAGGGAACTCTGCTGGCTCTTGTCGGCACGTAAGAGGTGGGTACTGTAAATGATCAGGTTTTCTTCATGTGAAAGATGGTAGAGAACTACATAAATGTTTTTCAAAGGTTATATTACTTCACAAGTTCTAGAGATGCTTATGTAAGCAAAAGGAAAAGTGTGATGATTGGTTTGAGAGTGCAAAGAGTGTGTATACACTTCTAGATGACTTGCATTACAATTGTTCATTTATTTACTTCCTCTCCAAGAGTGAGTTCCTTCAAGACAGGAACTATGTTACTCATCTTTACTGTTTCTTTTTAATTTGCCGGGCACTGAATTAGGCCCTTTAGGGGACATAAAGATGAATGAAATACAGTACTGTGCCTTTAAGAAGATTACAATTGAATAATCTCTCCCACTGATGTTCTCTGATCTGTAAAGCATTTCCCTTCACCTCCCATTGCCACATCCAACCTTCTCATCTTTATTTTTTTAAATGACATATAATTGACATATAATGTATTAGTTTTTGGTGTAAAAAATGATGGTTTAATATACATATATATGTGTATGTGTCTGTGTGTATATATACATATATATGTATGTCTATATATATATATGATGTGTCTATATATATATATATGATGTGTCTATATATATATGATATGTCTATATATATATATATATATATATATATATATATATATAATGATTGCCACAGTAACTTTAGTTAGCATCCATCACCTCGTATGGGCTTCCCTGGTGGCTCTGACGGTAAAGAATCCACCTGCAATGCAGGAGACCTGGGTTCCATCCCTGGGTTTGGGAGATCTCCTGGAAGAGGGCATGGCAACCCACTCCAGTATTCTTGCCTGGAGAATCGCCATGGACAGAGGAGCCTGGCGGGCTGTAGTCCAGACAAAGAGTCCAACACAACTGAGCAACTAAGCACACGGCACACATCTCAAAATTACAAACTTTTTTCCCTTGTGATGAGATCATTTAAGATCTACTCTTTCAGCGACTATCAGATGCACAATGTTGTTCAGTCGCTCAGTCACGTCTGACTCTTTGTGACCCCATGGACCACAGCACACCAGACTTCCTGTCCTTCACCATCTCCCAGAATTTGCTCAAACTCAAGTCCATTGAGTCAGTGAGGCCATCCAACTGTTTCATCCTCTATTGTTTCCTTCTCCTCCTGCCTTTAATCTTTCCCAGCATCTGAGTCTTTTCCAGTAAATTGGCTCTTCGTGTCAGGTGGCCAAATTATCGGAGTTTATACTGTATTAATAACTATAGTCACTATGCTGTATACTATACCCCCAGAACTTACTGATCTTATATCTGGAAATTTATACCCTTCAACGATTTTTCCATTTTATCCATTTTGTTTCTTATCTATGCATCTTTGAATCCCTACATTTAACAATAGGTACAGTCAACCCTGACATTTGTACGGTCTTCCTTCTTCCCGAAGAAGATTACAATTGAATAATCTCTCCCACTGATGTTCTCTGATCTGTAAAGCATTTCCCTTCACCTCCCATTGCCACATCCAACCTTCTCATCTTTATTTTTTTAAATGACATATAATTGACATATAATGTATTAGTTTTTGGTGTAAAAAATGATGGTTTAATATACATATATATGTGTATGTGTCTGTGTGTATATATACATATATATGTATGTCTATATATATATATGATGTGTCTATATATATATATATGATGTGTCTATATATATATGATATATATATATATATATATATATATATATATATATATATATATATAATGATTGCCACAGTAACTTTAGTTAGCATCCATCACCTCGTATGGGCTTCCCTGGTGGCTCTGACGGTAAAGAATCCACCTGCAATGCAGGAGACCTGGGTTCCATCCCTGGGTTTGGGAGATCTCCTGGAAGAGGGCATGGCAACCCACTCCAGTATTCTTGCCTGGAGAATCGCCATGGACAGAGGAGCCTGGCGGGCTGTAGTCCAGACAAAGAGTCCAACACAACTGAGCAACTAAGCACACGGCACACATCTCAAAATTACAAACTTTTTCCCTTGTGATGAGATCATTTAAGATCTACTCTTTCAGCGACTATCAGATGCACAATGTTGTTCAGTCGCTCAGTCACGCCTGACTCTTTGTGACCCCATGGACCACAGCACACCAGACTTCCTGTCCTTCACCATCTCCCAGAATTTGCTCAAACTCAAGTCCATTGAGTCAGTGAGGCCATCCAACTGTTTCATCCTCTATTGTTTCCTTCTCCTCCTGCCTTTAATCTTTCCCAGCATCTGAGTCTTTTCCAGTAAATTGGCTCTTCGTGTCAGGTGGCCAAATTATCGGAGTTTATACTGTATTAATAACTATAGTCACTATGCTGTATACTATACCCCCAGAACTTACTGATCTTATATCTGGAAATTTATACCCTTCAACGATTTTTCCATTTTATCCATTTTGTTTCTTATCTATGCATCTTTGAATCCCTACATTTAACAATAGGTACAGTCAACCCTGACATTTGTACGGTCTTCCTTCTTCCCGCTCAAGAGTAAACTGCTTCTCAGAGAAACAGAAAAGTCTGAAGACCAGCTGTTCATCCTACAAGCTGACTCAAGGATGAGGCAAAAATGTGCAAGCTAATTAGATTCTCAGGTCTCATTCTTCAGGGGCCATTCGTGAAGGATATAGAAAAAGGATCTATTCGGCCCAAGTGCCTCATTAGTCCATAGCATTGCTAAACCAATCACTGAAATGTAAGCATGATGAATTGGCTCTTCTCTTATCAAGTTGTTGCAGATATTAAGCTGCAGGATTTAGAGAAGAGAATAGAAACATTCATTCTATTGTTTGCATTTATCTCATGGGCCAAATGTGGCTCACCTTTGGAATGTGTAAGTAATAGTGAAGGTTCAGGGTGGTAAGCATGACTCTAAAATAGCTAAGATAAGTGTTTAAGAAGCCTAGATTTTCTGGAAATACTTAACACTGAAGTATGAAACACTCAGGAGTGTATGTATTTGCCAAGCATTGAAAATGTTTAAGAAATCATGTTATCAGCTTTTTGTTAGCAATAACATAAACCTTGGTGCCAGCCAAGTGCTAACAAACAGTCTTTTATTACTGGCAGCACGCTAATTCCTTGGTCTTAATTTTATTTTTTTCCCTCTCATACAGCAGTATTTTAGCAAGCTGTTGAGTTTTACTGCTTCAGCTTGAGGAATTGCTACTTCCAAAGCATCAGAAACTCTGAGCAGTTTGTGATTTCCTTCATTTAATCTTTCTCAAAAAACACAAACTGTTACTATTCTTTAAATAAAATTGGTAAGGAAATTAGAAAACACTGGGCTAAATTTTTGAAATACCAATTTAATAAAAGAATAACTCCTCCATCCTTCCAGGATCTAGGAGTCAGATTTCCTTTTGGATCATTAATAAAAGCTCTAAATGCCACAAGCTGGAGAGTCTAGAAAGGGCCATATCCTAACTCTTCATCCCTCATTTAACGGAAATTTATACCCTTCAACGATTTTTCCATTTTATCCATTTTGTTTCTTATCTATGCATCTTTGAATCCCTACATTTAACAATAGGTACAGTCAACCCTGACATTTGTACGGTCTTCCTTCTTCCGCTCAAGAGTAAACTGCTTCTCAGAGAAACAGAAAAGTCTGAAGACCAGCTGTTCATCCTACAAGCTGACTCAAGGATGAGGCAAAAATGTGCAAGCTAATTAGATTCTCAGGTCTCATTCTTCAGGGGCCATTCGTGAAGGATATAGAAAAAGGATCTATTCGGCCCAAGTGCCTCATTAGTCCATAGCATTGCTAAACCAATCACTGAAATGTAAGCATGATGAATTGGCTCTTCTCTTATCAAGTTGTTGCAGATATTAAGCTGCAGGATTTAGAGAAGAGAATAGAAACATTCATTCTATTGTTTGCATTTATCTCATGGGCCAAATGTGGCTCACCTTTGGAATGTGTAAGTAATAGTGAAGGTTCAGGGTGGTAAGCATGACTCTAAAATAGCTAAGATAAGTGTTTAAGAAGCCTAGATTTTCTGGAAATACTTAACACTGAAGTATGAAACACTCAGGAGTGTATGTATTTGCCAAGCATTGAAAATGTTTAAGAAATCATGTTATCAGCTTTTTGTTAGCAATAACATAAACCTTGGTGCCAGCCAAGTGCTAACAAACAGTCTTTTATTACTGGCAGCACGCTAATTCCTTGGTCTTAATTTTTTTTTTTTTTTTTTCCCTCTCATACAGCAGTATTTTAGCAAGCTGTTGAGTTTTACTGCTTCAGCTTGAGGAATTGCTACTTCCAAAGCATCAGAAACTCTGAGCAGTTTGTGATTTCCTTCATTTAATCTTTCTCAAAAAACACAAACTGTTACTATTCTTTAAATAAAATTGGTAAGGAAATTAGAAAACACTGGGCTAAATTTTTGAAATACCAATTTAATAAAAGAATAACTCCTCCATCCTTCCAGGATCTAGGAGTCAGATTTCCTTTTGGATCATTAATAAAAGCTCTAAATGCCACAAGCTGGAGAGTCTAGAAAGGGCCATATCCTAACTCTTCATCCCAGAGGTTCCGGTGGGACAGTGAAGGTCCTACAAGACAATGACTCCATGTAAGTCATGAAACAGGAACAAGCCAAAGTAAGATGAACATAGGGCTACGGTAGAACTGAGGGTCAGTTTAACCACACAGCCCACTCAGCAGAGTTTCTGAAACCTGTCCTCTGTATCCTTTTCCTGCCATCACTGCTTAGATGAGTTAGGAGATCCTTCTATCCCCTTTCCCTGTCTCTTTCCTCTACTATGTCACCAGTCTTTCTAAACAGTCTGGCCATGTATCTTACTGGCTTAAAAGAAAATCTTCTATGGCCCCTCAACACCAAAAGGAAGCCTCCAAGTTCCTGAGCATGGTGTAGGACTGGTCCAGGCCTTGCCTTTCCCACATTGCCCAGGGCCTTTATTTATGCCTTGGCAGTGAAGGCCTGCAGAATGCCCCACAAAATATCTTGCATTTCAATCCTTATGGCTTCCCAATGCTCTTTCCTCTGCCTAGAAAGTCTTTCCTCAGGAATCATCACACCTGGGACGTTCTTGCTGAGACACACCCCTTTTCCAATCGCCCCACTCCTCTTCCCTCACCCACCTAGTTAAACTCCACCTTTATACATTTCTCCATCTGGTAAAATCTTTACCTGTTGCACTATCTTACTACTACCATTACTACTGTTAGTAGGTTGTAGTTCAGTTGTTAAGTCATGTCCGACTCTTTGCAATCCCATCAACTGCAGCACGCCCAGTTTCCCTGTCCCTCACCATCTCCCAGAGTCTGCCCAAATTCTTGTCCATTAAGCCAGTGATGCCATCCAACCATCTCATCCTTTGTTGCCCCTTTTCCTCTTGCCCTCAATCTTTCCCAGCATCAGGATCTTTTCCAGTAAAATAGCTCTTTGGAGCAGGTGACCAAAAAGATTCTGGAGGACGTTGTAGGCAGTTTTTTTCTGCTTCTATACATCCCCAGCCTACCACAGTGCCTGGCATGATGCAACAACTTGATGCATGTTTAAATCAATTTATAAGTCCTAGGGTAACTCCATGGCAATCAGCTACCTAAAGAAATAATTCCATGCCACGCTATAGGCCATAGAGATTTCTAGGTCAACCTCACATTAGAAAATAAAACTCACATGTTTCCTTTGTGGAACCAGTGCAAAGTGTATAGCTCAGTGTCTTTTTAAGTTTGGCTGCCTTAAAACTTAGCTAAAATCTCTGCTCAGTCAAATTAATTTCATTGCTCCAAGGTTTTCTTGTTTAACTAAACCATCTTTAGCCATCCATCCTCATTGTTTGGCCCTTGTTTTACTCTGTTATTGCTGTTTGTTTATGTATTTATTTTTATTGTTGTTTAGTTGCTAAGTTGCATTCAACTCTTTGTGACCCCATGAACTATATAACTTGCCAGGGTCCTCTGTCCTTGGGATTTCCCCAGGCAAGAATACTGGAGTGGGTTTCCATTTCATTCTCAAAATCTTCTATGGCCCCTCAACACCAAAAGGAAGCCTCCAAGTTCCTGAGCATGGTGTAGGACTGGTCCAGGCCTTGCCTTTCCCACATTGCCCAGGGCCTTTATTTATGCCTTGGCAGTGAAGGCCTGCAGAATGCCCCACAAAATATCTTGCATTTCAATCCTTATGGCTTCCCAATGCTCTTTCCTCTGCCTAGAAAGTCTTTCCTCAGGAATCATCACACCTGGGACGTTCTTGCTGAGACACACCCCTTTTCCAATCGCCCCACTCCTCTTCCCTCACCCACCTAGTTAAACTCCACCTTTATACATTTCTCCATCTGGTAAAATCTTTACCTGTTGCACTATCTTACTACTACCATTACTACTGTTAGTAGGTTGTAGTTCAGTTGTTAAGTCATGTCCGACTCTTTGCAATCCCATCAACTGCAGCACGCCCAGTTTCCCTGTCCCTCACCATCTCCCAGAGTCTGCCCAAATTCTTGTCCATTAAGCCAGTGATGCCATCCAACCATCTCATCCTTTGTTGCCCCTTTTCCTCTTGCCCTCAATCTTTCCCAGCATCAGGATCTTTTCCAGTAAAATAGCTCTTTGGAGCAGGTGACCAAAAAGATTCTGGAGGACGTTGTAGGCAGTTTTTTTCTGCTTCTATACATCCCCAGCCTACCACAGTGCCTGGCATGATGCAACAACTTGATGCATGTTTAAATCAATTTATAAGTCCTAGGGTAACTCCATGGCAATCAGCTACCTAAAGAAATAATTCCATGCCACGCTATAGGCCATAGAGATTTCTAGGTCAACCTCACATTAGAAAATAAAACTCACATGTTTCCTTTGTGGAACCAGTGCAAAGTGTATAGCTCAGTGTCTTTTTAAGTTTGGCTGCCTTAAAACTTAGCTAAAATCTCTGCTCAGTCAAATTAATTTCATTGCTCCAAGGTTTTCTTGTTTAACTAAACCATCTTTAGCCATCCATCCTCATTGTTTGGCCCTTGTTTTACTCTGTTATTGCTGTTTGTTTATGTATTTATTTTTATTGTTGTTTAGTTGCTAAGTTGCATTCAACTCTTTGTGACCCCATGAACTATATAACTTGCCAGGGTCCTCTGTCCTTGGGATTTCCCCAGGCAAGAATACTGGAGTGGGTTTCCATTTCATTCTCCAGGGTATCTTCCTGTGTCTTCTGCACTGGCAAGTGGATTCTTTACCACTGAGCCACCAGGGAAGCCCCTTTATTTTTGTTATGATACCTTTAAATATTTTTACAGTAAGTCATTAAAAATCTGAGAAAAGAATAAAGAAATTGAATAAAATTCCCCAAAATGGGTTTACTTTCAAATACATTTGAAGTATGACTAATAGTTAAGACAGACAGAATGAAATTGAGCAGGGTAAGAAAAGGAAGATAGCAGTACATTTGGGAAAGAGAGGGGAAAAAAGCAAAATGTTACTCTTCCAATTGGAATGTTTGCCTTCCATTGGGACTGTCCTTGTAGACTGTAATATAAATGTGGCATAAAGAATATATTCAGCATCTGATAGGTAGGAAATACTGAGAACTGGAAATGTGAAGATCTTGGTTGTGCAAATTCTGGAATGAAAAATAGAAGAAAATTTATGTTGCTTCTTTGTCAAGCAAGTAGTCCATGTCTCTAGCAGGACTAATAGGCAGTTTTTCTCATCTAAAATTGAGATCTCTCTTTTTTTCCTTGGTGAGTCTAGCTAAAAGCTTGTCCTTTTTTTTTTTTTTTCTTCATCTTTTCTTTTTTTTTTTCAAACCTTTATTTTGCTTTTAACTTTTACAGAGTTTTGTTGTTTACAGATATGTATGTTCTCAGATTTGTCATATTCATCTTTTCTTAATGATGTTGATTTTGTCTGTTGTCTCAGTCTCAATTTCATTTATTTCTGCCCTAATCTTTATTATTTCCTTACTTCTACTAAAATTGGATTTTTACTCTTTTTCTTAAGTCTCTGAGGTATACAGTTAGACTGTCTGAGACTTTTCTTGTTTCTTGAGTTAGGCATTAGCACTAGGAACTTCCCTCTTAGAGATGCTTTTGGTGTATCCAATAGAGTTCGTTATGTTACATTTTCTTTTCATTTCTCTCAAGGTACTTTTTAATTTTGCTTTAGATTTCTAATTTGATCTGTTGATTGTTCAGTAGTATGTTGTTTAATTTCCACATAATTTGTGAATTTTCCAGTTTTCTTTGTGTAGTTAATTTCTAGTGTCATTCCAAGTGTCATTGTGGTCATAAAAATTGGTTGTATATAATGTCACTTCTCTTAACTTTATTAAGATTTGTTTAGTGGGATAACACATGATGTATTTTGGAAATTGTTCCTTGTGCACTTGAGGAGACTGTGTATCTGTTACTTTTGAATGAAATGTTTGGTAAATATCTCACTCTCCCTTTGCTATGCTCCAGTGCCTACTTGAGAAGAGGTTTTATACATGTCTGATTTTTGTGGCTACCACCTAGGAGATGCCTCTTGATCTCCCAGCTCTGGAAGCCAGGAAACCTTGCATTCCTGGTCCCATGAGACCATAATATAATTGGTATCACTCAGGAAAGACCTCTTATCCTTGACTGGTGCTCCAAATTTTGTGACTGCTGCCAGGAGACATCTCTAATTGCCTGGCTCTAGTGGCCAGTGGGACTTATGCTCATGGGTCTCACAGAACTCTATGGGTAAACGTCACTACCCAGGTTGGGCAAATTCTGGAATGAAAAATAGAAGAAAATTTATGTTGCTTCTTTGTCAAGCAAGTAGTCCATGTCTCTAGCAGGACTAATAGGCAGTTTTTCTCATCTAAAATTGAGATCTCTCTTTTTTTCCTTGGTGAGTCTAGCTAAAAGCTTGTCCTTTTTTTTTTTTTTTCTTCATCTTTTCTTTTTTTTTTTCAAACCTTTATTTTGCTTTTAACTTTTACAGAGTTTTGTTGTTTACAGATATGTATGTTCTCAGATTTGTCATATTCATCTTTTCTTAATGATGTTGATTTTGTCTGTTGTCTCAGTCTCAATTTCATTTATTTCTGCCCTAATCTTTATTATTTCCTTACTTCTACTAAAATTGGATTTTTACTCTTTTTCTTAAGTCTCTGAGGTATACAGTTAGACTGTCTGAGACTTTTCTTGTTTCTTGAGTTAGGCATTAGCACTAGGAACTTCCCTCTTAGAGATGCTTTTGGTGTATCCAATAGAGTTCGTTATGTTACATTTTCTTTTCATTTCTCTCAAGGTACTTTTTAATTTTGCTTTAGATTTCTAATTTGATCTGTTGATTGTTCAGTAGTATGTTGTTTAATTTCCACATAATTTGTGAATTTTCCAGTTTTCTTTGTGTAGTTAATTTCTAGTGTCATTCCAAGTGTCATTGTGGTCATAAAAATTGGTTGTATATAATGTCACTTCTCTTAACTTTATTAAGATTTGTTTAGTGGGATAACACATGATGTATTTTGGAAATTGTTCCTTGTGCACTTGAGGAGACTGTGTATCTGTTACTTTTGAATGAAATGTTTGGTAAATATCTCACTCTCCCTTTGCTATGCTCCAGTGCCTACTTGAGAAGAGGTTTTATACATGTCTGATTTTTGTGGCTACCACCTAGGAGATGCCTCTTGATCTCCCAGCTCTGGAAGCCAGGAAACCTTGCATTCCTGGTCCCATGAGACCATAATATAATTGGTATCACTCAGGAAAGACCTCTTATCCTTGACTGGTGCTCCAAATTTTGTGACTGCTGCCAGGAGACATCTCTAATTGCCTGGCTCTAGTGGCCAGTGGGACTTATGCTCATGGGTCTCACAGAACTCTATAAACAAAGGAGAAAGAGTTATTAAACTGTTGCCACTCCCAGGCCCCAGGCACTGCACGAGACAATAGACTGAGGAGCTAGGTATTTCTGTGAAGGCAGCCTGTTAGTTAAGTATTATGACTGTGGTCTGAGGGACAGGCTTCTAATTAAATACACATCTTGGGGTTGACTAATCATTCCCACAGATCTTATATGGGCATTATCTTTGCACTCACCCTCACACTCCAGAGCACCAGTGTCTACTGGAGGGGCCTTGGTTTTTTATATCTAGTATCCTGGTTTTTGTGGCTATTCCTCAGGCAATGTCACCTGAGGATCACCTGGCTCTAGTCTAGTGACAGGGAGCAGGGGAGGGTCTGCATTCCTGAATTCCACAGGACTGTGGCAGTATGAAAGATAGCTCTTTGCAGGCTACCACCCCGGGGCACTGCACAGATAGTAGACTGGGCCACATTCCCCCGTCTTTCTGTGAAGGAGGCCTCTTTGCTTCTCTTGGAGCTTTAGCCTGAGGGGCAGGCCTCAGGTCTAGCAGACATTCAGTAGCCTACAGAGCTACTTTCAAGGAAGATAGGCTGTAGATGTCATCTGGGCACTTCCTCTGCCTTGCTCCAGCTCACTGGTATCACCCAGAGAAGAGCTTAAACACTTGTCTGAAGCCCTGATCTCTGACTGCAACCCAGGGGACACTTGCATTTTATCTGGCTATGGTGGCCAGTGAGATTTATGCTTGTGGTGTCACAGGACTGTATATGTTTGCATACTTTTGAAAACCGATGCCTGAAGGTCTAGCTTCTGGTCAGCCTGAATCCTCCTCTCTGAGATCCTCCTCCCTGAGACATTGACAAGTCTTGGCACATCCTTAACTGCTGCGAGCTATTTAAAAAATAATACCATGCTTGCACAAGTACAAAGATTTGAGAGTCAACCATTGGAAGCCAGGAAACCTTGCATTCCTGGTCCCATGAGACCATAATATAATTGGTATCACTCAGGAAAGACCTCTTATCCTTGACTGGTGCTCCAAATTTTGTGACTGCTGCCAGGAGACATCTCTAATTGCCTGGCTCTAGTGGCCAGTGGGACTTATGCTCATGGGTCTCACAGAACTCTATAAACAAAGGAGAAAGAGTTATTAAACTGTTGCCACTCCCAGGCCCCAGGCACTGCACGAGACAATAGACTGAGGAGCTAGGTATTTCTGTGAAGGCAGCCTGTTAGTTAAGTATTATGACTGTGGTCTGAGGGACAGGCTTCTAATTAAATACACATCTTGGGGTTGACTAATCATTCCCACAGATCTTATATGGGCATTATCTTTGCACTCACCCTCACACTCCAGAGCACCAGTGTCTACTGGAGGGGCCTTGGTTTTTTATATCTAGTATCCTGGTTTTTGTGGCTATTCCTCAGGCAATGTCACCTGAGGATCACCTGGCTCTAGTCTAGTGACAGGGAGCAGGGGAGGGTCTGCATTCCTGAATTCCACAGGACTGTGGCAGTATGAAAGATAGCTCTTTGCAGGCTACCACCCCGGGGCACTGCACAGATAGTAGACTGGGCCACATTCCCCCGTCTTTCTGTGAAGGAGGCCTCTTTGCTTCTCTTGGAGCTTTAGCCTGAGGGGCAGGCCTCAGGTCTAGCAGACATTCAGTAGCCTACAGAGCTACTTTCAAGGAAGATAGGCTGTAGATGTCATCTGGGCACTTCCTCTGCCTTGCTCCAGCTCACTGGTATCACCCAGAGAAGAGCTTAAACACTTGTCTGAAGCCCTGATCTCTGACTGCAACCCAGGGGACACTTGCATTTTATCTGGCTATGGTGGCCAGTGAGATTTATGCTTGTGGTGTCACAGGACTGTATATGTTTGCATACTTTTGAAAACCGATGCCTGAAGGTCTAGCTTCTGGTCAGCCTGAATCCTCCTCTCTGAGATCCTCCTCCCTGAGACATTGACAAGTCTTGGCACATCCTTAACTGCTGCGAGCTATTTAAAAAATAATACCATGCTTGGACAAGTACAAAGATTTGAGAGTCAACCAAGATCAGAGACAGGGCTGAAAGACAAGATTTATCTGCTACATGAAACTACTCCTTCAAGACTAGGAGAGATTATTTCATCTACTATATAGAAACCAACTCAGAGAGTCAAGCAAAATGAAGAAACATGTTCCAAATGAAAGAACAACACACAGTCTCAAAAAGAAAACCTTAATGAAACAGATATAAGTAATTTACTTGATAAAAAGTTAAACGTAATTATCATTAAAATGCTCACCAAATTGGAGAGAACATGGTAAACACAGTGAAAAATTTAACAGAGAGATGTAAAGTATAAGAAAATACAACACAGAAGTCATAGAATTGAAGAATATAGTAATTGAATTGAAAAATACAGAGCAGACTAGATAAAGCAGAAGAAAGAGCCAGTCACCTTGAATAGAAAACAGTGGAACTTACTTAATCAGAGTAACACAAAGATAAAATGGTGAAGATAAGTTAACAAAGTTAGGGGACAACATCAAATGAACTAACCTCCACATTGTAGGACTCTAGAGGGGAAGAGACAGAGAGAGCAAAGAGCATAAATCTTATTTGAAGAAATAATGGCTAAAAAGTTCCCTAATCTAAGAAAAGACACCCAGATCCAAGAATCCCAGAGAGTTCCAAATAAGATGAACCCAAACAAACCCACATTAAGACACACTATAATTAAAATGTCAAAAGTAAAAGTCAAAGAGAGAATATTAAAGGCATATTTTAAAAAACACACTAAAGCTAGGGCAGGCCTCAGGTCTAGCAGACATTCAGTAGCCTACAGAGCTACTTTCAAGGAAGATAGGCTGTAGATGTCATCTGGGCACTTCCTCTGCCTTGCTCCAGCTCACTGGTATCACCCAGAGAAGAGCTTAAACACTTGTCTGAAGCCCTGATCTCTGACTGCAACCCAGGGGACACTTGCATTTTATCTGGCTATGGTGGCCAGTGAGATTTATGCTTGTGGTGTCACAGGACTGTATATGTTTGCATACTTTTGAAAACCGATGCCTGAAGGTCTAGCTTCTGGTCAGCCTGAATCCTCCTCTCTGAGATCCTCCTCCCTGAGACATTGACAAGTCTTGGCACATCCTTAACTGCTGCGAGCTATTTAAAAAATAATACCATGCTTGGACAAGTACAAAGATTTGAGAGTCAACCAAGATCAGAGACAGGGCTGAAAGACAAGATTTATCTGCTACATGAAACTACTCCTTCAAGACTAGGAGAGATTATTTCATCTACTATATAGAAACCAACTCAGAGAGTCAAGCAAAATGAAGAAACATGTTCCAAATGAAAGAACAACACACAGTCTCAAAAAGAAAACCTTAATGAAACAGATATAAGTAATTTACTTGAAAAAAAGTTAAACGTAATTATCATTAAAATGCTCACCAAATTGGAGAGAACATGGTAAACACAGTGAAAAATTTAACAGAGAGATGTAAAGTATAAGAAAATACAACACAGAAGTCATAGAATTGAAGAATATAGTAATTGAATTGAAAAATACAGAGCAGACTAGATAAAGCAGAAGAAAGAGCCAGTCACCTTGAATAGAAAACAGTGGAACTTACTTAATCAGAGTAACACAAAGATAAAATGGTGAAGATAAGTTAACAAAGTTAGGGGACAACATCAAATGAACTAACCTCCACATTGTAGGACTCTAGAGGGGAAGAGACAGAGAGAGCAAAGAGCATAAATCTTATTTGAAGAAATAATGGCTAAAAAGTTCCCTAATCTAAGAAAAGACACCCAGATCCAAGAATCCCAGAGAGTTCCAAATAAGATGAACCCAAACAAACCCACATTAAGACACACTATAATTAAAATGTCAAAAGTAAAAGTCAAAGAGAGAATATTAAAGGCAGAAAGAGGAAAAAATCTTGTTCTAAACAAAGGAACCCACATAGGACTATCAGTAGATTTTCAGCAGAAGCTTTGCAGGCCAAAAAAGAAGGTACACAGTATATTAAAAATACTGAAAGAAAAAAAATTACTAACCAAGCATATACCACTTGGCTAAGTTATCATTCAGAAGTGAAGGAGATAAAGATGTTCCCAGACAGGCAAAAGCCGAAGGAGTTCATCACCACTAAACTGGTTTTACAAAAAATGTTAAAGGGACCATTTAAGCTGAAAAGAGGGAGTACTAGTTAGTTACAGGAACACATATGAAAGATTAACCTTATTGGGAAGGCAAACACATAATAAGGGTAGTAGATTATTCAATTTTAAAGATTGTATGAAAGTTAAAAGACAAATTTGTTCAAAAAAGTATAATTAGTTAAGGTATATACAAAATTTAAAATGTGACACCAAAAGAAGGAAGAGTTTGATCTCGTTGTTAAGTTGAGCTTAAAATAGACTGGTTGTCATTGACTTAAAGTAGACTGTTAATAGGTAATACATGTTATATCTAAGCCTCATGATAACCACAAAACAAAAAGCTATATTAAATGCACAAAAGATAAAGAAAAAAGGATATAAGTATACTACTAAAGGAAGTAATCAAACTACAAAACAAGAGAGAAAGAGAAGAAAAAAGAAATGGAGAGGAACTACAATAAAAGTCAGGAAACAACAAAATGGCACTTACTGTCAATAATTACTTTAAATGTAAATGAACTAAATTCTCTAATCAAAAGACATATAAATACATTTTTAAAAGCTTTAGTTGCAAGGACAGTCACAGACTGAAGGTTAAGTGTTAAAAAATATATTCTATGAAAATAGAAACCAAAAGAAAGCTAGAGTGGCTGTACTTTTTTCAGACAAAATAGACTTAAATAAAGGCTATAATTAAGAGACAAATAAAGATAGAGACATGAATTCAACAAGATTTAACATTTGTAAATATTCATGCACCCAGCACAAAGTACGCCTAAACACATAAAGCAAATATTAACAAACTAAAGGAAGAAATGGACTTCCCAGGTGACACTAGTGGTAAAGATCTGCCGGCCAATATAGGAGACGCTAGAGGTGTGGGTTCAATCTCTGGGTTGGAAAGATCATATGGAGTAGGAAATTGAACCCCACACTTGTATTCTTGCCTGGAAAATTCCATGGGCAGAGGAGCCTGGTTGGCTGCAGTCCTTGGGGCCACAAAGAGTCGAACGAGACTGAATGACTTGGCACACAAAGGGAGAAATAAACAGCAATACAATAATATAAGGCACTCTAATGTCACATTTGCATCAATAGATAGATAATCAGACAGAAAAGGAAATAGATAGATAGGAGATAGATAATCAGACAGTAAGGAAACTTTATTCTTGAACAATGTGTTAAATCAAATGAACTTAACAGACATTTTACACTTTGGGTATTTTACTCAAGTTGGATTTTGTAACGTCATGCATTGGTCATTTGGAAAATGTTACTTTACTGACTTATACAGATTTCCTCAATGTTGATACATTTTATAATACATATCAACAAATCACATTCATTAATATCATGCCAGTCTTATCCCAAATAGAAGTATATACAAAATTTAAAATGTGACACCAAAAGAAGGAAGAGTTTGATCTCGTTGTTAAGTTGAGCTTAAAATAGACTGGTTGTCATTGACTTAAAGTAGACTGTTAATAGGTAATACATGTTATATCTAAGCCTCATGATAACCACAAAACAAAAAGCTATATTAAATGCACAAAAGATAAAGAAAAAAGGATATAAGTATACTACTAAAGGAAGTAATCAAACTACAAAACAAGAGAGAAAGAGAAGAAAAAAGAAATGGAGAGGAACTACAATAAAAGTCAGGAAACAACAAAATGGCACTTACTGTCAATAATTACTTTAAATGTAAATGAACTAAATTCTCTAATCAAAAGACATATAAATACATTTTTAAAAGCTTTAGTTGCAAGGACAGTCACAGACTGAAGGTTAAGTGTTAAAAAATATATTCTATGAAAATAGAAACCAAAAGAAAGCTAGAGTGGCTGTACTTTTTTCAGACAAAATAGACTTAAATAAAGGCTATAATTAAGAGACAAATAAAGATAGAGACATGAATTCAACAAGATTTAACATTTGTAAATATTCATGCACCCAGCACAAAGTACGCCTAAACACATAAAGCAAATATTAACAAACTAAAGGAAGAAATGGACTTCCCAGGTGACACTAGTGGTAAAGATCTGCCGGCCAATATAGGAGACGCTAGAGGTGTGGGTTCAATCTCTGGGTTGGAAAGATCATATGGAGTAGGAAATTGAACCCCACACTTGTATTCTTGCCTGGAAAATTCCATGGGCAGAGGAGCCTGGTTGGCTGCAGTCCTTGGGGCCACAAAGAGTCGAACGAGACTGAATGACTTGGCACACAAAGGGAGAAATAAACAGCAATACAATAATATAAGGCACTCTAATGTCACATTTGCATCAATAGATAGATAATCAGACAGAAAAGGAAATAGATAGATAGGAGATAGATAATCAGACAGTAAGGAAACTTTATTCTTGAACAATGTGTTAAATCAAATGAACTTAACAGACATTTTACACTTTGGGTATTTTACTCAAGTTGGATTTTGTAACGTCATGCATTGGTCATTTGGAAAATGTTACTTTACTGACTTATACAGATTTCCTCAATGTTGATACATTTTATAATACATATCAACAAATCACATTCATTAATATCATGCCAGTCTTATCCCCCCCAAAAAAACTCTTAAGTATTGGGAACCTGTCAAGTTCACAGCGGCAGATACGAATTTTCTAAATTTCTAATTTTTGCTCGATAGCTCAAATTTTATTGTCGGCAACAAATACTGTCAGTTGTTTTCCTCGAAGTGACAAGCTCACTTTGTTCATTTTTGACAAAATGTCTGCCAGATACCCAAGTCTGAATATCCATGGTGTGTCAGTCATTCTTTCAAGCAAAGGAGGCATTTTATGGGGAAAAAAACAGTTAGTTTAGCTCTCAACTCAAATATCTTCACAGATGCATGTTGTATTTCAGCATGCAGCAGAAAGAGCTTTAGATGTACTTACCATTTTGTCACACTGAAAAGAAGCATATTTAAGGGTTGAGATCTAATAAAATGATTTTTACTACTTCCTCAAAGGCATTCTTAAGTGGCACTGGTTTGGTTTGTTTTGTTTTGTTTTTCTGCAAGTGCACGGTAATGAAAAATACAACTGCTAGCAGTTTGGTACCACAGCTTCTATTTGGACTAAGGCACTGGTGCTTATGTACACCATTGCTTTTGTATCACCAGTTGAAAGGTCAGTAGTGTAAAAAAGGCCTTAGTGTTTTTATGAATATAGTTTTGACCCCATGGACCTCTTGAAGTGAACCCATCAGTCTATTTAAAATGCTGTCAAGGGAGATATATGAAGAAGATAAAAAAGGCCTTTGTCATTCAATATCCCCCAAAATTCAGTGCCTGATGTGTCTGTCACCATTGTAAGTATGTGCTAATCTTCTGAGGTAGCATCTATAGGCACAGTAGAATGGAGAAGCTAAGGAGGAAGTAACCATAACACACAGATGTGGGGGAGTCTAATTTTATCAGATAGAAAATTGTTAATGAATACACAGGCATACCTCTGAGATAATTGCAGATTCAGTTTCAGACCACTGCAGTAAATCAGATATTACAGTAATGCAAGTCACATGCATTCTGTGGTTTCCTAGTACTTAATATTTATGTCACACTATAGTCTATTAAGTATGCAATTGCATCATGTCTAAAAAATGTGTATACCTTAATTAAAAAATACTTCATTGCTTGCAAATGCTAACCATTCTGAGCCTTTAGTAAGTCATAATTTTTTGCAATGGTAGCATCAAAGAACACCGATCACCATAACAAATATATTAATGAAAATGTTTGAAATAGGAAAATTATCAAAATGAGACAGAGTGAGCAAATGCTGTCGGAAAAATGGTGCCCACAGACTGGCTCAATGCAGGGTTGCCACCAATCTTATATTTATTTAAAAAAAAAAAAAAACACATTTCCTGTAAAGTGCAATAAGGCGAAGTACAATTGAAGGAGATATACCTGTAGTAATCTAAATGGCCTAGAGACTCAGGGTCACTGTAAGTATGGTTAGATTTGTAGGTGGCTGTCCTAGAAGGTAGCAGGTAATGATCATCTTTCACTTTTATAGACTGATGGAGACAGTGGAGGGAGAAACTGTTTTTTCAGGCAAATATGGGAAGATCAACAAGCAATGGAGTTGAGGCCAACACAGGTCCTGCCACTCCTGAATACATAGCAAACTGGCAGTTAATGAAATGTTGGCAAAACTTCATTTTGATGAAAAACGAGGACAGCACACCTCAGCTGACAAGACAGTGTTAAGAATGTGGCTTGTTCGGACATCTGTGGTTAGGGTTACCAGGGGGTGCCTTGTGGTCATGTTGCTGTGTCTGCAAGAAACGTAACCTTTGTTCAGGAAATGGTGAGCTAAAGGAACATGAAAGACATTCATGCGTTCTGGATGTCTGAGGAGTCCATTAACACAAACAGTAATACCCATCTATATCAGGAAGAAAGGCCTTTTTGTATTAACAAACAAGGTCAAGAGAATGTGAATCAGTAACCACAGGCTCCTCCGGTTAACTGCTTGCATTCTCCTTTTCAGTTTTTTTTGGAGAAAGAAAGCATCTTCCAGGGTCTGAAATAAAAGCAGAAGTGGATGTAAACAAAATTAAAAAGTCAGGTTTTCAGGCTGGTTCTGTAATAAGCTTTCCACTGAAATGAAATGTAATTAGCAACCACGATAATGCAGTTTGCTTCATTTAGCTCTTCAGTGGGTTTATAAACAAATTCTGCCAGTTAACTTGTAAAGCAGATGCATCCACTACACTCTGGCAAAGCCCGTTAGAGAGGACCACCTCCTGCAGGTGCAATGATGATGGGATGATCTGTTTATCTGCTCGCTGGTCGGGAACGCTGGTGAGAATGAACATGCACCATTTTAAATGAATTAAATAAAAATTTCCTGTTAAAGTCCCAATCTAAATGCCACCAATCTTATATTTATTTAAAAAAAAACACATTTCCTGTAAAGTGCAATAAAGTACAATTGAAGGAGATATACCTGTAGTAATCTAAATGGCCTAGAGACTCAGGGTCACTGTAAGTATGGTTAGATTTGTAGGTGGCTGTCCTAGAAGGTAGCAGGTAATGATCATCTTTCACTTTTATAGACTGATGGAGACAGTGGAGGGAGAAACTGTTTTTTCAGGCAAATATGGGAAGATCAACAAGCAATGGAGTTGAGGCCAACACAGGTCCTGCCACTCCTGAATACATAGCAAACTGGCAGTTAATGAAATGTTGGCAAAACTTCATTTTGATGAAAAACGAGGACAGCACACCTCAGCTGACAAGACAGTGTTAAGAATGTGGCTTGTTCGGACATCTGTGGTTAGGGTTACCAGGGGGTGCCTTGTGGTCATGTTGCTGTGTCTGCAAGAAACGTAACCTTTGTTCAGGAAATGGTGAGCTAAAGGAACATGAAAGACATTCATGCGTTCTGGATGTCTGAGGAGTCCATTAACACAAACAGTAATACCCATCTATATCAGGAAGAAAGGCCTTTTTGTATTAACAAACAAGGTCAAGAGAATGTGAATCAGTAACCACAGGCTCCTCCGGTTAACTGCTTGCATTCTCCTTTTCAGTTTTTTTTGGAGAAAGAAAGCATCTTCCAGGGTCTGAAATAAAAGCAGAAGTGGATGTAAACAAAATTAAAAAGTCAGGTTTTCAGGCTGGTTCTGTAATAAGCTTTCCACTGAAATGAAATGTAATTAGCAACCACGATAATGCAGTTTGCTTCATTTAGCTCTTCAGTGGGTTTATAAACAAATTCTGCCAGTTAACTTGTAAAGCAGATGCATCCACTACACTCTGGCAAAGCCCGTTAGAGAGGACCACCTCCTGCAGGTGCAATGATGATGGGATGATCTGTTTATCTGCTCGCTGGTCGGGAACGCTGGTGACAATGAACATGCACCATTTTTAAATGTTCTTCTATAAAGAAGCCTAAGAAATATTTCACCTGAGGAATTAAGAAAGAAGAGCTGGGAGCAGCAGTCAAATTCTCAAAGTAAACATTAATGCTTACTTTGTAAAACTCTCATACAGACAGACTTAAGTGTAATTTAGGTTCCAAGCATACATTCAATAATGGACTGCTGGTTATTTTTACCAGAATATTAACAGTGAATATGAAGTGGGATCAGAGACGTTTTAAAGCATTTCTGTATTTTCATAGTTTGCTACTTTAATATGCAAAAAACCCCATTGAGTTTATTTGAAAAAGGGAATAAAAATAAAATTTGGGGCTCATCCTAGAAAAGATTTTTTAAGTGAGCATAATAAATGCTGTTGGAAAAATAGAACAGGGTAAGAGAAGAATGTGAATGCTGGTCTGGGGTAGGGAGATCAGTCTCAGCGAGGGCGGTCAAATGAGCAAGATGATGACACCTATCTGGCCAGAGGAGGGACTTATCCATGAAAATATCTTCCACAGTTTTCATAGTATTGGAATCTTTCCATTTGATTCAGGCATTGAATCTATGGAGTTGGTTTCAATTAGCACACATATGTGCACATGGTAACTTGCCTTTTTATTCGTTTGTTTAACAAGTATTGATTAACTACACAGTGTGTGCCACATACTGCCAGGCTATAAGGATGTATTAACATAGTCCCTGTATCAAGCTCCACAAAGTCTAAATGGTGATGCACACAGTGGTTAGATAATTTAGAGTGCTCCAAGAGAGGGCTGAGCAGAGGCCACAGGACCCTAAGAAAAGGGGGACTAACTTCCCACAAGTGGCAAGATCATCATGGAGGAGAGGATGGCATTTCAATTAGATCTATACAAACACTTAGTAGGGGTAAAATCCAATGTGATAAAAACATTGGGAATTCGGTAGTACCTTGATTCTTATAGACACAGAAAGCATAGGACTGCCATTCATAATATTTTCTAGAAATGCACATAGAAATCCTGAAATGTCCAGATTCTTACCATATTAACTATCAGTAATAATAGGGTAAGTGTTAAAATTTCTTTAACACCAAGCATCTGTGAGTTCTGATCCTTGTCATGTATCCTTATTTCAACTCTTAGGAAGTTTTCTTTCAAGGATTGATAGACATGTGAACAATTATTGTGCATTTTCAATGCAAAGTTATTGAAGACTGGATCTCACACAAAGGATCTTCACTTCTATTTTTCCTGTCACAGGATAAATTTTTGTATATGTATCCCATATTTATAATTTTCAAGGTGCTTTCATATTGTATTACTTGGTCATCCTTTTATCTCTTATGAGCATTTTATCCACAGTAATATCTCCAATCATAAGTGGGATCAGAGACGTTTTAAAGCATTTCTGTATTTTCATAGTTTGCTACTTTAATATGCAAAACCCCATTGAGTTTATTTGAAAAGGGAATAAAAATAAAATTTGGGGCTCATCCTAGAAAAGATTTTTTAAGTGAGCATAATAAATGCTGTTGGAAAAATAGAACAGGGTAAGAGAAGAATGTGAATGCTGGTCTGGGGTAGGGAGATCAGTCTCAGCGAGGGCGGTCAAATGAGCAAGATGATGACACCTATCTGGCCAGAGGAGGGACTTATCCATGAAAATATCTTCCACAGTTTTCATAGTATTGGAATCTTTCCATTTGATTCAGGCATTGAATCTATGGAGTTGGTTTCAATTAGCACACATATGTGCACATGGTAACTTGCCTTTTTATTCGTTTGTTTAACAAGTATTGATTAACTACACAGTGTGTGCCACATACTGCCAGGCTATAAGGATGTATTAACATAGTCCCTGTATCAAGCTCCACAAAGTCTAAATGGTGATGCACACAGTGGTTAGATAATTTAGAGTGCTCCAAGAGAGGGCTGAGCAGAGGCCACAGGACCCTAAGAAAAGGGAGACTAACTTCCCACAAGTGGCAAGATCATCATGGAGGAGAGGATGGCATTTCAATTAGATCTATACAAACACTTAGTAGGGGTAAAATCCAATGTGATAAAAACATTGGGAATTCGGTAGTACCTTGATTCTTATAGACACAGAAAGCATAGGACTGCCATTCATAATATTTTCTAGAAATGCACATAGAAATCCTGAAATGTCCAGATTCTTACCATATTAACTATCAGTAATAATAGGGTAAGTGTTAAAATTTCTTTAACACCAAGCATCTGTGAGTTCTGATCCTTGTCATGTATCCTTATTTCAACTCTTAGGAAGTTTTCTTTCAAGGATTGATAGACATGTGAACAATTATTGTGCATTTTCAATGCAAAGTTATTGAAGACTGGATCTCACACAAAGGATCTTCACTTCTATTTTTCCTGTCACAGGATAAATTTTTGTATATGTATCCCATATTTATAATTTTCAAGGTGCTTTCATATTGTATTACTTGGTCATCCTTTTATCTCTTATGAGCATTTTATCCACAGTAATATCTCCAACATGTCTTTTAGTTCTAAGATACTACAATTTCTAGAAGATAGGCTTCTTACCCTTACAGCTAAATTCTATGATATGGATCCAGAACATTACAGCAGTTTTGCTTATTATGAGCACCCATCATCGTGCCTAATAACAATATGTGTGCTAAATAAATGTTTCTCTTTCTTTCCTACCATGATTATCACATTTGTTAAGACCCAACTCAGTTGAGGATAGCAGAACTAGGAATATTCTTACTCTACTCCACCCCACATGGATTATTCATTGCATCTGCTCTTGCCCCCAATCTATTTTAGCTTTTTCAAATCTAATCTTAGGTGTTCTACAGGATATGTAATGGGCCAATATTTCTTCAGCTCCATCAGGAGTACTGGTAGAATTCAAGAGGATGGTACCTGCTTAGGAGCACTACACTGAATTGTTTTCTAGCTTTTGGCCACGGGAAAAAAAGAGTCACTGGGAATGGGACTGTTTGTCCCTCAGTTAAGACTCTGATACTGGAGGGGTATATCTTACAACTCCTTCTAGAGCTTGTCGTCCTTTTTATTCCAACCCATCTCCAACCAAGTGAATGTCCATCTCCTTCCATGTTTCCTCAGACAGACTTCTCAGAATCCCCCTCTAGAATCTTGACTCTCATTATGACTCCATCCAGCAGTCTTTGACGTAGGTTTGGTTCCCAAGTTCCCTAGGAACCTTCCATGAAGGCTTCATTGTGGTAGACATGGACTGGCTCTGGTACATCCTGTGCACTGTTTTATAACTACCGTTCTCCTGACCAGGGAATTCCCTAGTGTCTCAGTGGTAAAGAATCCACCTTCTAATGGCAGGACACACAGCTTCAATCCCTGCGTCAGGAAGATCCCCTGGAGAAGGAAATAGCAACCCACTCCAGAATTCTTGTTTGGGAAATCCCATGGACAGATGAGCCTGGTGGGCTACAATCCATGGGGTCACATTATTGAAGACTGGATCTCACACAAAGGATCTTCACTTCTATTTTTCCTGTCACAGGATAAATTTTTGTATATGTATCCCATATTTATAATTTTCAAGGTGCTTTCATATTGTATTACTTGGTCATCCTTTTATCTCTTATGAGCATTTTATCCACAGTAATATCTCCAACATGTCTTTTAGTTCTAAGATACTACAATTTCTAGAAGATAGGCTTCTTACCCTTACAGCTAAATTCTATGATATGGATCCAGAACATTACAGCAGTTTTGCTTATTATGAGCACCCATCATCGTGCCTAATAACAATATGTGTGCTAAATAAATGTTTCTCTTTCTTTCCTACCATGATTATCACATTTGTTAAGACCCAACTCAGTTGAGGATAGCAGAACTAGGAATATTCTTACTCTACTCCACCCCACATGGATTATTCATTGCATCTGCTCTTGCCCCCAATCTATTTTAGCTTTTTCAAATCTAATCTTAGGTGTTCTACAGGATATGTAATGGGCCAATATTTCTTCAGCTCCATCAGGAGTACTGGTAGAATTCAAGAGGATGGTACCTGCTTAGGAGCACTACACTGAATTGTTTTCTAGCTTTTGGCCACGGGAAAAAAAGAGTCACTGGGAATGGGACTGTTTGTCCCTCAGTTAAGACTCTGATACTGGAGGGGTATATCTTACAACTCCTTCTAGAGCTTGTCGTCCTTTTTATTCCAACCCATCTCCAACCAAGTGAATGTCCATCTCCTTCCATGTTTCCTCAGACAGACTTCTCAGAATCCCCCTCTAGAATCTTGACTCTCATTATGACTCCATCCAGCAGTCTTTGACGTAGGTTTGGTTCCCAAGTTCCCTAGGAACCTTCCATGAAGGCTTCATTGTGGTAGACATGGACTGGCTCTGGTACATCCTGTGCACTGTTTTATAACTACCGTTCTCCTGACCAGGGAATTCCCTAGTGTCTCAGTGGTAAAGAATCCACCTTCTAATGGCAGGACACACAGCTTCAATCCCTGCGTCAGGAAGATCCCCTGGAGAAGGAAATAGCAACCCACTCCAGAATTCTTGCCTGGGAAATCCCATGGACAGATGAGCCTGGTGGGCTACAATCCATGGGGTCACAAACAGTTAGACACAACTTGGCAACTAAACAATGACAACAACCCTGACCAGAACAGCAACTCTTTCCCCATATTTCCTTATACTATTGCTACTTCAGTCTCTGCTGCCTCCCTTTCACCTCCATCTACCCACTGTCACCCAGCCCCTATGCTTGCCTTTTCTCCTTTCCAGCCTGTTTCTCTCCATCCAGACAGACTTGATCTTGAAGAGCCTTTCCTGAGCTTTGTTCTTCCTCAGCTGTAAGCCCAGAGACTAACCCCACCCTGATCTTGGTCTTTCCTCATGCTATGTTGTGTCTGTAACAGCTGGAGACATGAAGAGCAACCATCCTCAAGACAATTCTAAAATAAACCAAAACATAATATCCACAGGTATTCATGCATCTTAGCTGCGAGTTTTTATATATTGTCTTCTGTAAAGTGTTTCAGAAAGGAGCAGAACAACTATTTTTATGCTGGGAGCTAGGGATTCCCAGAGCTCCTCCACAGTGATTCAGAATGCATCAGTACCACAGTGAAAGCTCTTTCTGTTCATACCACCAAGAGATTTTTTTTAAACTCAAAGTGTGTATTTGTTTTTAGAAGAGGATCACAGTTACTATACATGGAAAACATTTTATTTGTAACTCCCTGAAAATTGTTGAAGATAGTGTGAAGTACCTGGAAAACTATTTCTGTAAAGTGATGGTCCTTTTTAGAAATGCTACTTTCTAAAATAATTCTAAGTGAGAACCTTTCTCTAAGAACTACATTTATTTTTGCTAAGAACTACAGTGAGTTCTTTACAATGCAAGGCATTTTTATCATAAGTATTGAAATACCTAATTATTTGTCAGGAATATTTTTATGAGTGAGGGGGGAAAATTGATTTTTCTTAATTTAAGATGAAAATTAAAAGAGAAATGTCATTCTTCCATGCAAAAGTGCTTTATTTTATTTTATTTTATTTTTTTATAGAGTTTTGTTGCTTACTGCTACACATCGACCGGAGTCCTCCATAGGTGTACACATTTACCCTCCAACCCCTGAGAAAATACACAGTGGTACTATCAGTAGAAGTAGATCCTGACATAAGTTACTTTAGCATGGTAAAATTCAAGGAAGCCTTAATGGTAAAGAATAAAGTAGATTTGAAATTAGCGTTTTCACTTTGAAAATTAATATTTTAAATATTTGAATAAAAGGTTTTAATGTTTATTTGAAGTACTCTTTTGTCCTTCTTTTTCTAAAAAATGGTTTTTTGTGGGGAAGGTGGTGTCTGCAGATGCCTCTTTTCTGATGACCTTTTCATTATGTACCATTAGCAATCTATTGAGCATGGAGATAGAGGTAACGAACTCATAGGGTATGAGGTCAGTTATCTAATGGTCATACAACACACTTCATTTTTTTCCTCCATACTAGTATGAGTTGCAGGTTAAACCATGTTAGCAATACCTGTTTCATTTTTGTTGGTTTTTTATGTAGATACTGGGTAGACTGTGTGAATGTCTTCATTAAGAGAATATACTTCATAGGATAGTTTCTAAGCTTACCAATGTAGTATATTTCGAGGGTTGCTATAGAAAACCATGGTGTCAGGATGCTGCTGTGGGGAGGGATGGGATGAGAAGATAAAATTTTTTTAAACTCAAAGTGTGTATTTGTTTTTAGAAGAGGATCACAGTTACTATACATGGAAAACATTTTATTTGTAACTCCCTGAAAATTGTTGAAGATAGTGTGAAGTACCTGGAAAACTATTTCTGTAAAGTGATGGTCCTTTTTAGAAATGCTACTTTCTAAAATAATTCTAAGTGAGAACCTTTCTCTAAGAACTACATTTATTTTTGCTAAGAACTACAGTGAGTTCTTTACAATGCAAGGCATTTTTATCATAAGTATTGAAATACCTAATTATTTGTCAGGAATATTTTTATGAGTGAGGGAAAATTGATTTTCTTAATTTAAGATGAAAATTAAAAGAGAAATGTCATTCTTCCATGCAAAAGTGCTTTATTTTATTTTATTTTATTTTTTTATAGAGTTTTGTTGCTTACTGCTACACATCGACCGGAGTCCTCCATAGGTGTACACATTTACCCTCCAACCCCTGAGAAAATACACAGTGGTACTATCAGTAGAAGTAGATCCTGACATAAGTTACTTTAGCATGGTAAAATTCAAGGAAGCCTTAATGGTAAAGAATAAAGTAGATTTGAAATTAGCGTTTTCACTTTGAAAATTAATATTTTAAATATTTGAATAAAAGGTTTTAATGTTTATTTGAAGTACTCTTTTGTCCTTCTTTTTCTAAAAAATGGTTTTTTGTGGGGAAGGTGGTGTCTGCAGATGCCTCTTTTCTGATGACCTTTTCATTATGTACCATTAGCAATCTATTGAGCATGGAGATAGAGGTAACGAACTCATAGGGTATGAGGTCAGTTATCTAATGGTCATACAACACACTTCATTTTTTTCCTCCATACTAGTATGAGTTGCAGGTTAAACCATGTTAGCAATACCTGTTTCATTTTTGTTGGTTTTTTATGTAGATACTGGGTAGACTGTGTGAATGTCTTCATTAAGAGAATATACTTCATAGGATAGTTTCTAAGCTTACCAATGTAGTATATTTCGAGGGTTGCTATAGAAAACCATGGTGTCAGGATGCTGCTGTGGGGAGGGATGGGATGAGAAGATATTTCCACACTCTACTCCATACTCTACTCTCTACTGTGCCACACTCAGGTGGCACTCCTCAAACTTCAATGTGTGTGTGTGAATTAGCTGAGGATGTTGATCAAGTGTGGTAGGTCTGGGATTGGTCTGAGATTTTGCATTCTGAACAAGCTCCCAGGTGATGCCAATGCTGTTGGTCCAGAGAGCACACTTTGGGGAGCATGGCTCAGAAGTCAAAATTGTTGTATCTCAGAGTTAGGAATCATCTTTTGCAAATTTGGTTGGGTTTCTTCTTGAATCAGGAAGACTTGGCATACTTGCCTAATACATTTATACTAAATTTTGCTAATTTCAGTCAAGTCTTCTCAAGTTTGTCCCAGATTTGGGGACAAATGAGCATGTAGGTAATCGGCAATTAATCTTTGATAACTTTGATGGCTATAACTCCTAAACACATACCAGAAATTTTCCCTAAGGGATAAAAAGCAGTTCTGATTCCACTGGATTTAAACCTAGAGTCTGAGTTTTACAGAACAGCTAAGTGTGGGGAAACTACCCCACAAGGAGCTGGCATCATGAGCCATACTTATTTCTATTGTGAGAGTTACTGGGAAAAAAAACCAAAGGGAAAATTAAAATTACTGGTAGATTTTAATTATTTCTGAAAAGTAGTAAACAACAGCAACTCCAGCCATGTCATCTGGGGACATGGACTGAGAACAAATGAAGTTTGCTTTCTAAGAATGGTATTTCAGGAGAGAAACCAATAGCTAAATAGTGTATGTCTGAGAGCTAAGAGCCCGCACATTTCCTATCTCATGAAAAGCGTAATTTACAGAGTTGCAGTAATAATAACAATGATAATGATGTGAATTAATAAACTCACCAGTGAAACCACCATTCAAATACATGTTGGGTAATTTAATTAGCCTCGGCTGCACTTTCTCTGTCAATCCCAAACTTACAGGGATTGAATTGTTAAGTACATTTTTCACTCTGTGATTTTCAAATTATTTATGAAGTGACAATATACTTCATAGGATAGTTTCTAAGCTTACCAATGTAGTATATTTCGAGGGTTGCTATAGAAAACCATGGTGTCAGGATGCTGCTGTGGGGAGGGATGGGATGAGAAGATATTTCCACACTCTACTCCATACTCTACTCTCTACTGTGCCACACTCAGGTGGCACTCCTCAAACTTCAATGTGTGTGTGTGAATTAGCTGAGGATGTTGATCAAGTGTGGTAGGTCTGGGATTGGTCTGAGATTTTGCATTCTGAACAAGCTCCCAGGTGATGCCAATGCTGTTGGTCCAGAGAGCACACTTTGGGGAGCATGGCTCAGAAGTCAAAATTGTTGTATCTCAGAGTTAGGAATCATCTTTTGCAAATTTGGTTGGGTTTCTTCTTGAATCAGGAAGACTTGGCATACTTGCCTAATACATTTATACTAAATTTTGCTAATTTCAGTCAAGTCTTCTCAAGTTTGTCCCAGATTTGGGGACAAATGAGCATGTAGGTAATCGGCAATTAATCTTTGATAACTTTGATGGCTATAACTCCTAAACACATACCAGAAATTTTCCCTAAGGGATAAAAAGCAGTTCTGATTCCACTGGATTTAAACCTAGAGTCTGAGTTTTACAGAACAGCTAAGTGTGGGGAAACTACCCCACAAGGAGCTGGCATCATGAGCCATACTTATTTCTATTGTGAGAGTTACTGGGAAAAAAAACCAAAGGGAAAATTAAAATTACTGGTAGATTTTAATTATTTCTGAAAAGTAGTAAACAACAGCAACTCCAGCCATGTCATCTGGGGACATGGACTGAGAACAAATGAAGTTTGCTTTCTAAGAATGGTATTTCAGGAGAGAAACCAATAGCTAAATAGTGTATGTCTGAGAGCTAAGAGCCCGCACATTTCCTATCTCATGAAAAGCGTAATTTACAGAGTTGCAGTAATAATAACAATGATAATGATGTGAATTAATAAACTCACCAGTGAAACCACCATTCAAATACATGTTGGGTAATTTAATTAGCCTCGGCTGCACTTTCTCTGTCAATCCCAAACTTACAGGGATTGAATTGTTAAGTACATTTTTCACTCTGTGATTCTGAGAAGTTTATTTTTACCTGGCAAATTATTTTAAATGTGAGACAAAGCAGGGCCGCGGTGGTGAAATCACATAGGAAGTCTGCGTTCCTGCACCCCAGGCCTGGGCCCTGGCTGCCCCGGATCCCAGTGCACAAAGAGGTGGTGTGAATTTCAGATCCTGGGTCTGCTCTAAATCATGGGAACTGGAGAAATTAGAAATGACACCATTTACCCAGGGGCCTTTGCTGAGGAGTATTTTTTTTGGAATTTTTACATCAGTCTCAGAACTCACTGGCTTCATTAAGTCATGTGTGTCATTGTGTTAGGAAGGAAGGAAAGAACATGTTATTAACTAGGGATTTTTTTTTTTCTTTTTTTTTCTTTTCCCTCCACCACCCTCCTTTTTCATTTCATTTCTTTGCATGTGGTTCCCTCCCAAGATATCTGCTGTATCTTTCCTCTCAAGTTTCTTTATGCCACAATCTGTGTTAGTGTTCCTGGTGCATGATCTGAAGAAGTATATTTCTATATATACATATAGAAGCGAGTTCCCTGGCACAGGTTTAGAGATGGCTGCAGTTTCAACATTTAACTTCCCTGATAATAGTTTTTTCCTTCTCTCGCCAACATTCGTTTTCCTTTCCCTTTGAAACTTATTTTCAGAGCTAGAGAGGAAATCATGAGAAATAACGTGTGTGTGTGTGTGTGTGTGTGTGTGTGTGTGTGTGTGTGTGTGTATGTCTGTTTTAGGAGGATGATTGTCATTGAAACGGATATGTCTAGTCGATAACAAAAACTGTCCTAGCCTCCCACAGAACACAAGCCCTGAGGACTGGGAAGAACAAAGCCATCCTCAGAGACGAGTGGGGAGGGGTGGAGGGTCATGTGCAGCCTCTCATCCCCGTGGCACCAGTTAGAGCCCACAAACCATTTTATCATCCTCTGGTCCTAGGAGATCAAGGAAGGCGCTGTTTGGAAAGTTCCCGTCAAGGTTGAGTTAAATATTCCAGTCTTTTGTTTGTCCTAGTGGCTTTCCTCAGCCTTGGGCCCACTTTCTCTGTCAATCCCAAACTTACAGGGATTGAATTGTTAAGTACATTTTTCACTCTGTGATTCTGAGAAGTTTATTTTACCTGGCAAATTATTTTAAATGTGAGACAAAGCAGGGCCGCGTGGTGAAATCACATAGGAAGTCTGCGTTCCTGCACCCCAGGCCTGGGCCCTGGCTGCCCCGGATCCCAGTGCACAAAGAGGTGGTGTGAATTTCAGATCCTGGGTCTGCTCTAAATCATGGGAACTGGAGAAATTAGAAATGACACCATTTACCCAGGGGCCTTTGCTGAGGAGTATTTTTTTTGGAATTTTTACATCAGTCTCAGAACTCACTGGCTTCATTAAGTCATGTGTGTCATTGTGTTAGGAAGGAAGGAAAGAACATGTTATTAACTAGGGATTTTTTTTTTTCTTTTTTTTTCTTTTCCCTCCACCACCCTCCTTTTTCATTTCTTTTCTTTTCATTTGGTTCCCTCCCAAGATATCTGCTGTATCTTTCCTCTCAAGTTTCTTTATGCCACAATCTGTGTTAGTGTTCCTGGTGCATGATCTGAAGAAGTATATTTCTATATATACATATAGAAGCGAGTTCCCTGGCACAGGTTTAGAGATGGCTGCAGTTTCAACATTTAACTTCCCTGATAATAGTTTTTTCCTTCTCTTGCCAACATTCGTTTTCCTTTCCCTTTGAAACTTATTTTCAGAGCTAGAGAGGAAATCATGAGAAATAACGTGTGTGTGTGTGTGTGTGTGTGTGTGTGTGTGTGTGTGTGTGTGTATGTCTGTTTTAGGAGGATGATTGTCATTGAAACGGATATGTCTAGTCGATAACAAAAACTGTCCTAGCCTCCCACAGAACACAAGCCCTGAGGACTGGGAAGAACAAAGCCATCCTCAGAGACGAGTGGGGAGGGGTGGAGGGTCATGTGCAGCCTCTCATCCCCGTGGCACCAGTTAGAGCCCACAAACCATTTTATCATCCTCTGGTCCTAGGAGATCAAGGAAGGCGCTGTTTGGAAAGTTCCCGTCAAGGTTGAGTTAAATATTCCAGTCTTTTGTTTGTCCTAGTGGCTTTCCTCAGCCTTTTTTCTAGGATTCTCAGCATAGGCTGAGTCAAAGGAAGTTTCTGGACTCCATTTCCCTCCCCTACTCACCCCGCCTTTCTTTTTTTTTTTTGGTTTGGGTGGAAGCCTTTCATTCAGCATTCTCTCATTTGCTTCTGTGTAAATTTGGACCTTCTACTAGTAGTTGAGAATAAAGAGATTCTTTCTACAGTGAGGACTCAGTTCACCTCCAAATAAGAAGCAGCTTTGACTAATGTTTGCAAAAACTTTGCATACTCTATATATTTTGAAAAGTTTTTAAAAAAAGTTTTAGGCCTAGGGAGATATCTGTGACCCAGAGACTTATTTTTTTGGAGTGGGGGTAGTGGGGTAGGGAGGGAGGAGGGCGGGCTGGCCACTTCTATTGGTCTTTCATTTATCTATTTTCATCCATCTTTGTTCTTTGGCCCGTGTGGGCCTCCCATCGCGGTGGCCTCTGTTGTCGCAACAACACCAGCTCTGGGCGCATGTGCTCCAGAGCTCTGGCTCGGTAATTGGACACATCAGTCCAGCCGCTCCGCGGCATGTGGGATCTTCCCAGGCCAGGGATCGAATCAGTGCCCCTTGCACTGCAAGGCGGTGTCCTTACCCACTGGACCACCAGGGAAGCCCGAGACTTATTTTATTATCTCCAAAACAAATGTGAATGTCTGAAAATATATTTTACTAAATATATCGTGGTTAATGACAGTATTTCTCAAACTGCTAGTTACAAAATAAGAAATAATCTAAATCTAAGAAATAACCAAAGTCTGGGGGGAGCTTGGGACAGTGGGAGTGACTGCTAGTAGTTATAGGTTAATTTTTGTGGTGATAGCAGTATAAAATTGATTGAGGTAATATTTACTCAACTATGCAAGAATACTAGGAAGCATTGAATTATATATTTTATAGAGCTACCTGGAGAGCTCTTAAAACTTACTAAGTTCCAAGCCCCACCCAAAACCAAACAAAATACATTGGAGGTGGGGAAGAGCCCATCAGTATACTGTAAATATTCTCTTTTTAAAAAGTTTTAGTTGAACATTTCATTGATTCCCACATCATAACAATATAAAAACAGAAAACCTCACTTCTAGCCTTCTTTCCATCCGTTTTGTCCCTTGCCCACACTCTGTAGACTTTTATTAGTTTTTGTGTATCTTTCAAATATACTTTTCTATATATCAGTGGTTTTATGATATATAGGAATTATGACAAGGAGAAAGAAACTACTGATCAGAATAAGAAGGGGGCCATGGGAATTCGTAGATGTAATAAAATCCTGAGGTTGGTAGGGAAGATTTAGAGAAGCAGTGAGGAGGGTGGTTGAGTAAGATGTGAGCAAGGTGGGTACTGTGGTCAGGAAAGGGAAAAGCTGAAATAAGCTAATGGTCAGAGCTCCCCAGAAAAGTTGTGCAGAAAAGGCAAGGAAATGTTGATCAGAAGTGATGTGGGAAGCAACGCTTATGCTGCTTCATAAGCTGCTCTGAATTTCCTCAATCAAATATAACCCTTCTTCTCTGAACTCTGAGGCACTTTGCGCTTCTTTGGTAAACTGCAGCCATTTATATACTCATCTAAACAGTTCTCCTGCCCCTCACCTCCCCAGCTCACCCAGCCGTTATGCCCCTCTCCATTTGATACACACACACATACCCTCACCAGATTAGAGAGTCTTTGAAATTTAGAACAACGTTTTCCTCTTTTATTCAAGTTTCCGGATATCAGTAAATTCACATTGAATTAATTTAGGTTGGAATTCTTATAAACAAGGACTTCCCTGTTAGCTCAGACAGTAAAGAATCTGCCTACAATGTAGGAGAGCTGGGTTTGATTCCCTGAGTTGGGAAGATCCCCTGGAGAAGGAAATGGGTTCCTACTCCTATTCTCGCCTGGAGAATTCCATGGCCAGAGGAGCCTGGTGGGCTAGCACTACAGTCCATGGGGCTGCAAAAGAGTTGGATATGACTGAGACGTTCATTTTTTCATTTTCACCTTAGACAGATAGCACAAAGCTAAGCCACAGTACATCATTATATATTTCTTAAAATAAGTTCCAAGCCCAAAACCAAACAAAATACATTGGAGGTGGGGAAGAGCCCATCAGTATACTGTAAATATTCTCTTTTTAAAAAGTTTTAGTTGAACATTTCATTGATTCCCACATCATAACAATATAAAAACAGAAAACCTCACTTCTAGCCTTCTTTCCATCCGTTTTGTCCCTTGCCCACACTCTGTAGACTTTTATTAGTTTTTGTGTATCTTTCAAATATACTTTTCTATATATCAGTGGTTTTATGATATATAGGAATTATGACAAGGAGAAAGAAACTACTGATCAGAATAAGAAGGGGGCCATGGGAATTCGTAGATGTAATAAAATCCTGAGGTTGGTAGGGAAGATTTAGAGAAGCAGTGAGGAGGGTGGTTGAGTAAGATGTGAGCAAGGTGGGTACTGTGGTCAGGAAAGGGAAAAGCTGAAATAAGCTAATGGTCAGAGCTCCCCAGAAAAGTTGTGCAGAAAAGGCAAGGAAATGTTGATCAGAAGTGATGTGGGAAGCAACGCTTATGCTGCTTCATAAGCTGCTCTGAATTTCCTCAATCAAATATAACCCTTCTTCTCTGAACTCTGAGGCACTTTGCGCTTCTTTGGTAAACTGCAGCCATTTATATACTCATCTAAACAGTTCTCCTGCCCCTCACCTCCCCAGCTCACCCAGCCGTTATGCCCTCTCCATTTGATACACACACACATACCCTCACCAGATTAGAGAGTCTTTGAAATTTAGAACAACGTTTTCCTCTTTTATTCAAGTTTCCGGATATCAGTAAATTCACATTGAATTAATTTAGGTTGGAATTCTTATAAACAAGGACTTCCCTGTTAGCTCAGACAGTAAAGAATCTGCCTACAATGTAGGAGAGCTGGGTTTGATTCCCTGAGTTGGGAAGATCCCCTGGAGAAGGAAATGGGTTCCTACTCCTATTCTCGCCTGGAGAATTCCATGGCCAGAGGAGCCTGGTGGGCTAGCACTACAGTCCATGGGGCTGCAAAAGAGTTGGATATGACTGAGACGTTCATTTTTTCATTTTCACCTTAGACAGATAGCACAAAGCTAAGCCACAGTACATCATTATATATTTCTTAAGCAAAAGAAATCTAGGGGGAACATGCAGGATGGATTCTTGAGGAAGATGGGACCCAAAAAGAAAGGTGTAACCATTTCAGTGTTGTTCACCCAGCATCTTTTTGTACAAGGCACTGTGCTTAGCTCTGCATGTGTACACAGCTATGGTAGTTGTCCCAATGAGGAGTCCTAATGGTGTCATATAGAAATAGGAGATAAAAGTCAGGAGGCAGGAAGAAGAGCAGCAAAGTCCAGTGCCCTGGTCCTCAGACCAATGCCCGCTCTTTGACTCGGATGTTGCACTGTTAAAGCAAACTAAAAGTCCAAGGACACAGGTGAACAGAAGAAGTTAACATCTACCCTCATAAAGACAACAGTTTAAACCCTTGTGAGTGATATTTTAGTCCCTTAGCACCCAGAGGTCAGGGCTTTACATGCCAGGAATGGATCAAATACACAAATATAATGGTAATGTGCTTGGAGCGACGTGTTGTTCCATGTCATCTTGGATGTCCCAGAGACCACACGTGACATATTCCAGGATATCCGAAATGCTAACACGGACTTCCTCCTTACCACACTTCACATCCTTTCAAGGATAATTAACAATTTGGTGGAATTGGTTTTGAAAAGAGGGGAAACATAGACAAAACTTTATTTACTCTTTTCCTTCTCTCTCCCTAAGATCTGTTTCCTTCTGTGCTGCTTGCTAGTTCAAGTTCATTCTGTAAACATGGATCTCATTCTTGATACACACACACATACCCTCACCAGATTAGAGAGTCTTTGAAATTTAGAACAACGTTTTCCAAGGATATCAGTAAATTCACATTGAATTAATTTAGGTTGGAATTCTTATAAACAAGGACTTCCCTGTTAGCTCAGACAGTAAAGAATCTGCCTACAATGTAGGAGAGCTGGGTTTGATTCCCTGAGTTGGGAAGATCCCCTGGAGAAGGAAATGGGTTCCTACTCCTATTCTCGCCTGGAGAATTCCATGGCCAGAGGAGCCTGGTGGGCTAGCACTACAGTCCATGGGGCTGCAAAAGAGTTGGATATGACTGAGACGTTCATTTTTTCATTTTCACCTTAGACAGATAGCACAAAGCTAAGCCACAGTACATCATTATATATTTCTTAAGCAAAAGAAATCTAGGGGGAACATGCAGGATGGATTCTTGAGGAAGATGGGACCCAAAAAGAAAGGTGTAACCATTTCAGTGTTGTTCACCCAGCATCTTTTTGTACAAGGCACTGTGCTTAGCTCTGCATGTGTACACAGCTATGGTAGTTGTCCCAATGAGGAGTCCTAATGGTGTCATATAGAAATAGGAGATAAAAGTCAGGAGGCAGGAAGAAGAGCAGCAAAGTCCAGTGCCCTGGTCCTCAGACCAATGCCCGCTCTTTGACTCGGATGTTGCACTGTTAAAGCAAACTAAAAGTCCAAGGACACAGGTGAACAGAAGAAGTTAACATCTACCCTCATAAAGACAACAGTTTAAACCCTTGTGAGTGATATTTTAGTCCCTTAGCACCCAGAGGTCAGGGCTTTACATGCCAGGAATGGATCAAATACACAAATATAATGGTAATGTGCTTGGAGCGACGTGTTGTTCCATGTCATCTTGGATGTCCCAGAGACCACACGTGACATATTCCAGGATATCCGAAATGCTAACACGGACTTCCTCCTTACCACACTTCACATCCTTTCAAGGATAATTAACAATTTGGTGGAATTGGTTTTGAAAAGAGGGGAAACATAGACAAAACTTTATTTACTCTTTTCCTTCTCTCTCCCTAAGATCTGTTTCCTTCTGTGCTGCTTGCAGTTCAAGTTCATTCTGTAAACAAATGGATCTCATTTTCTCTTGAATTTGGGGTAACTTAACAGTTTAAGAGCTGTCTGCAAGTCTCCTATCTATGTATGTATAATCTGGTCCATCAGCAGGAAAATGCAGCCTTGCGAAGTCTGTACAGTGTTCTGGAAAGAGTGTGGCAGCCCTGTGAAACTGGAATGGAAAAACTTAGTTGGCCCAGGGAGGCCTCCATTTTGGGCTGCAAATTTGGAGATTTAGAGCCAAATCCTCATTCCATGTGACTCCAGGGGAGCTCTGGTCAGTGTGTAATTCAGTGTGGGTTGGGCAAGGAAAAGACCAAAGAACATGAAACTGCCAAGTTTGAGGCCTATTACGCAGTTGTGACCTGACCTAGAATACGGTGCCGAGTTGTGTGTGGGTAACTCAACCATAAAAAGGCAGCTGTGGTCTTATTAGTCGTGAACTTGAGATCATTTTAGTAGAAGATGGATTGCCCCTAAATGATTGATCTGGTATTTGGAGGAAATGCTATTCTCTTTGCTTCTCCCAAGTGGAGACACTAACCAGACGCTTGTCCCACACCCAGAACATTATTTGTGGTGTGGCTCTTTCTGTGGCCTGCTAGGGAATGATGACCTTGGACTGACAGATCCCCTTTAAGTAGCAAACTTATGTTTTTCATCTTAACATGATATGCCAGAGGCACTGAATAACAACATCCTTTCACACACCACATGTCTGTGCCAGGTTCAAGCTGATAAAAGCTGGAGGGAGTGTTTTTTGACTGGTCTTACTGAGGCTGGAAATGGGGATATTCAATGAGAGACAGAAAGCCCTTCTCTTTTTTCCCCTTAGGCCCCCTTGAAGAAAATCATAGAGACTCTCTGTGAGCTTGGACTCAAAGTAGCTTAAAATTTGAAGCCAAGAGAAATGTCCCTCCCCTTTCTTCGTGCGGTTTTGCGGCAAAATAACCTGTTTTCTTGAGAGCTTAAGATTTGTCAGCTTCAGCATCACATGGGAAGGTCTGACCTTGAGAATTATGAGGCTCTCAGGAAAATCAGCAGTGCAGAAGAAAGGCAAGCCTGCAACTGCAATCACCTGATAAGAACCTGGAAGAGGAGAGCCAGGGCTAAGGTGAGCCCAGCCTATCCACCTCTGTCTTCCCCTGAGCCACAGAAAAATAAAAATCTGGGAGCAGATGCTGGAAGATTTCTGCCAAACAAAGACATGGCATCTTTTTGTTTCTATTCTAGAAGAAAAATAGATGCATACTAAGTTGCTTTAGTCATGTCTGACTCTTTGCAACCCTATGGACTGTAGCCCACCAGGCTCCTCTGTCCATGGCGATTCTCCAGACAAGAATACTGGAGTGGTTTACAATGCCCTCTTCCAGGGCATCTTCCTGACCCAAGGATCCTAACCCACATCTCTTAGGTTTTCTTTATTGGCAGACAGGTTCTTTACCACTAGCGCCACCTGCATGGATTCTCTTCTGATGCTGCTTCCTGACCTATATGAATCTTCTCCTGAATCTTCTCCCACCTTTGGCCCTTATCAGCTCTTGTAGATTGGACAGCAAACCAGCAGGACTGAGATTATAGTCGTTCTGAAAATGCAATTATTTCCAGATTGAAATAAAAGGAATCGAATGTTATGTCAGGTATTTAATGAGACTAAAAAGCTTTGAGAATAGTGTCTTCTGTTTGAAAAGCATTTGCTTACTTAGAGGACAGTTTCCTCTGTTACTTCATTTGAGTCTTACAAAAGCCCTTTGAAGTAGGTGAACCAGGTGTTTATTTCTCTAGAGAACAACATCCTTTCACACACCACATGTCTGTGCCAGGTTCAAGCTGATAAAAGCTGGAGGAGTGTTTTTTGACTGGTCTTACTGAGGCTGGAAATGGGGATATTCAATGAGAGACAGAAAGCCCTTCTCTTTTTTCCCCTTAGGCCCCCTTGAAGAAAATCATAGAGACTCTCTGTGAGCTTGGACTCAAAGTAGCTTAAAATTTGAAGCCAAGAGAAATGTCCCTCCCCTTTCTTCGTGCGGTTTTGCGGCAAAATAACCTGTTTTCTTGAGAGCTTAAGATTTGTCAGCTTCAGCATCACATGGGAAGGTCTGACCTTGAGAATTATGAGGCTCTCAGGAAAATCAGCAGTGCAGAAGAAAGGCAAGCCTGCAACTGCAATCACCTGATAAGAACCTGGAAGAGGAGAGCCAGGGCTAAGGTGAGCCCAGCCTATCCACCTCTGTCTTCCCCTGAGCCACAGAAAAATAAAAATCTGGGAGCAGATGCTGGAAGATTTCTGCCAAACAAAGACATGGCATCTTTTTGTTTCTATTCTAGAAGAAAAATAGATGCATACTAAGTTGCTTTAGTCATGTCTGACTCTTTGCAACCCTATGGACTGTAGCCCACCAGGCTCCTCTGTCCATGGCGATTCTCCAGACAAGAATACTGGAGTGGTTTACAATGCCCTCTTCCAGGGCATCTTCCTGACCCAAGGATCCTAACCCACATCTCTTAGGTTTTCTTTATTGGCAGACAGGTTCTTTACCACTAGCGCCACCTGCATGGATTCTCTTCTGATGCTGCTTCCTGACCTATATGAATCTTCTCCTGAATCTTCTCCCACCTTTGGCCCTTATCAGCTCTTGTAGATTGGACAGCAAACCAGCAGGACTGAGATTATAGTCGTTCTGAAAATGCAATTATTTCCAGATTGAAATAAAAGGAATCGAATGTTATGTCAGGTATTTAATGAGACTAAAAAGCTTTGAGAATAGTGTCTTCTGTTTGAAAAGCATTTGCTTACTTAGAGGACAGTTTCCTCTGTTACTTCATTTGAGTCTTACAAAAGCCCTTTGAAGTAGGTGAACCAGGTGTTATTTCCCAGTTCTACAGATGAAGAAACTGGGCCTGCAGCTGATTCTGTAACTAGCCAGAAACCACAGAAGTACATGGCAGAGCAGATGTAGTCTGGGGACCTTGCCATTCCACCTAGTCCTCTGCCAAAGTCACATCTCAGGCTGCAAAATAACAGATGATGTGAGTGACCCATGGCATCCTCTGTCACCTCTACTTCCACCGTGGGTCTTTCAGATAGGGTAATTATAACAAAATATCACCTCCAACAGTCCCTCAAAATGCTTTCTAGTAGGAGCTTCCTGGCAGACCATGCTGAACCAGAGTGGGTTTCACTTTCCATAAGATAAAAGTCAAATTGCTCATTAAAAGTCCATCGAGAGCCCCTTTGTGCCTGCCTGTCTCCTTTCCCTGAAAGCGCACAGCTGTCAGGGAATCCTTTTCATGATCCGTCACCAAATAACCTTGCTCTTTTTAGTCTCTGCATGTGATCTTAAACTCGAGGAATAACTGTGCATTACCTGGGTGGATAAGTGTACACCTGTACATACCTTTACCTTTCCAGTCAGCACAGGGAAACTCGGGGAGGGGGTCACGCAATGGTTTGTTTGTTTTTTAACACCAGATAGGGAGTGGCCTTGTACTGGTGGCTCTTCTGCCCAGAAGGTTCCACCTCCACATACCCCAAGGTTTACCTCTCTCACCCCCAATCCGGTATCCACTCCAGTGTCCTCCTCTTAGTGGGCCTCTCTTTCCCACCGCTTGCCTTTAAATTACCCTGGCGATTCTCCAGACAAGAATACTGGAGTGGTTTACAATGCCCTCTTCCAGGGCATCTTCCTGACCCAAGGATCCTAACCCACATCTCTTAGGTTTTCTTTATTGGCAGACAGGTTCTTTACCACTAGCGCCACCTGCATGGATTCTCTTCTGATGCTGCTTCCTGACCTATATGAATCTTCTCCTGAATCTTCTCCCACCTTTGGCCCTTATCAGCTCTTGTAGATTGGACAGCAAACCAGCAGGACTGAGATTATAGTCGTTCTGAAAATGCAATTATTTCCAGATTGAAATAAAAGGAATCGAATGTTATGTCAGGTATTTAATGAGACTAAAAAGCTTTGAGAATAGTGTCTTCTGTTTGAAAAGCATTTGCTTACTTAGAGGACAGTTTCCTCTGTTACTTCATTTGAGTCTTACAAAAGCCCTTTGAAGTAGGTGAACCAGGTGTTATTTCCCAGTTCTACAGATGAAGAAACTGGGCCTGCAGCTGATTCTGTAACTAGCCAGAAACCACAGAAGTACATGGCAGAGCAGATGTAGTCTGGGGACCTTGCCATTCCACCTAGTCCTCTGCCAAAGTCACATCTCAGGCTGCAAAATAACAGATGATGTGAGTGACCCATGGCATCCTCTGTCACCTCTACTTCCACCGTGGGTCTTTCAGATAGGGTAATTATAACAAAATATCACCTCCAACAGTCCCTCAAAATGCTTTCTAGTAGGAGCTTCCTGGCAGACCATGCTGAACCAGAGTGGGTTTCACTTTCCATAAGATAAAAGTCAAATTGCTCATTAAAAGTCCATCGAGAGCCCCTTTGTGCCTGCCTGTCTCCTTTCCCTGAAAGCGCACAGCTGTCAGGGAATCCTTTTCATGATCCGTCACCAAATAACCTTGCTCTTTTTAGTCTCTGCATGTGATCTTAAACTCGAGGAATAACTGTGCATTACCTGGGTGGATAAGTGTACACCTGTACATACCTTTACCTTTCCAGTCAGCACAGGGAAACTCGGGGAGGGGGTCACGCAATGGTTTGTTTGTTTTTTAACACCAGATAGGGAGTGGCCTTGTACTGGTGGCTCTTCTGCCCAGAAGGTTCCACCTCCACATACCCCAAGGTTTACCTCTCTCACCCCCAATCCGGTATCCACTCCAGTGTCCTCCTCTTAGTGGGCCTCTCTTTCCCACCGCTTGCCTATTTAAAACTCTCAGCCCACCCACCCCCACTTGACAGTCCCAGTCCCATTTTCCTTGCTCTACCTTTTTTTTTTGCACAACATGTATCACCTCATGTAATCTATTTACTTAGTATGTCTGTCTCTTTTGCCAGAATTAAGTTCTAAGAGGGGAAGAAGTTAGATGTGTATTGCACTCTGTTGTTCTCAAATGACTAAAGTAGTATCTGGCACATAGTAAGGGCTCAAAAAATGTTTGCTGAAACAAAGACATTTCCTTCCTCCTTTCCTTCTATCTTATCCCCCTTTCTAAGCCTTCAGATTTTGTTCACATTACGGTCTCCATCAATTGCTCACTTCTTGACACCAAATGACCCCAAATCACTGATTTGCCCCCATTTGTGAATATTTGCATGTATATTTTACCAGGTCAATTAGTCAGGATACCTTCTAGGTATTTATGAAAACTATCAAAAGACAAGACTGTATCTCAATTATGTAGATGTAGGAGTTTTTATTGAGCCACATTTTCTTAGGCTTTGGAAAAACTGCTTATGGGACCCCCAATTACAAGACCAAGAATTATTAATTCCAGTACACAAAAACTAGGTGCCAGTTTTCATACTTTATTAAACTATGAAGTTCTTCACCTCCTCTGTCCCTCATGATCCTTCTCTCTCTTCTCTACTTCCTTTCACAATAATCTCCAGCACATGTGTGTTATGCAGAATGCTGTGTAAAAAGTGAGAGAAGAAAAACTATTCGATGTTTGTTAGCATAAGGCCAGAATAATAGGTGACAGAGACATAGACATGATGGAGGCACATAATAGACTGACCATACGGGACAGTGAATGCATTAACCTGTAAACTTTTCCCTGCCAAACGAACGAGTCACTGTGGGAACGATTTGTGGAGGGGAAAAAAACCGATGATGCAAAACATCACCTCCTTTACTAAAGGATTGAATAATTCACAGAGAGACACATATCTGACGAGCTAATCAGAATATTGATACTGGTTCATTTGAGCCCTGCCTTCCCAGTAGGGCAATCTACTTAGGAAACAAAATTATGAACTGAAGGCTGCATGATGAATATAAATTCAGAGCAAAGGTACTTGGTAGTATCTGGATGGCAGCAGTGATATTGCAATTCCAGCAACTAGAGGCACAGACAGTGGACCAGATATTACACCAGCAGTCGCTTGGTTGGGTCTGCAACTGTCACAGACGTGGCATTGACTGCCAGCTTTTCCTCTTCAGTTTTTCACTTAATAACACTGTATTTTTTCTGTACTCATCTATCACTTTCTCATTTTAATATGTACGTGGATTTTGCTTACTTTGGTTTATAAGTTCCCAGTTGAAACAAAGACATTTCCTTCCTCCTTTCCTTCTATCTTATCCCCCTTTCTAAGCCTTCAGATTTTGTTCACATTACGGTCTCCATCAATTGCTCACTTCTTGACACCAAATGACCCCAAATCACTGATTTGCCCCCATTTGTGAATATTTGCATGTATATTTTACCAGGTCAATTAGTCAGGATACCTTCTAGGTATTTATGAAAACTATCAAAAGACAAGACTGTATCTCAATTATGTAGATGTAGGAGTTTTTATTGAGCCACATTTTCTTAGGCTTTGGAAAAACTGCTTATGGGACCCCCAATTACAAGACCAAGAATTATTAATTCCAGTACACAAAAACTAGGTGCCAGTTTTCATACTTTATTAAACTATGAAGTTCTTCACCTCCTCTGTCCCTCATGATCCTTCTCTCTCTTCTCTACTTCCTTTCACAATAATCTCCAGCACATGTGTGTTATGCAGAATGCTGTGTAAAAAGTGAGAGAAGAAAAACTATTCGATGTTTGTTAGCATAAGGCCAGAATAATAGGTGACAGAGACATAGACATGATGGAGGCACATAATAGACTGACCATACGGGACAGTGAATGCATTAACCTGTAAACTTTTCCCTGCCAAACGAACGAGTCACTGTGGGAACGATTTGTGGAGGGGAAAAAAACCGATGATGCAAAACATCACCTCCTTTACTAAAGGATTGAATAATTCACAGAGAGACACATATCTGACGAGCTAATCAGAATATTGATACTGGTTCATTTGAGCCCTGCCTTCCCAGTAGGGCAATCTACTTAGGAAACAAAATTATGAACTGAAGGCTGCATGATGAATATAAATTCAGAGCAAAGGTACTTGGTAGTATCTGGATGGCAGCAGTGATATTGCAATTCCAGCAACTAGAGGCACAGACAGTGGACCAGATATTACACCAGCAGTCGCTTGGTTGGGTCTGCAACTGTCACAGACGTGGCATTGACTGCCAGCTTTTCCTCTTCAGTTTTTCACTTAATAACACTGTATTTTTTCTGTACTCATCTATCACTTTCTCATTTTAATATGTACGTGGATTTTGCTTACTTTGGTTTATAAGTTCCCAGTTGACTATACAGGCTGGTAAACTTTATGCCTGTTGCTAACTGGTGAAAGTAGGCAGTAGTAGACCCTTACTTCCACCCCCTGATTTGAGTAAGGGGAATATGGGGTGGCTTCCTCTCAATACATATCTTCAATACATGTATCCAATGACATCAGAGAATGGATTATTAATATACACTATACAGATTAGGTAAACTGTGATTAGCCTCAACCAGAGAAATTCTGGCACTAGCCTTTACTATGTTTCTCTAACAGCAACCTATGCAGTAATTATCCCTGTACCACCTATAGTAATGCCTTCAGTTCCTGAAATATCGTTCAAGTAGTTACACATATAAGATGTATGCAAGTATTCCTTTGCCTGTATTTTTATCAGTTTAAAGCCTAAGTGTGACATAAAATGTAAACATCACAAATGAATTGTTATATTTACATTTGATTGACCAAAATGTGACTACTGTCAAATTAAAGATACTAGAAACAGAAGACACTGAACAAAAGTTTACACATAGTATGATGGAAGAAAATATCTTGGCATATTTAGCAGGTTAAACGGGAGGAATATTCATCTTGACTATTTATTACTATCCCAAACATAAAAATACTTCATTAATATGAAAAAAAGAAAGCTATTAGAGAAGGAAAAGGGCGTGAATAGCAATTCTCAAAATAAGAACTTCAAATGGCCAAAACTATGAGAAGTTTCTCAATCTTATTAGTGACCATGGGCACTTAGTGTTAAAAATAATGTGATTCTCTTTCTTTCAGATTGACAAAAATTTAAGGAGATTGATAATATGTATATATATATATATATACATATATATATATATATATATATATATATGTTGAAAAGAGTATGGAGAAAGGGCAGTTAATACTGGATAATAACTACAACATTTTTAAAGGGCATTTGACAATTCTTACCAAGCTCCGAAGCACACAAAGCTTTGAGTTGGCAATTCCATTTCTACAAACCATCCTAGAACACTTTCAGAAGAGTTTATGGATATTTGAGTAAATATCTTAATTGCAGAATTATTTGTAATAGCAAATTTCTTAAATGTGTGTCATAAATCAGGTGATATATCCATAAAATGAAATTCATGCAGCCAGTAAAAGGAAGGACTAGATATACATGGACTGATGTGGCAGAATGACCACAATATATTTACTGAATAAAAAAAAAAGTTAGAAAACAATATCTATGGTGTAATCTCATTTTGACAACAAAAATATTTTTCTGTACATAGAAAAAAGTCTTGGAAGAAGCACCAAGCCCTTCAAACTATCTAATAAGGACAAGTTTCCTGCTTTATTTCTGTACTTTATTCCTCACTAGTGCTGGATATTTTGTATGGTAACATATATTGCTTGTATGAGTTTCCTAGAGCTGCCATAATAAGGTTCCACAGATTGGATGGAGTAAACAACAAAATATCATTGAAATCATTGTCTCACAATTATGGAGGCTGTAAATTCAAAATCAAAGTGTTGGGTTCTTCTTTTTTTCCTTTTTTTAAAAATTATTTTTATTGAAGTATAGTTGATTTACAATGTTATATTAGTTTCAGGCATACAGCAAAGTGATTCAGTAATATACACATATGTATCTATTCTTTTTAGATTTTATTTTTAGCTTGAAGATAATTGCTTTACAATATTGTGTTGGTTTTTGCCATACATCATCATGAATCATATGTATACATATGTCCTCTTTTTCTTAACCTCCCTCCCACCTACAACTATTCTTCTTTAGATTCTTTTCCCTTGTAGGTTATTACAAAATACTGAATATAGTTCTCTGTGCTTTTCAGTAGGTCCTTGTTGGTTATCTATTTTGTATATAGTAGTGTGTGTATGTTAACCCTGAACTCCAGATTTATCCCTCCAGGGGTGGATTCTCCTGACTGCTGTGAGGGAGAGTCTGCTCCTTGCCTCTCCTGCATTTAGTAGCCTCAGGCATTCCTTGGCTTCTCAGTGGCACTCTTCCTATGTCTTCACATCAGCTTTCCTCTGTATGTGTCTGACTGTCTCTGTGTACAAATTTTTCCTTTCTATAGAGGAAGCCTTATTAGATTAGGTCACACCCTAATGACTTTATCTTAATTTGATCAGCCACCAAGACCTTATTTCCAAACAAGGTCACATCACAGGTCCTGGGAGTTTTAGGGCCTCAATATCTTTGCGGGGAGGGGATACAATTGCATCCACAGTGCTGCTTATGCAGTGAAAGCAACTGAGAAAATCCAACTGATGCTCTTCATTTCCATTCTGACGTCTTATTCTTCCTTCTGTATTTCTCTTGATGTCTCTTTGTGAGTTAACATCAAAATTTGGGTACCGGGCTTCCCTGGTGGTCCAGTGGGTAAAGAGTTCATCTTGCAGTGCAGGGGACACTGGTTCGATCCTTGGTCCAGGAAGATCCCATGTGCTGCAAGCAGCTGGACTAGTGTTTCCAATTGGGAGCCACTGCTCTGGAGAATATGCACCCAGAACCAGTGCTCTGGAGCAAGAGAGGCCACTGTAATGGGAGGCCCACATAAGCCGAAGAATAAAGATGGATGAAAATAAATAAAAAACCAAACAACAAAAAATATCTGGTACCCTCTCAGAAGCTTTCTCCTGCCTTTTTCTACTCAACAGCTGCCCATCCTGTCAGGATAATTGGGCTTTAAAAAAAACAATGTTATTAGTTTCAGGCATACAGCAAAGTGATTCAGTAATATACACATATGTATCTATTCTTTTAGCTTTTATGTTTAGCTTGAAGATAATTGCTTTACAATATTGTGTTGGTTTTTGCCATACATCATCATGAATCATATGTATACATATGTCCTCTTTTTCTTAACCTCCCTCCCACCTACAACTATTCTTCTTTAGATTCTTTTCCCTTGTAGGTTATTACAAAATACTGAATATAGTTCTCTGTGCTTTTCAGTAGGTCCTTGTTGGTTATCTATTTTGTATATAGTAGTGTGTGTATGTTAACCCTGAACTCCAGATTTATCCCTCCAGGGGTGGATTCTCCTGACTGCTGTGAGGGAGAGTCTGCTCCTTGCCTCTCCTGCATTTAGTAGCCTCAGGCATTCCTTGGCTTCTCAGTGGCACTCTTCCTATGTCTTCACATCAGCTTTCCTCTGTATGTGTCTGACTGTCTCTGTGTACAAATTTTTCCTTTCTATAGAGGAAGCCTTATTAGATTAGGTCACACCCTAATGACTTTATCTTAATTTGATCAGCCACCAAGACCTTATTTCCAAACAAGGTCACATCACAGGTCCTGGGAGTTTTAGGGCCTCAATATCTTTGCGGGGAGGGGATACAATTGCATCCACAGTGCTGCTTATGCAGTGAAAGCAACTGAGAAAATCCAACTGATGCTCTTCATTTCCATTCTGACGTCTTATTCTTCCTTCTGTATTTCTCTTGATGTCTCTTTGTGAGTTAACATCAAAATTTGGGTACCCGGGCTTCCCTGGTGGTCCAGTGGGTAAAGAGTTCATCTTGCAGTGCAGGGGACACTGGTTCGATCCTTGGTCCAGGAAGATCCCATGTGCTGCAAGCAGCTGGACTAGTGTTTCCAATTGGGAGCCACTGCTCTGGAGAATATGCACCCAGAACCAGTGCTCTGGAGCAAGAGAGGCCACTGTAATGGGAGGCCCACATAAGCCGAAGAATAAAGATGGATGAAAATAAATAAAAAACCAAACAACAAAAAATATCTGGTACCCTCTCAGAAGCTTTCTCCTGCCTTTTTCTACTCAACAGCTGCCCATCCTGTCAGGTGTAGCAGCCCACTTATACTTTTTCACCAGCAACTGCTTGACCACCAGCTCCTAGGTGTGCAGGACATGGGGAATTTTGTCCACAATAAAAGGGGAATTTAGGGCATCTGCACTTCTTTCACAGGTGTCAGGTCAAGAAATAATGCATGTATTATAGCCCCTGGGAAAGATTTCCTCAAGCCTGTTTCCCTTTTCTCACTAATTCCTCATAATGCCCCAGTTTCATAATGTGATTTACTGAAACTAAACTCAAACAGCCCCAAATTATATAATCAATTATATTTGGCTTCAATTACATTGACTAATTGATCCAAGCCGACTCACAGGCTACCTGCAGCCTGAGGTGGAATGAGGCAGGTGTGAGGGCTCATTAGCATAGTAGTTGATGTGTGCTAGCTAATTTGATATTTAAAATTGTTGTAAATCTCAGATAGATCATACTGTAAGTCAGATGACTTTCACTTCTTCCAGGCATCGCATGTTGCACATGTTTCTGCAGTCCCTCATCAAGAGGCTCTGTCATGGGCTTCCCTGGTGGTCCAGTGGGTAAGGACACCACCTTGCAGTGCAAGGGGCGCCGGTTCAATCCCTGGCCTGGGAAGATCCCACGTGCCGTGGAGTGGCTGGACCCATGTGTCCAATTACCGAGCCGGAGCTCTGGAGCACATGCGCCCAGAGCCGGTGCTCTGCGATAGCAGAGGCCACCGTGATGGAAGGCCCACATGGGCCGAGGAACAAAGATGGATGAAAATAGATAAATGAAAGACCAATAGAAGTGGCCCACCCACCTCCTCCCTCTCCAGCCCGCCCCCCCCAATAAATAAATAATAAATATTAAAAAAAAAAAAAAAGAGGCTCTGTCATCTCTCACCTGCAGTTGGGCCCTTTGTACTCTAATCCCGTCTACCAAACACAGTTCATTTTCCCTGACACAGAACTCACTAGTAAACAGTGATCCAGTTGTGTGTGTGTAGGAGGAAAGATTGTGTGCCCTCGAGCAGAATCTCCAAAAGTTGTGTCTTTTCACAAGGTTTAAGGGACTATGTGGCTGAGATGGTTGTTCAGTACTTGACCAATGATATGATTTCAAAGTCTGGCTACTCAGTGTGTTCACCCATGTGTGTTAACCTCCTTAAACTGGTTGTATTGTCTTTGTTATAACCATTGTCCCCCACTAGGCTAGACCCAGGGCATCTGCACGTCTTTCACAGGTGTCAGGTCAAGAAATAATGCATGTATTATAGCCCCTGGGAAAGATTTCCTCAAGCCTGTTTCCCTTTTCTCACTAATTCCTCATAATGCCCCAGTTTCATAATGTGATTTACTGAAACTAAACTCAAACAGCCCCAAATTATATAATCAATTATATTTGGCTTCAATTACATTGACTAATTGATCCAAGCCGACTCACAGGCTACCTGCAGCCTGAGGTGGAATGAGGCAGGTGTGAGGGCTCATTAGCATAGTAGTTGATGTGTGCTAGCTAATTTGATATTTAAAATTGTTGTAAATCTCAGATAGATCATACTGTAAGTCAGATGACTTTCACTTCTTCCAGGCATCGCATGTTGCACATGTTTCTGCAGTCCCTCATCAAGAGGCTCTGTCATGGGCTTCCCTGGTGGTCCAGTGGGTAAGGACACCACCTTGCAGTGCAAGGGGCGCCGGTTCAATCCCTGGCCTGGGAAGATCCCACGTGCCGTGGAGTGGCTGGACCCATGTGTCCAATTACCGAGCCGGAGCTCTGGAGCACATGCGCCCAGAGCCGGTGCTCTGCGATAGCAGAGGCCACCGTGATGGAAGGCCCACATGGGCCGAGGAACAAAGATGGATGAAAATAGATAAATGAAAGACCAATAGAAGTGGCCCACCCCCCTCCTCCCTCTCCCGCCCCCCCCCCCCCAAAAAAAAAAAATAAATATTAAAAAAAAAAAAAAAGAGGCTCTGTCATCTCTCACCTGCAGTTGGGCCCTTTGTACTCTAATCCCGTCTACCAAACACAGTTCATTTTCCCTGACACAGAACTCACTAGTAAACAGTGATCCAGTTGTGTGTGTGTAGGAGGAAAGATTGTGTGCCCTCGAGCAGAATCTCCAAAAGTTGTGTCTTTTCACAAGGTTTAAGGGACTATGTGGCTGAGATGGTTGTTCAGTACTTGACCAATGATATGATTTCAAAGTCTGGCTACTCAGTGTGTTCACCCATGTGTGTTAACCTCTCTTAAACTGGTTGTATTGTCTTTGTTATAACCATTGTCCCCCCACTAGGCTAGACCCACACAGTGTCCAGGTGACTAATAATAATCAAATGACTGAATGAATCTATGAAGTCAGGGCCTCAGCAAATTATTCCTTGAGACCAGTTAAGTTCTAAGAACTATGGTTGTACTTGTTTACTAATTCCTGAGATGCTGATATACTCAGTTCCTTCTCACATAACACTCTTAGGCAGCAATGAGTTTCTACCAAGGACATGTGCTTGAATCAGAAACACAAGATCGTGTCAGTCTTCCTCAGACTGATGGTGGCTCCAAGGGTTACAGGCAGAGGCAGTCTTTACATAATTCGTGTACTAAGAAGCTTTTTAGCTCATCCAGTTACTGTGGGACAATCAGCTTTTAGGCCATAAATCCCTCCGAATAGTACTCTTCTTAATTCAGAAAAGATCTCAAAGGAGCACTGAGGGGAAGAGTATTACATGTTTCTAAACAGAGAAAGAAGATGAAGGGCCCTAACTATTTACTGTCACCACTTCCAAAACTTCTCGCTTGAGCTTTTTTTTTTTTTTTCTTGGAATAGCAGGCTAAGTAGCACTTTCTGACTTGTATTTTAGGAAAATCCTTTTTATTTAGTTAGTTAGTTAGTCTATTCTGGGTTTTCACTACTGCCACAGGCTCTTCTGTAGTTGCAGGGAGTGGGGGCTACTCTCTAGTTGCAGTGAGCAGGCTTCTTGTTGCAGTGACTTCTCTTGTTCTGGAACTCAGGCTCTAGGGCACACAGGCTTCAGTAGTTGCGGCACATGGTTTCAATAGTTGCGGGTCCGAGGCCCTGGAGCACAGGCACCATAGTTGTGACTCATGGTCTTCGTTGCTCTGCAGCCTGTGGCATTTTCCTGGATCAGGGATAGAACCCATGTCTCCCTCATTTGGCAGGCCCACTCTTTACCACTGAGCTACCAGGGGAAGCCCTCACTTGAACTTTAAAGATAGCATTTCCAGGCAAGAATCTCAGAAACAGACTTTATGTTTTAAAATTGCATCATAGAGATTTCACCTTCCCTGATAGTGGCCTGCTATGTGGTGGCCCAGATTATATCATTTGAATTCTGACCCAGTTCTCAGCTCCTTTTGAGATTTCTTAAGTATTGGTTTCCTTTGCAGAAACAAACAAACAAAAAGCTTCACAGGTTTTGTGGCCATTGAGAAACTATTTGTAACATGAATATCGATGTAATAACCAAATCAAATGTCCTGTGGCCAACTGAGGAGCTTATGTATTTAAATTTAAAATGACTGATAAAGTGTACTTTAGTTTTTTAAACTGCAGCAACCTATCCATAATACAAAATTTACCATTTTAACTGTTCTTCAGCGTACCGTTTAGTGATATTAAGTACAGTCACGTTATGCTGCAACCATGAACATCCTCCATCTCCTTTTTCAACTTCCCCAACGGAATCTCTGTACCCATTCAACATTAACTCCCAGTTTTTTAAAACCCTTCAACTGTTCTTAATTCAGAAAAGATCTCAAAGGAGCACTGAGGGGAAGAGTATTACATGTTTCTAAACAGAGAAAGAAGATGAAGGGCCCTAACTATTTACTGTCACCACTTCCAAAACTTCTCGCTTGAGCTTTTTTTTTTTTTCTTGGAATAGCAGGCTAAGTAGCACTTTCTGACTTGTATTTTAGGAAAATCCTTTTTATTTAGTTAGTTAGTTAGTCTATTCTGGGTTTTCACTACTGCCACAGGCTCTTCTGTAGTTGCAGGGAGTGGGGGCTACTCTCTAGTTGCAGTGAGCAGGCTTCTTGTTGCAGTGACTTCTCTTGTTCTGGAACTCAGGCTCTAGGGCACACAGGCTTCAGTAGTTGCGGCACATGGTTTCAATAGTTGCGGGTCCGAGGCCCTGGAGCACAGGCACCATAGTTGTGACTCATGGTCTTCGTTGCTCTGCAGCCTGTGGCATTTTCCTGGATCAGGGATAGAACCCATGTCTCCCTCATTTGGCAGGCCCACTCTTTACCACTGAGCTACCAGGGGAAGCCCTCACTTGAACTTTAAAGATAGCATTTCCAGGCAAGAATCTCAGAAACAGACTTTATGTTTTAAAATTGCATCATAGAGATTTCACCTTCCCTGATAGTGGCCTGCTATGTGGTGGCCCAGATTATATCATTTGAATTCTGACCCAGTTCTCAGCTCCTTTTGAGATTTCTTAAGTATTGGTTTCCTTTGCAGAAACAAACAAACAAAAAGCTTCACAGGTTTTGTGGCCATTGAGAAACTATTTGTAACATGAATATCGATGTAATAACCAAATCAAATGTCCTGTGGCCAACTGAGGAGCTTATGTATTTAAATTTAAAATGACTGATAAAGTGTACTTTAGTTTTTTAAACTGCAGCAACCTATCCATAATACAAAATTTACCATTTTAACTGTTCTTCAGCGTACCGTTTAGTGATATTAAGTACAGTCACGTTATGCTGCAACCATGAACATCCTCCATCTCCTTTTTCAACTTCCCCAACGGAATCTCTGTACCCATTCAACATTAACTCCCCAGTCTCTTCTTCCCAATACCTTGGAAAACATCATTCGAATTTCTGTCTCTATGAATCTGATTACAGCAGGTACCTCATATAAGTGGAATCATGTAATAGTCATCCTTTTGTGATTGACTTATTTCACTGATTCATCCCACATGGACACTGGATTGCTCTTGTAAATGATCCTGTTGTAAACATGGGTACACAAATTTTAATTTAAGTTTTTAAGAGAATCTAGCATTCTGAACATGGAGTCAATGCTTGGAGGGGAAACACAAACCATGGAGTTTATTATTTCATGTCAAAATTGTATCGATGATATCCTTCATCATGTATCAATTAATTCTGATCACCAGTTCTCCAGTGTATGTGATGTGCAGTACCCATTAGTATGAAAAGGAACGCTGAACAATATACATGCAGATTGTGTGGATTTCACTTGTGTTTTGAAGATAGTAAAGATGATCTCTTATAGTAAATATTGTCATTTAATTAAAGATAGATTTGTAATCAACTCATTACATTTTAAAAAATCCCACCTGATTTCAAGTTACCAAAATTGAACAAATCTTAACTTAAATTTTCCCAATCTTTCCCTTTGACTTCCAGAAGATTCTCCACAGTAGCACTACCTGGGAGCATCCTCTCATGTCTTGTGGTATTTGGAATGAGGATGATTTCCTTTGACCACATTCTATATTGTATTTATGATCCTCATACCACTAGATTTGTTACCAAAAAAGTAAACTGGTAGTAATGGGATGCAGTCCTTTTGACAATAATAACAGCATGGATTACTCACCACATGATATGATCAAGATGCATATTTGAATTGGCTGTATTTATGTTCCAGATGGGAGATGATTATCTGACAGCAGAGGCAACATGATTTAATACATGCGGCCCTGGGCCAGGAATCGGGAGATCTGGGCTTTATTCCTGGCTTCACCACTTAGGCCATGTATACATGAGTGGAATGTGTTGTAATTGCACTGTTCTTCTTGACCCCCAACTGTTTCCCACCTGCCTCACCACCAAAAGTGTTTTATAATGTTCAGTTGTACAGTTGTCTCCCATACTTTTCCTTCTGCTTCTTTCTCTTTCCTGACCTTCCCTATTTCTTGCTAAATTGTCTTAATTTTGTATGATATAAACAATATATAACACATTTTACCTTTTCTAAGTTCCAGATACTGTTGATTCTGTGGGCTTTCCTGGTGGCTCAGCAGTAAAGAATCCACCCTCAATGCAGGAGACACAGAAGGCACGGTTCTATCCCTGGGCTGGGAAGATTCCCTGAAAGAGGGCATGGCAACCCCCTCCAGTACTCTTACGTGGGAAATCTCATGGACAGCTGAGCCTGATAGGCTACAGTCCATAGGGTCCCAAAGAGTCAGACGTGATTGAAGTCACTTAGCACACACGCATTGTTGATTCTACCTTAGTGTTTTTCGAATCCCAAGCACCTTTCTGTCTACATCTCTCTCTTTTTAAGGTTGGAGTATAGTTGCTTTACAGTGTTGTTTATTTCTGCTGTACAACAATGTGAATCAGCTAAGTATGCATACCGTATTCCTCTCCCTCTTGAGTCTCCTTCCCACATGAGTCCCCCATCTCACCCCTCTAGGTCATCACAAAACACTGAGATGAGCTCCCTGTGCTATACAGCAACTTCCCACTAGCTATCAATTTTACACATTGTAGTGATACATATCAATGCTACTCTCTCAGCTCATCCCACCCACCCCTCCTTCCCTTGTATCCACAAGTTTGTTTACTACATCTGCATCTCTGTTGCTGCCTTGCACATAGGTTCGTCAGTACCATTTTTCTAGATTCATATATATTTGTTAATATATAATATATGTTTTTCTGTTTCTGACTTACTTCACTCCATATGAAAGACTCTAGGTTCATCCACATCACTACAAATGACCAAAGGACTCAGTTTTGTTCCATTATATGACTAAGTAATATTCCATTGTAAATATATATCACATGTTCTTTATCCATTCATCTGTTGATGGACATTCAGTTTGCTTCCATGCCCTGGCTAGTGCTGCAGTGAATATTGAAGTACATGGTGTTTTTTTTTTTTTTTTTTGAATTATGATTTTCTCATGGGTTATGCCCAGTAGTAGCATTTCTGTGTTATATGGTAGTTTTATTTTTAGTTTTTAAAGAAACTTCTATACTGTTTTCCATTGTGGTTTTATCAGTTTATATTCTCAACAACAATGCAATAGTGTTTCCTTTTTTCCACACCCTCTCCAGAGTTTATAGGTTGTAGATTTTTTTTAATGATGGCCATTCTGACTAATTTTTAGGTGATTGTTCATTCTTGATTTGCATTTCTCTAATAATTAGCAATAATGAGCGTCTTTTCATGTACCATCTGTATGTCTTCTTTGGAGAAATGACTATTTAGGTTTTCTACCCATTTGTCTATTGGGCTTTTTTTTTTATCTGTTATTGAATCCCATGAGCTGTTTATATGTTTTGGAAATTAAGCCCTTGTTGGTCATATCATTTGCAAATCTTTTTCTCCCAGTGTGTAGGTTATCTTTTTATTTTGTTTATGATTTCCTTTGCTGTGCAAAAGCTTTTAAGTTTGATTAAGTCCCATTGGTTCATTTTTGCTTTTATTTCTATTGCTATTAGGCATGTTTCCAATAAGTGAATTGATCATAACCATTTGGGGGACACCACTTATCTAATTATGAACTTATGCTTCTACTAGAGAAATATGATCAGTATATTCTGCTGCTGACTATTCTAGGCTATTTAATTCATCATTTGATCAATGCTTGGATGTTGAAAGAATTTGCTAATCCATTATTTAATGGAATTACCTCTCCTGGGTCTTAGATTGGCCTGATAAAGATAGGAGACCCTAGGGAATCCAAGAAATCCAAGCTATTCTTAGGGCTCAAAGAGAATGAAATACCTACTGTATGAATGTCTCTGATGGTGAAGTAATACAGCTAGTTCACATTCATTTGGCCCCTAAAGCCAGAACATGGTGACAGTGGCAGGTAGAATGTCTTCCACATATAAGGCATTCAGACATGTGTCACATGAATGACTACAGCATGCCAATGAATTTGGGCATGAAATCATTGGTCAGAGAACTTTTCTGTCGACCTGGAATTCATTATTTCATTGGAAAACACAAGAGTGGAAAACATATCAAGACATTTGATATAACCCAAATAATAGTAGCTTATGTTTTCTTACACATTTGATGTAAGCCTGGTATTATTCTAAACATTTTACATGTGTTACATATGTTCATACATTTTGGGTTTATGTGCATTTGTTTGTGTTAATTCATTTTACATAGTAAATGGATCTCACAAGTGGTATGAGCTGTTTTTATAGAGAGGAAACTGAGACGCAGAGAATTTCAATCATCTTAGAGTCACAGAGTAGTAAGGGACAGTGCCTGGAATCAAACCCCAGGCTGTGCCTTCAGGATCTGCAGCCTTAACTAGAATTCTAAACTGCCTCTATTCATGGCGAGAACAAAAGCCTTGTTAAAAATCTACATTTAGGGCTTCCCTGGTGGTCCAGTGGATAAGGACACTGCCTTGCAGTGAAAGGGGCGCCGGTTCAATCCCTGGCCTGGGAAGATCCCACGTGTCATGAAGCGGCTGCCCTGATGTGTCCGACTACCGAGCCAGAGCTCTGGAGCACATGCACCCAGAGCCGGTGATCTGCAATGAAAGAGGCCACTGTGATGGGAGGCCCACACAGGCCAAAGAACAAAGATGGATGAAAATAAATAATGAAAGACCAATAGAAGTGGCCAAAAAAAAAAATCTACATTTATGTTTTGAAGCCATTTCAAGGAAAACTTTCTTTGCAATAGAGATGCAATATTATACAGTGGCTAAATTATGGCTCTGCCAGTGACCCCGAGAGGTTCTTAGCCTTTCCCCAGCTGACTTTAAACTGGAGGTTTAATGCTCCCTGTTGCAGGGAGCATTTCTTAGGAGCAAATGAAATAATCCACATAAGGGCCTTAGAACACACAATGTTTGGCACATGCACACACATAATTTTAATTGTAATAATATGACTTATACTCATTTGGCCTTTTTAAAGCCAGAACATGGTGACAGTGGCAGGTAGAATGTCTTCCACATATAAGGCATTCAGACATGTGTCACATGAATGACTACAGCATGCCAATGAATTTGGGCATGAAATCATTGGTCAGAGAACTTTTCTGTCGACCTGGAATTCATTATTTCATTGGAAAACACAAGAGTGGAAAACATATCAAGACATTTGATATAACCCAAATAATAGTAGCTTATGTTTTCTTACACATTTGATGTAAGCCTGGTATTATTCTAAACATTTTACATGTGTTACATATGTTCATACATTTTGGGTTTATGTGCATTTGTTTGTGTTAATTCATTTTACATAGTAAATGGATCTCACAAGTGGTATGAGCTGTTTTTATAGAGAGGAAACTGAGACGCAGAGAATTTCAATCATCTTAGAGTCACAGAGTAGTAAGGGACAGTGCCTGGAATCAAACCCCAGGCTGTGCCTTCAGGATCTGCAGCCTTAACTAGAATTCTAAACTGCCTCTATTCATGGCGAGAACAAAAGCCTTGTTAAAAATCTACATTTAGGGCTTCCCTGGTGGTCCAGTGGATAAGGACACTGCCTTGCAGTGAAAGGGGCGCCGGTTCAATCCCTGGCCTGGGAAGATCCCACGTGTCATGAAGCGGCTGCCCTGATGTGTCCGACTACCGAGCCAGAGCTCTGGAGCACATGCACCCAGAGCCGGTGATCTGCAATGAAAGAGGCCACTGTGATGGGAGGCCCACACAGGCCAAAGAACAAAGATGGATGAAAATAAATAATGAAAGACCAATAGAAGTGGCCAAAAAAAAAAATCTACATTTATGTTTTGAAGCCATTTCAAGGAAAACTTTCTTTGCAATAGAGATGCAATATTATACAGTGGCTAAATTATGGCTCTGCCAGTGACCCCGAGAGGTTCTTAGCCTTTCCCCAGCTGACTTTAAACTGGAGGTTTAATGCTCCCTGTTGCAGGGAGCATTTCTTAGGAGCAAATGAAATAATCCACATAAGGGCCTTAGAACACACAATGTTTGGCACATGCACACACATAATTTTAATTGTAATAATATGACTTATACTCATTGAGCACTTTCTATGCGCTTATTAAACATCCAATAAATTGTAGACAAAATAGGTCAGTGTGCTCAGTGACAGCTCAATGTCTATGTTTGGATGGTTTTTAGTCTTTTCTAACAATGTGGGTATGCTTATCATTGTGGAATTCAAGGGCTATGGAATAAATCTCATTAACCTCCAACTAACGGTTAATCTAAAATGACAATTCTTTCTGTGAAAGGTCCATATGCTACTAAGAGGCCCTAATCAGAGAGTTGAAAAAAGTTAACCAATTAAACTTTGATCGAATCCCTATTGATTAGAAATTAATATTACTAAATGGCCAAAGAGGAAACATTTCAAAACACTCGTTCACTATTTCTTTCCATATAGAGAAGTGGCCATGTGTCAACTCCGATGCTATCATAGCTCTTAGGCATGCTGCGCTCCTGTGGAAAGGCAGAAAAGAGAAAGGTTTAGGTCAAGGCTGTGTGCTAAGTTGTTTCTGTTGTGGCCAACTTTCTCGACCAGTGGATCCTAGCCCTCCAGGCTCCTTTCTCCATGGGACTCTTCCCGCAGAAATGCTAGAGTAGGTTGCCATGCCCTCCTCCAGGGCATCTTCCTGCCCCAGGGTTTGAACCCACATCCTTGTGTCTCCTGCATTGGCAGGTGGGTTCTTTATCACTAGTGTCACCTGGGAAACCCATACTAAAGGGGATGAATTGGCTCTACCAAGCACCTGAAAATCTCGGTCAGTTCTTAAACTTGGGTTGTACATAGGAGTAATGGTGACCTCAGGTCTGATTCCTGTTTGCAGTCATATTCAAGAGGTCTGATCTCAGAGTAGAAGCACCATGGCAATAGTCTTGGGACAGCAGTAATGTGTAAAGCTCAGTTGATAGTAACTTGGGTCTTTGAGTTCCATAGCAAGAGGCAGATTATTATTTCACACCATCCAATTGCAGTTGGCTATAAACCCAAGGTAAGAGAAACAGGAAGAAAACATAGACACTGAGGAAAAGTTTGTGAGAGTTAGACAGGTTGTCAGGACCCCAGCCAAATGCCATCCAGGCCTGGCAAGGAGCTGGAAGGAGTACAAACTGGGATCGAAGATAAAAATCTAGTCTCCAGGGCTTCCCTGGTGGTCCAGTGGGTAAGGACACCGCCTTGCAGTGCAAGGGGCGCCGGTTCAATCCCTGGCCTGGGAAGATCCTACGTGCCGCAGAGTGGCTAGACCGATGTGTCCAACTACCGAGCCGGAGTTCTGGAGCACGTGTGCCCAGATCTGGTGCTCTGCAACGAGAGAGGCTACTGAGATGGGAGGCCCACACAGGCCAAAGAACAAAGAAATAAATGAAAGACCAATAGAGGTGGCCAAAAAATAAATAATTAAAATCTAGTCTCCAGTGCAGGAACATGTTAGGAGAGATATGAGGGAAGACTGCAGCAAAAAGGCATTTATAATCACTGATGTCAGTGAAGTCCTGTGGGTATTGTAAGTTGGTAGTTGTACTAATGAGATGGAAATGTACCCATGTTTACATATATTTAGCCTCATGAATAAAAATAACACAAGTAGAGACTAATGAAATAGCACTAATGAATAGCACTCCTGTATGCTGTTAATCTTCTTTTTGAAAGAGGACCCATCTGGTAGTGAGCGCCACTAGTGACTTCAGTGACACCACTGAAGGGGCAACACTCTGCGTCCTTCAAGACTGCCCCCTAGTGTAGCTGGACCTCTCTTTTCTTAGTGAAATGTTATTCATACCACTTAAGGACTGATGCTGAAGCTGAAGCTCCAATACTTTGGCCACCTGATGCAAAGAGCTGACTCATTGGAAATGATCCTAATTGGCTCTACCAAGCACCTGAAAATCTCGGTCAGTTCTTAAACTTGGGTTGTACATAGGAGTAATGGTGACCTCAGGTCTGATTCCTGTTTGCAGTCATATTCAAGAGGTCTGATCTCAGAGTAGAAGCACCATGGCAATAGTCTTGGGACAGCAGTAATGTGTAAAGCTCAGTTGATAGTAACTTGGGTCTTTGAGTTCCATAGCAAGAGGCAGATTATTATTTCACACCATCCAATTGCAGTTGGCTATAAACCCAAGGTAAGAGAAACAGGAAGAAAACATAGACACTGAGGAAAAGTTTGTGAGAGTTAGACAGGTTGTCAGGACCCCAGCCAAATGCCATCCAGGCCTGGCAAGGAGCTGGAAGGAGTACAAACTGGGATCGAAGATAAAAATCTAGTCTCCAGGGCTTCCTGGTGGTCCAGTGGGTAAGGACACCGCCTTGCAGTGCAAGGGGCGCCGGTTCAATCCCTGGCCTGGGAAGATCCTACGTGCCGCAGAGTGGCTAGACCGATGTGTCCAACTACCGAGCCGGAGTTCTGGAGCACGTGTGCCCAGATCTGGTGCTCTGCAACGAGAGAGGCTACTGAGATGGGAGGCCCACACAGGCCAAAGAACAAAGAAATAAATGAAAGACCAATAGAGGTGGCCAAAAAATAAATAATTAAAATCTAGTCTCCAGTGCAGGAACATGTTAGGAGAGATATGAGGGAAGACTGCAGCAAAAAGGCATTTATAATCACTGATGTCAGTGAAGTCCTGTGGGTATTGTAAGTTGGTAGTTGTACTAATGAGATGGAAATGTACCCATGTTTACATATATTTAGCCTCATGAATAAAAATAACACAAGTAGAGACTAATGAAATAGCACTAATGAATAGCACTCCTGTATGCTGTTAATCTTCTTTTTGAAAGAGGACCCATCTGGTAGTGAGCGCCACTAGTGACTTCAGTGACACCACTGAAGGGGCAACACTCTGCGTCCTTCAAGACTGCCCCCTAGTGTAGCTGGACCTCTCTTTTCTTAGTGAAATGTTATTCATACCACTTAAGGACTGATGCTGAAGCTGAAGCTCCAATACTTTGGCCACCTGATGCAAAGAGCTGACTCATTGGAAATGATCCTAATGCTGGGAAAGGTTGAGGGCAAGAGGGGAAGAGTGAGAGAGAGGATGAGATGGTTGGATGGCATCATTGACTCAATGGACATGAGTTTGAACAAACTCCAGGAGATAGTGAAGGGCAGGGAAACCTGGCATGCTGTAGCCCATGGGATCTAGAAGAGTCAGACATGACTTAACAACAGAACAAGAAAAAGATCAGTTATAGTAAAATGCTCCCAGAGAGGTGGGTCACATATGTGTACCTATGGCAGATTTGGGTCAATGTAAACAACAAAACTCTGTAAAATATATAATAATAATGATAAATAAATAAATAAAATTAAAAAAATAAATTGCTCCCAGAGAAATGGTTCTTAAATTCTTATTTTCAAAGAGGTGCCAGTCAGACAAGGTTTTCACTGATCCACTTTGAGATGAGAGCAGGGTAAATGTAGTGATGTAATGTATTTTCTTTCACAGAGCTAACTTTACTCAATTTAAATGACTACCTTTTATTCTGATATGGGCAAAATATTATGTCTTTATTACTTATTTGATGTCAGAACCTATCTTGTATGTGCTTATTGATAGTGATAGTTGATGGTGGTTTGCTCCTTGATTTTTATTTTGCTTGATCTGTGTTACAATCCTAACATTTTCTAGTCCCTGAAATCAAATTCCTGATCAACTCAACAGGAATGCACCAGCCTGCAAGTCAATACTACAATCAGATCAGAGGGTTGAGTTTTTTTTTTTTTCTACTCTATGTCTCATGAATACTCATTTGACTGGTCTTCCAGAGTAAAGTTGAACCTAACATAGACATTACGGTCTGGTTTGTTTATTTGTTCAGTAGATGTCTGGAACTTTGTAGGTGCTCAGTAAATGCTTGTTAAAATGGAATTAAGTTGACTTGTGCAAGGTTTAGACGAAGCCCTCCCTCAGTTCCCTCCTGCGGATAGTGAGTCATTCTGACCCAGCAGAGGGCTACTCATCTCCAATGAATAGAAAGGGGCTTATATGAGGGGCTAAGCTATTTGAGTGAGAACTGCAGTGCTGATTTTATTACAGGCTTATTTATTCTGTGGCCTGGCATTCAAGTGGACTTTCCTGCTTGCAAGGAGTGAATAAGTGTCAAATTGTCTCTGTTGCCTAAGAGTCTTTGTATGTTAGAGTTAAGTATGTGGGCATTATTCAGGAAAATAATAATTTCTTTACATAGTTATGGATTCCAGAAATTATGGAGCTCAACCATTTTTATCTAATGACAGATTGAGCCAAGTGTTTAAGTTAATGCACTTTTTCCCCCCATCATGCCTCTTTTATTGTTATATTTATTTCCACCCATCTTTTATTCTTTGGCATGTGTGGGCCTCCTACTTCAGTGGCCTCTCTCCTAGCAGAGCACTGGCTCTGGGTGCATGTGCTCCAGAGAACTGGCTCATAATTGGACACACCGGTCCAGCCACTCCGCAGCACATGGGATTTTCCTGGGCCAAGGATCGAACCTGTGACCTCTGCACTGCAAGGCAGACTCTCTACCCACTGGATCACCAGGGAAGCCCCAAAGTTAATGTACTTTTGAGAATAAACATGATTGCTTAATTGATGGCATTCATACCCAGTATATTAAGACATTTTTTTAAATCTACATGCTTTCATTCTTTATCAGTTGGATAGGATATTGATTATAGTCAGGTCTAGCTTATAAGTCTTTACATAAAACCATGTTTTAGGGAAAAGATTAAAATGCATGTCTTATGCAAAAGTGTTATAATGGAACAGAAACTATTATTAAACTCTCTTACACAGATGAGTCTATACAAGAAATACTTTGCATGACCTTTGTCCATATGACCTTAGGCAAGTCAGATAACCTCTCTCTGCTCAACTCTATAAATAAGATAGACTTTGCCTCAAAGGGTTGTTTTTAGGATTAAATGTGGTAATACATGTACTTAAGCCTAGAGCATGACACATGACAGTCTTCCAATAAAGTTTGCCTAATGTGATTATATTCATCTCCTTATTATGGCCATACTTTAATGAAGTACCAATTGTAAAGTACTTTGGAGCTGTGAACAATCTGAGCATCATTTTGTTCTATTAAACTGCAAGTTCCGTTCAACTCATCTCTATCTTATCTTTTTGAGAAAATGGCAGGATATAAATAAATTCAGTCATTCTACATCTCAAGTCTTAGAGCACGTTCAGAAAAACCTATCTGATCTCCAATAAATCTACACGTAAATCATGCAGACATACTTGTCCCTATGTGCACAGACACAGACACACACACAAAACAGAATGTCATGTTTAATGAGATCCTTTAATTTCAGTAAGCTTCCTCAGATAAAGTTCATTCTTTAAACTAAATTATATTTCATTATAAACAGTGCTATAAACAATACAGAATGCTGGTTAAAAACGTAAGCCTTGGAGTTAGACTGCATGGTTTCAGATTTCACCTCTGTAACCATGTACACTTATTTATCTTTTCTAATACTCAGTTTCCTCATCTTTAACACCTGCTCTAGGGCTTCCCCTAGTGGTCCAGTGGGTAAGGACACCGCCTTGCAGTGCAAGGGGCGCCAGTTCGAACCCTGGCCTGGGAAGATCCCACGTGCCGCGGAGCGGCTGGACTGATGTGTCCAATCACCGAGCCGGAGCTCTGGAGCGCATGCGCCCAGAGCTGGTGCTCTGCGACAACAGACGCCACCGCGATGGGAGGCCCACAGGAGCCAAAGAACAAAGACGAATGAAAATGGAGAAATGAAAGACCAATAGAAGTGGCCCACCCGCTCCCCTCCCTCCCCAACCCGACCCCCACCCAAAATAAATAAAAATAAATTAAAAAAAAAAAACAAAAACAAAAACACCTGCTCTATAGAGATGAAGCTGAAGTTAAATGAGTTAATGCATGTGAAACTCTCAGCCAGTGTCTGGTACCTAGGAAATGCTAACTAAGTTTTAGCTATTACTCCTTTTCTTCATAGACATTGTTTTTCATATCTAAAAGTGATGCTTGGTCTTTTTCTACACCTCTGTTTCTGTCCTCATAGTGCTTATGTTTTCCTCCAAAATCTTCAGCATATGGAGAATATAATAGTTGCTTAAAGCCCTTGTCTGCTAGATCCATCCTCTTTGTCATTTCCAAGTCTGTTCTGTTTCCATTCAATTGATTTTTTCCCTAGTCACGGCTCATATTTTCCTGCTTTATTGCACACCTGGTAAATTTTCATTACCTGCTGGGCATTGTAAATGTTGCCTTTGATTGCTGGCTGTTGTATTCCTTAATTAGTGTTAGATTCCAAACTGGCATGCAGCTAAGTTACTTGCAACAGGTTGGGTCTTTTCAAAGTGTGCTTTTAAACTGTGTTAGGGTGGTTCAATGAGACTTTGGTCTACAGCTAATTTAGCCTCCTACTGAGTCAATATCTTTTGAAGGACTCTATCTCCTTCCACTTAATGGGTGGGAACACAACCATTCCCATTCCTATTGGACTCCCTATTCATTTTCATGGTGCCAGGCAGTTTATCCTTACACATGCACAAATCCATTCTCAACCCAAGACTGAAGGGAACTCCTCTGCGATCTCCAGAGCACACTCCCTTCCTCTTCCTTCCTCTCCCCTCCTTTCTTTTTCCTCTCCTCTCCCTGTCCTATACTATCCTCTCCCCTTCTTTCCTCTCATCTTCTCCTGTGTAGCTGTCTTTCTCCAGTACCCTGTTCCACAAACTCTCTATCTCTTGGCCACTCTGAACATCAGTTTTGTCTCCTTCAACTCAACCAGGTCACCAGACCCTGGGTTGCCTCTCTTTGTACTGCAGCTGACTTCCGTCATTATGCTGCAGCAATCATAGGACTTGGCTTATTTGCTTCTCTTCTCTCAGGGATAACTGTCTTGTGCTGCCTGTCATCCAATACCTGAAAATTGTTTCACATAACTATCCAGTTCTCCATTTGCTTGAGGTGTAAGGTAAATTAAGTCCTTGTTACTCCATTGTGGCCAGAAGTCCTTGGCCATTACTATCTGCTGGTTTTAGGAATAAAAAAATGTCCTCAGGTACAAGTCAGATTAGAATGAGTAACAAATGTCCAAGTTTCTGTATGTGGTTACAAGATGCTATTAAATACATAGCACAAAGAGAGATCTGGAACATCTCATTTCTGTTTTTCACTCCTTACAACATTGGGCTTTTGGATTATTGGTGATGGCTCAGTCTTTCTGTAAAAGCCACAAAATAGGAAGCTTTTAAATAAGTTAAAATCTGGTTTAAGGTATGATTAAGCCTTTTATTTATTTTTATTTTTTTGATTGCACTGGATCTTTGTTGCTGCCTGTGGACTTTCTCTAGTTGCGTCAAGTGGGGTCTACCCTTCATTGAGATGCACAGTCTTCTCTTTTGTGGTGCCTTTTCTTGTTATGAGCACAGGCTCTAGGTGCCTGAGCTTCAGCAGTTGCAGTTCACAGGTTCAGTAGTTGTAGCACATGGGCTTAGTTGCCTCAAGGCATGTGAAATCTTCCCAGACTAGGGAAACCCATGTTCCTTGCACAAGCAGGCAGATTCTTAACCACTGTACCATCATAAGCCTTTTGCGAAATAAATTAAATTTTTCCCTTGAAGAGGAAAATTTGGTTTTTCAAAAAAATTTGATTTTACTCTGAGCACCAATACCACACAATGATTAGACTGCTGTTACATAAATAGATTACAATAATAATTAAACATACATATAAAACTAAAGTATGGGAATCCTCCCCATGTAAAGTTTAATTTTTATTACACAACAGCATGCTAATATTAAGTAGTATCACATTATCTGACATTAGATGAATGAACTTGTGGTATGTGTGTGCACACATGCACTGGAGACAGAGAAAAAAACATTCATACATGTTAGGGAGTGAGTTAAACTAAGTTGATTGTTTAAATACATATTTTATCTTTGTTGTATGTATTTAATCTGTAGACTGAGAATTATAAATACATAATAGAAAATGAGGAGTTTAGAGTCAAGAAAACTTACCCTAGGAATTTTGAGGCACATAAAATATGCTACAGTGAGTGAGATGCCTCTACAAAATGTTCATTACATAGAAATTGTTCAAATAAGAAACACCTCCCAGGTCCCCAAACTGCAGTATATGTGTCTTATAAAAATTACTCTTAAATCTTACATTTCCCCTTTGAGACATTTATTGTTCCTGGGGAAAGCAGTATTTTTTTTTCCTTATTCCTAAATCTGTCTTCGATTAAACTAGAGAACTCTATAAATCAATAATAACCTTTTAGATATCAACCCCTTCATAATTATGACCTCTAAATCCAGGTAATTGTTTACATACTTTATGCAGAAAAAAATGGGGGAAAGCATATGTTCCATTTGATATGGGGGTATAAAACTTTAGATTGTTTTTCAGCATTTGTGAAGTTTGACTTTATCGTCTTTTGTATTACATTTGAAAAATTAATTTATTTCACACAGAGAAAACAAATAGATCAGGTGATGTTATACAGCTCTGGAGGGAAAAAATTGCCTGTTAGAAACCGATATGCGTTTTATCATAATATGTTTTTCATTAGCTATAATACTATACAAGCAGTGAGTTTAAAGGAATGTTTTGTTTTAGTCAAATCAATCTCTGGGTATCTTTCTGATACTTCTAGTACATTTCCCAACAGGAAGTGGATAAACACCCAAACGGGAGTGATCTCAGATTAAGAAACGATACAGGCGTCTTGAAGGTTCTCTATTTGTAGAATGAAATGACAGCAACCAGAGAGGCCTGAGGCTGTTTTCCTAGTTGCCTACTCTGGGTGCCAGCCATCTGTGTTCATTTAGATGGGGTGTGTGTGTGTGTGTAGGTAGAAAGGAGGGTGAGGGACAAATCTCAAGTTGCATGTCTGAGTGTGGCCTCTGATGCAGAACCCAACCTTCTGCCTGGTGCTTCTCAAACAAAACCCCTCATCTGCTGGTCCCTCCAGAGAAGTAATTTCACCAGTACCAGCTGCAAAGGGGAATGTTTTGTGTTTTCTTTATTCAAAGTGAAAGATGTTAAACAGAAATTTTCAGAAGCACTTTTGTTTAGAAAAGGGGAAAGGAAGATCACGGAAACTGGAAAACATCCATGAAATTAGCCCCAAATCATTGCCAATACTGATCATTTCCTGACAAGCTGTCTATCAGGAAACCCGTAACAACAGTTTGTTCCTGGCTTTCTGATGCCAACAGTGATGTGGCACTGCTAATTAAATGTTGGTGCAGTTGTGAACATTTTTAAATTTTACCTTTCATTACTACAACAAAAAGCAAGTAGAATAGCATATTACTTGTCAGGATTACTCTAAATGCTTTGTTAAAGCACCTCTTCCAAATTGCTTTAGCTGAAATTAGAGAAATATCACTTTAAACTAAAAGTCCTACTTGTCTATTTAACCACTTAAAGTTGGTGAAAACAAAGAGACTAGAACATAGGGATGCACTTGGCCATGTTAGCTCCAAATTTGGTATTTATTTGTGAAAAAAACTATTTAAATAGATGTCTATAAATAGGAGAGGGAAATGAGCTAATTTGAATGTATGATTTTGTTTAATCATTATTCATAACCAAAAACTCCTGACTGTCTTTAATTTATGTACTTATATATAAAATTTTTCAGCATTTCTGTGGCCTGAGATATCACAGCAATCTGCTTCCAGTGTTGTATTCTCTGTCTCTCTCTTATTTTTACTAGTTCTTGTTTATCTGACCTTGACATAGTGTGTTCTGAAACACACATTGGTTAATGTTTGTTGTGGTCCTAATGCAAAGGGAGGGCATACTAGGTGCCGAGTTAACCTTCTAAATGTCACATCTGCTTATAGGTGTATAATTTGCATTCCCAACATAGTGTCAGCTTATCCAGTTATGAGACTATTATAAGGTGTGAAACTGTCTTCCTTAAGTCCTCCTAAAGAGGAAATTTTCTGTTTATTAACTAGACTTAAAAACCCATTTTGAAAATAACTCCTAAACTTAGTAAGAACATTTCTCATATCCTAGACCCGTGTGTATCTAGGGTTTGGGCATCATCTGCACCCTTTGGAAAAGAGGGAACACTTATTGAGTATTTCACATATTTTGAGAATTATTTAAAATGAGAAACAGACTCACCTGGGTAACATTTGCCCTGAAATTCAGTGGCCTCAGTTTGCACAGCACAGTGTAAAAGATACAAAAGGAACTATTTACACAGCTCCATTCTTGCTATTCTGGCACTTAGCAGCTTCTAGAAGAAAGTCTTCCTGGGTGCAATATATGTTCTTCCTAAGGGCTCTGATAAAAATCTATCTCCACATTTTGAAATTTGTGTGTTCCTGTTGCTTTGTCTTATTTCGTAAATCAGCAGGCACTTATCAGCCCTAAATCATAGGACTCTCACAAAATTATAGGGCAGAGATCCTATATCCTATTCAAGAGCCATAGCATGTGGTTGGGGGAAGCAAAAACTCATAAACATAGGAATAAATGGAGACCATATATGCTTTGAAGTGCAATAGGAAATGGCTTTGCAAGGGATTAGCTGAATGAAAAGCAATGGCATAAACTGGAGAAAGGCTAACATAGTTTTTAAATCATTGCCAAATTAATTTATTCACATTTTTTCTTGGCCTTGTAAAAGCTGAATCGTAAATGAACAAATGAATTGTAAACAAATAGATGCATGGATAATTACACAGATCAAGTTTCAGATTCTAGCAGAGCCATCAACACATATTTAAAAGTACTTATGGGGTCCTAGGTAGAGACTTTCCTATTTCCTCTGAGGTAGCACCACCTTTTCTTAACACATTCCTTCCCACATTAAAATGGAACCTCTGTTTGCTGATCTTCCCTGGTAGCTCAGCTGCTAAAGAATTTGCCTGCAATGCAGGAAACCCCAATGTGATTCCTGAGTTAGGAAGATCCCCTGGAGAAGGTAATGGTAACCCACTCCAGCATTCTTGCCTGGAAAATTCCGTGGACTGAGGAGCCTAGCAGGCTAGGGTCCATGGGGTCACAGACACGATCGAGTGACTTTCATTTCACTTCACTACTTTCTGACAACAGTAAGAAAATCTTAACTGAAAAGCAACTCAAATGGCATATTAGCCCTTTTAAAATACTATATCATTCACATAATTATAGAAAGCAAATATATGATCAGTGATCATGTATAAGTATACCAGTTGAGATAAAATATAAGACAAAAAGGTTTGATTTTAAAAGAGTAGTCCCTGGTGGCTCAGCGGTAAAGAATCCATCTGCTGTTGCAGGTGACCCGAGTTCAATTCCTGGAGAAGGAAATGGTAACCCGCTCCAGTATTCTTGCCTGGAGAATCACATGGACAGAGGAGCCTGGCGGGCTCCATGGGATCAGAAAGTGTCAGACACCACTGAGCGACTAAACAACAAAAAGCTGTTATTATCAGGCTAGCACTGATGAGAGTCCTTGGAGCAGAGAATGCAGGGAAGAGGCACAAAATAATGTTAAATAGATAAGAGGAAATCTGGTAGTTTACTGCCTTTCAACCAACAAAGCAGGCTGAATTTAAGGCCACTGTAAGATCTTTAGCAGTGGCATAATGGAATTGACTTTTTTAGGAACATCCTTCTGCCAGTGAAGAAGTTGGTAGTGGGTCCTGGTCTGGAAGCACAAAGCTCTGTTAGGCAGCTGTTTGAGTAATCCACAGTGATCAGACCCAAGTGAAGGTCATAGTAGAGTTAATGAGAGGAGCCCAATCTTTGGACACCTTGAAGAAATGAACAGTGATAATACCAGATGAAATTTATGAGGACATCAATGGCAAAATGGCATGTATACAATGGAATATTATTCAGACTGAAAAAAGGAGATTCTGAAGCTTGCTACAACAGGAATAAAACGTCAAGATGTTATGCTATGTGAAATGAGCGAGATACAAAAGGACAAATATTGCATGATTTCACTTAGATTAGGTAGAATAGTGGTTATCAAGGGCTGGGTGGAGAGGGGAATGGAGAGTTGTTATTTAATGGGTGCAAAGTTTCAGTCTGGGAGGATGAAGATGTTGGTGATGGAGAGTGTGATGGTTGAACGATGATTTGAATGTACTTGGTACCAGTGAACTATACACTGAAAATTGTTCAAAAGGCAAAATTTATGTTATGTATGCGTGTGTGCTCAGTCACTTCAATCATGTCCAACTCCTTGTGACCCTATGGACTGTAGCCCATCAGGCTTCTCTGTCCATGGTATTCTCCAGGCAACAATACTGGAGTGGGTTGTCATATCCTCCTCCTAGGGAATCTTCCCGACCCACGGATCAAACCTGCATCTCATATGTCTCCTTGCAGGTGACTTTGATTTTAAAAGAGTAGTCCCTGGTGGCTCAGCGGTAAAGAATCCATCTGCTGTTGCAGGTGACCCGAGTTCAATTCCTGGAGAAGGAAATGGTAACCCGCTCCAGTATTCTTGCCTGGAGAATCACATGGACAGAGGAGCCTGGCGGGCTCCATGGGATCAGAAAGTGTCAGACACCACTGAGCGACTAAACAACAAAAAGCTGTTATTATCAGGCTAGCACTGATGAGAGTCCTTGGAGCAGAGAATGCAGGGAAGAGGCACAAAATAATGTTAAATAGATAAGAGGAAATCTGGTAGTTTACTGCCTTTCAACCAACAAAGCAGGCTGAATTTAAGGCCACTGTAAGATCTTTAGCAGTGGCATAATGGAATTGACTTTTTTAGGAACATCCTTCTGCCAGTGAAGAAGTTGGTAGTGGGTCCTGGTCTGGAAGCACAAAGCTCTGTTAGGCAGCTGTTTGAGTAATCCACAGTGATCAGACCCAAGTGAAGGTCATAGTAGAGTTAATGAGAGGAGCCCAATCTTTGGACACCTTGAAGAAATGAACAGTGATAATACCAGATGAAATTTATGAGGACATCAATGGCAAAATGGCATGTATACAATGGAATATTATTCAGACTGAAAAAAGGAGATTCTGAAGCTTGCTACAACAGGAATAAAACGTCAAGATGTTATGCTATGTGAAATGAGCGAGATACAAAAGGACAAATATTGCATGATTTCACTTAGATTAGGTAGAATAGTGGTTATCAAGGGCTGGGTGGAGAGGGGAATGGAGAGTTGTTATTTAATGGGTGCAAAGTTTCAGTCTGGGAGGATGAAGATGTTGGTGATGGAGAGTGTGATGGTTGAACGATGATTTGAATGTACTTGGTACCAGTGAACTATACACTGAAAATTGTTCAAAAGGCAAAATTTATGTTATGTATGCGTGTGTGCTCAGTCACTTCAATCATGTCCAACTCCTTGTGACCCTATGGACTGTAGCCCATCAGGCTTCTCTGTCCATGGTATTCTCCAGGCAACAATACTGGAGTGGGTTGTCATATCCTCCTCCTAGGGAATCTTCCCGACCCACGGATCAAACCTGCATCTCATATGTCTCCTACATTGGCAGGTAGGTTCTTTACCACTAGTGCCACCTGGGAAGTCCATATTATGTATAGGTTACCACAATCTTTAAAAATCAGTATCTTAAAGAAAGAATATGCAAACCCTTAGGGTTAATAAATCAATAGACTACATTGCCTGGGTTCAAATTTAGACTCTGCCACTGAACTAGCTATCAGATGGGATTAGAATAAAAATGTAAATTAGAAGAAGACTGTAAAATGAAGATTAGAAGAAATTATGTAAAGCTCTTCAGCACTTAGTAGGTATTCCATAAATATTATTTTCCTTTTCAGTTAAAAAGCCACTCTATGGTTTGAAATTTTTCCCTCCGCAGAATTAGATTTAGGGTATTAACGTACATCTTTCTTGCCAAACAAAGAACAGTTTCAAAGATGACATAGGGTGGCTGTCAGCAAGCAAAGAAAGGCCTGGCTTGTGTAGGAGGAAGAGTACCCCCTCCCTGATACAAAGACTGAACGTAATTAAATGCACCAATTAACATGAGGCCACCTCTGACTAACAACTACCCCTGCAGCATAGGTCTCCTGCCCAAATCCCAGAAACATTTGTCATATAAACTGATTGTGTTTTGCTTTTTACCTTAAAGTATGTAACTAAACTAAAGAATCTTTATAACTAAAGTATTAAGATGTGAGAACTAAGGTAAACCTCCCAAGTCCTCAGAAAACTGAGAATATATTCAGAAATGGGCAGATGATTCAGTTCCTTTCAGTGGAGTTCATGAGCAGAGAAAATGGTTAAAAGGAAATGTAAGACAATGTGTTATTGAAGAGCTGTCTACCACTGGTTAAAAAAAGAAAGTGAAAAATTATTATGACTCTTGTGTTTTTTAAAACATCATAAATGTTACAAAAGCACTTGGATGTTTTCAAAATTTCTGAACATTATCATGTTCCTAGTTTATATAAGAAGTAATTTTCTATCATAAAGTGCCCACCAGGGATTTTCCAGCCAGACAATACTAGAGTGGCTTGCCATTTTTCTCTCCATGGAATCTTCCTGACCCAGGAATTGAGCCTACATCTCTTACATCTCCTGCATTGGGAAGTGGGTTCTTTAGCACTAGCACTACCTGGGAAACCCCAAAGGGTGTTAAAACCAGTTATTTTTGGAAAAAGTATTTCCAAAAATAAAGGAGTGACCAAATTTCCTCATTAGCTCTTTTTTTTTTAATTCAGTTTTTTAGATCGAAGGATAATTGCTTTACAATATTGTATTGATTTCTGCCATACATTAATATTAATCAATCACAGGTCCATAAGTCCATTTCCTCCTGAACCCCCCTCACATCTCCCACCTCATTCCTATCTAGGGTGTCACAGAACATTGGATTGAGCTCCCTGTGTTTTTTAAGATAGCTGTATAATGCAGACACAGCAGTGCAAAGCAGGGTGCCCAAGCTCAGATATGTTATTAATCTTACCACATCCCACATAGCAACATATTTTAAAATTGCCAAGAACCTTAAAGAATATGTTTGGTAAAGGTGAAACAGGAATCCAGGGCTCTAATCCTCAGTTCAGCACATGCAATATATGCATTGCTACTCCAAGAGGATCACACTGCGGGGTTCATAGGGCGCCCCCAAGTCTCTATACCTTATATTGACATAACAGAGCCAGTGTAAACACAGAGTCTTTAGGACAACTCTGATTCTCAGATGCCATTTCATCCAATACAAACCTTACTCACTCCCTGATTTCCAGCTACTCTTAGGACTGATTGTGTTTTGCTTTTTACCTTAAAGTATGTAACTAAACTAAAGAATCTTTATAACTAAAGTATTAAGATGTGAGAACTAAGGTAAACCTCCCAAGTCCTCAGAAAACTGAGAATATATTCAGAAATGGGCAGATGATTCAGTTCCTTTCAGTGGAGTTCATGAGCAGAGAAAATGGTTAAAAGGAAATGTAAGACAATGTGTTATTGAAGAGCTGTCTACCACTGGTTAAAAAAAGAAAGTGAAAAATTATTATGACTCTTGTGTTTTTTAAAACATCATAAATGTTACAAAAGCACTTGGATGTTTTCAAAATTTCTGAACATTATCATGTTCCTAGTTTATATAAGAAGTAATTTTCTATCATAAAGTGCCCACCAGGGATTTTCCAGCCAGACAATACTAGAGTGGCTTGCCATTTTTCTCTCCATGGAATCTTCCTGACCCAGGAATTGAGCCTACATCTCTTACATCTCCTGCATTGGGAAGTGGGTTCTTTAGCACTAGCACTACCTGGGAAACCCCAAAGGGTGTTAAAACCAGTTATTTTTGGAAAAAGTATTTCCAAAAATAAAGGAGTGACCAAATTTCCTCATTAGCTCTTTTTTTTTTAATTCAGTTTTTTAGATCGAAGGATAATTGCTTTACAATATTGTATTGATTTCTGCCATACATTAATATTAATCAATCACAGGTCCATAAGTCCATTTCCTCCTGAACCCCCCTCACATCTCCCACCTCATTCCTATCTAGGGTGTCACAGAACATTGGATTGAGCTCCCTGTGTTTTTTAAGATAGCTGTATAATGCAGACACAGCAGTGCAAAGCAGGGTGCCCAAGCTCAGATATGTTATTAATCTTACCACATCCCACATAGCAACATATTTTAAAATTGCCAAGAACCTTAAAGAATATGTTTGGTAAAGGTGAAACAGGAATCCAGGGCTCTAATCCTCAGTTCAGCACATGCAATATATGCATTGCTACTCCAAGAGGATCACACTGCGGGGTTCATAGGGCGCCCCCAAGTCTCTATACCTTATATTGACATAACAGAGCCAGTGTAAACACAGAGTCTTTAGGACAACTCTGATTCTCAGATGCCATTTCATCCAATACAAACCTTACTCACTCCCTGATTTCCAGCTACTCTTAGGACACAAAGCCGTTTTCCCAACATGTGACCACATTTTGCTTGGCCTTATGGCCTGATTGTTCATCAGTCCCCACACCAACCCAGTGAATAATAGCCTCCAAAACTGATTTCAGGCAACAGGTAACTTGTCTCATGCTTTGCATCACAGGCATTCTAAGGAAACAACCCTGTGGTCTTAATTCAAGGAAAACAATCATTTCTGCTGTACAAAATTCAAAACCCAAGGGAGGTAGTTTGGTAATTTATAATTTTTGTTTCATGTGAAGATATTATTTCTAGTTCATAATGGGAAGTTCAAAAACATTGTTACTTCCCATTAAAAGCTTTCAGAAGTGTGTAATCTGGACTCTTTATAGGCATGTCCCCTATAAAATGCAAGGAGGAATAGCATACCATTCTTTCTACAAAGAAATACCTTCAGTATCTTCCATTGCTTAAAGAAAAATGTCTTTAATTTAGAGCTGAATTAGTCATACAGATAAGCACTTTAAAGTCCTCAGAATCTGCAGTTAGTTTTAACAAGCTTTTAAGATAAATTAAGAGTGTGTTGTATCTGTTGTGTTGAGATTACTGTGAATTAGAAGAGAACACACAGGCTCATTCACTGAGTATTATTATTTTTCTTTTTTTTTGGTATCATAGTCTATGCTAGAATCTTTTTCTTTTTAATTTTTATTTCACTTTTTACTTTTACAGAGTTTTATTGTTTACAGATATGTATGATCCCTACTAGAGTAGTCATATGTGCATCCCCCCATCTCACCCTTCCAGGTCGTCTCACAGCACCCCTGCAGAATCCCCTTTTCACACAGTGCAATAACAATAGCTATTTTTTTCACATATGATAGCATAGGTTTTCATGCTACTTCCTTTATGCCTCCCACTGTTCATTTCCCCTGTTTAAAATCCCAAAATAAAACAGGAATCCAGGGCTCTAATCCTCAGTTCAGCACATGCAATATATGCATTGCTACTCCAAGAGGATCACACTGCGGGGTTCATAGGGCGCCCCCAAGTCTCTATACCTTATATTGACATAACAGAGCCAGTGTAAACACAGAGTCTTTAGGACAACTCTGATTCTCAGATGCCATTTCATCCAATACAAACCTTACTCACTCCCTGATTTCCAGCTACTCTTAGGACACAAAGCCGTTTTCCCAACATGTGACCACATTTTGCTTGGCCTTATGGCCTGATTGTTCATCAGTCCCCACACCAACCCAGTGAATAATAGCCTCCAAAACTGATTTCAGGCAACAGGTAACTTGTCTCATGCTTTGCATCACAGGCATTCTAAGGAAACAACCCTGTGGTCTTAATTCAAGGAAAACAATCATTTCTGCTGTACAAAATTCAAAACCCAAGGGAGGTAGTTTGGTAATTTATAATTTTTGTTTCATGTGAAGATATTATTTCTAGTTCATAATGGGAAGTTCAAAAACATTGTTACTTCCCATTAAAAGCTTTCAGAAGTGTGTAATCTGGACTCTTTATAGGCATGTCCCCTATAAAATGCAAGGAGGAATAGCATACCATTCTTTCTACAAAGAAATACCTTCAGTATCTTCCATTGCTTAAAGAAAAATGTCTTTAATTTAGAGCTGAATTAGTCATACAGATAAGCACTTTAAAGTCCTCAGAATCTGCAGTTAGTTTTAACAAGCTTTTAAGATAAATTAAGAGTGTGTTGTATCTGTTGTGTTGAGATTACTGTGAATTAGAAGAGAACACACAGGCTCATTCACTGAGTATTATTATTTTTCTTTTTTTTTGGTATCATAGTCTATGCTAGAATCTTTTTCTTTTTCTTTTTTTAATTTTTATTTCACTTTTTACTTTTACAGAGTTTTATTGTTTACAGATATGTATGATCCCTACTAGAGTAGTCATATGTGCATCCCCCCATCTCACCCTTCCAGGTCGTCTCACAGCACCCCTGCAGAATCCCCTTTTCACACAGTGCAATAACAATAGCTATTTTTTTCACATATGATAGCATAGGTTTTCATGCTACTTCCTTTATGCCTCCCACTGTTCATTCTCCCACAATGTCCCATATATGCGAGACTCTTTACGGAAGTTCTGTAATATATAGATCTTGCCCTCAGGAATGTTCCAATTAAGTGAGGGCCCAGTACTGAATTAAGTATTGCCCCCAATTCATATCCACCTGGAACTTTAGAAAGTGGCCTTACTTGAAAATAAACTCTTTGCAGATATAATTAAGATGCAATTTAAGATGAGGTCTTAGTGGATTAGGGTAGACCCTAAAGGCAATTCCTTGGAGTAGGAAATGGTAACCCACTCCAATATTCTTTTTTTTTTTTTAAAGATTTATTTATTTATTTATTTATTTATTTTGGGCGGGGGTCGGGTTGGGAAGGGAGGGGAGCAGGCGGGCCACTTCTATTGGTCTTTCATTTCTCTATGTTCATCCGTCTTTGTTCTTTGGCTCCTGTGGGCCTCCCATCGCGGTGGCCTCTGTTGTCGCAGAGCACCAGCTCTGGGCGCATGTGCTCCAGAACTCTGGCTTGGTAATTGGACACATCAGTCCAGCCGCTCCGCGGCTTGTGGGATCTTCCCAGGCCAGGGCTCAAACCAGTGCCCCTTGCACTGCAAGGCAGTGTCCTTACCCACTGGACCACCAGGGGAGGCCCCCACTCCAATATTCTTGCCTGAAGAATCCCATGGACAGAGGGCCCTGGCAGGCTACACTCCATGGGTTTGTAAAGAGTCAGACACAACTAAAATGACTTAACACACACAAAGACAACCGTTGGTGTCTGTATAGGAAAGGAGAGGACACAGAGAGATATACATACACAGACACACAGGAGAGAAGGCCATGTGGGAGTGAAGGCAGAGACGGGAGTGCTGCATCTACAAGTCAAGAAGTGTCGAGGATTGCTGGCAATGACCAGGAGATGCTCCATCCCTAGATCCTTAGAGGGGTCATGGCCCTGCCAATCCCTCATTTGGGATGTCTGGCCTCTAAAACATAAAAGAACTCATTTCTGTTGTTTTAAACCATCCAGTTTGTGGTCATTTGTTACAGCAGCCCTTAGAATCTAATACAAGCCCTTATCTTCAAAGAGTCTAACTTAATTGGCCTGGGGTGAACTTAGGCATCAGTTCTTTTATAAAAGCTCCTTAAATAATTCCATGTTTGAGAACCATCCTTCTAGTTTTCAAAACCTCCAGAGAGGTAGCAGCATCAGCAACTGGGAGCTTAATAGAAATGCAAACTCTCTGACCCCATACAGCCCTACCAACTCAGAACTTCTGGGGGTGAGGCCCAATAATTTGTAGCTTATCAAGCTTTCCAGGTTATGCCACTACTATTTGAGAACTGCTGCTCTCATTGATAACAGAGACTACAGAGCAATGGAATATGCTATAAAGGGTAATGGACAAAGCAATTGTTGTTCAGTAGCTAAGATGTCTGACTCTTTGAGACTCCATAGACTGCAACACTCCAGGTTTTTCTGTCCTTCACTGTCACTCAGAGTTTGCTCAAACTCATGTCCACTGAGTCAATGATGCCATCCAACCTGTTGCCCCCTTCTCCTCTTGCCCTTAATCTTTCCTACCATCAGGGTCTTTTGCAGTGAGTCAGCTCTTCACTTCAGGTAGTCAAAATATTGGAGTTTCAGCTTCAGTATCAGTCCTTCCAATGAATATTCAGGGTTAATTTCCTTCAGAATTGACTGGTTTGATCTCCTTGCAGTCCAAGGAACTCTTAAGAGTCTTCTCCAGCATGACATTATGAAAGCATCAGTTTAGGATTCATTGACCACCACAAAGCCTGAAGAATCCCATGGACAGAGGGCCCTGGCAGGCTACACTCCATGGGTTTGTAAAGAGTCAGACACAACTAAAATGACTTAACACACACAAAGACAACCGTTGGTGTCTGTATAGGAAAGGAGAGGACACAGAGAGATATACATACACAGACACACAGGAGAGAAGGCCATGTGGGAGTGAAGGCAGAGACGGGAGTGCTGCATCTACAAGTCAAGAAGTGTCGAGGATTGCTGGCAATGACCAGGAGATGCTCCATCCCTAGATCCTTAGAGGGGTCATGGCCCTGCCAATCCCTCATTTGGGATGTCTGGCCTCTAAAACATAAAAGAACTCATTTCTGTTGTTTTAAACCATCCAGTTTGTGGTCATTTGTTACAGCAGCCCTTAGAATCTAATACAAGCCCTTATCTTCAAAGAGTCTAACTTAATTGGCCTGGGGTGAACTTAGGCATCAGTTCTTTTATAAAAGCTCCTTAAATAATTCCATGTTTGAGAACCATCCTTCTAGTTTTCAAAACCTCCAGAGAGGTAGCAGCATCAGCAACTGGGAGCTTAATAGAAATGCAAACTCTCTGACCCCATACAGCCCTACCAACTCAGAACTTCTGGGGGTGAGGCCCAATAATTTGTAGCTTATCAAGCTTTCCAGGTTATGCCACTACTATTTGAGAACTGCTGCTCTCATTGATAACAGAGACTACAGAGCAATGGAATATGCTATAAAGGGTAATGGACAAAGCAATTGTTGTTCAGTAGCTAAGATGTCTGACTCTTTGAGACTCCATAGACTGCAACACTCCAGGTTTTTCTGTCCTTCACTGTCACTCAGAGTTTGCTCAAACTCATGTCCACTGAGTCAATGATGCCATCCAACCTGTTGCCCCCTTCTCCTCTTGCCCTTAATCTTTCCTACCATCAGGGTCTTTTGCAGTGAGTCAGCTCTTCACTTCAGGTAGTCAAAATATTGGAGTTTCAGCTTCAGTATCAGTCCTTCCAATGAATATTCAGGGTTAATTTCCTTCAGAATTGACTGGTTTGATCTCCTTGCAGTCCAAGGAACTCTTAAGAGTCTTCTCCAGCATGACATTATGAAAGCATCAGTTTAGGAATTCAGCCTTCTTTCTAGTCCAACTCTCACATTACATGACTACTGGAAAAGCCATAGCTTTGACTAAGACAGCCCTTTGTCATCAAAGTGATGTCTCTGCTTTTGAATACTTGGTCTAAGTTTGTCATAGCTTTGTTTCCAAGGAGCAAGCATCTTTTAATTTCATGACTACAGTCACTAACCACAGTGATTTTGGAGCCCAAGAAAAGAAAGAGTATTTGTATGTTGTCATGGGCAGCACTAAGATAGTGCATCTGAGAACCTCAATACTAGGCATTGCTTCAAGTGAAGGCATATCCAAATAATCATCCTCCAAGTTCAACATTTGAAGAGAAACCATTTTCAAGTTTGGGGAGCTGTCCTTATAATGTTGTTGATATTAGGGTATATGGCCACCCAAACTCCATATTGATTGCATGTGAACAAAAAATGACAAGAGTAGGAGACCCTACCCTCAGTCATTCATGTGCATGTATGCCAAGTCACTTCTGTCATGTTTGACCCTTGGTAACCTATGAACTATAGCCCGCCAGGCTCGTCTATCCTTGGGATTCTCCAGGCAAGAATACTGGAGTGGGTTGCCATTTCCTCCTACAGGGGATCTCTCCAACCCAGGAATCAAAGCATGTCACCTGAATCTCTTACATTAGCTGACAGATTCTATACCAGTGAGCCACCTGGGAAGGCCCCAGTGTAAATTCACCAGTTGTAGTGACTATACCACTCTGGAGGGGGATTTTGATAATGAGGGAGATTATTCCTGTCTGGGAGAAGAGAGTATATAGAATATCTCCGTACTTTCTGCTCAGTTTTGCTGTGGCTCTAAAATCAAACTAAAAATATAGTCTTTATTTAAAAAACTGGGAAGTCAATAGTATAAGAGGTATTCAAATACCAATTCAAATGAAATTTTAAATTTACACTTCAACATTACATTTTTTGTTTCTTTGTTTTAAGTTTCAGACTATTTATTCGTCAGCATAAACCCCAACACAATACACCAACGTGATTTTGTGCATTTTGAGGGTAAATATTTCCTGGTTAAGTGGAAAATTGTGTGGATGGCTTCTGGCCCTTCATTCTAAGTGGCTTTACAGTGAAACATTTCATTTAGAACTCTGGACCTTCCTTCTTCAGTTTGCTGTAATCTACATTCACAGAGTAGAACTTGTATTGATCATTAGGACCTAGTTTGTTCCAGGGTTCTGGGTTGTTCTTTCTGTCCCAACTGACATTGGGATTGAACAATGCCAGGTGCATGACATACAGCGCTGCTCCTGTCCCTCCTGCCCCAATAAATATGAAGAGGGGGATTAAGCTAGGATGTTTCCTGGCCTGGCCGAGGATCTGGTGGAGCATGGTTGCAACAGAGGCCTCGAGCCCAAACCAAGAGGAAAACTAAGCCACAAGGCTGGGATTAAGCCATCACCGAAACTCTCAAGGTTACATTTTAGATGAAATAATCAAGTATACAGTTTATGATATTCCCAGTAAATGTTAGTTCCTCCTACTGGTATACAGGAAATTGACATAGCCATGATGTCCTCCCAAGCACTTTCTAAGACTGCCCGGCTTTCCACTGTAAATCTGGGTTAAAGGTTAGCTGATCATTTAGCAGAACAGGTTAGTCCATTCCAGTGATCTACTAATTCCTCTTGCTGAGTTTTACTGTTCAATCACCTTTTTGCTGAGAACAGTCAGGCAACTGGCTTGTAAGCTAGTCCTCATGAAGATGGAAGCTCTGTCTTATACCTCTTTGAATGCCTTCTGTTGCATTAAAGTCTTTTGCTATACCAGTGAGCCACCTGGGAAGGCCCCAGTGTAAATTCACCAGTTGTAGTGACTATACCACTCTGGAGGGGGATTTTGATAATGAGGGAGATTATTCCTGTCTGGGAGAAGAGAGTATATAGAATATCTCCGTACTTTCTGCTCAGTTTTGCTGTGGCTCTAAAATCAAACTAAAAATATAGTCTTTATTTAAAAAACTGGGAAGTCAATAGTATAAGAGGTATTCAAATACCAATTCAAATGAAATTTTAAATTTACACTTCAACATTACATTTTTTGTTTCTTTGTTTTAAGTTTCAGACTATTTATTCGTCAGCATAAACCCCAACACAATACACCAACGTGATTTTGTGCATTTTGAGGGTAAATATTTCCTGGTTAAGTGGAAAATTGTGTGGATGGCTTCTGGCCCTTCATTCTAAGTGGCTTTACAGTGAAACATTTCATTTAGAACTCTGGACCTTCCTTCTTCAGTTTGCTGTAATCTACATTCACAGAGTAGAACTTGTATTGATCATTAGGACCTAGTTTGTTCCAGGGTTCTGGGTTGTTCTTTCTGTCCCAACTGACATTGGGATTGAACAATGCCAGGTGCATGACATACAGCGCTGCTCCTGTCCCTCCTGCCCCAATAAATATGAAGAGGGGGATTAAGCTAGGATGTTTCCTGGCCTGGCCGAGGATCTGGTGGAGCATGGTTGCAACAGAGGCCTCGAGCCCAAACCAAGAGGAAAACTAAGCCACAAGGCTGGGATTAAGCCATCACCGAAACTCTCAAGGTTACATTTTAGATGAAATAATCAAGTATACAGTTTATGATATTCCCAGTAAATGTTAGTTCCTCCTACTGGTATACAGGAAATTGACATAGCCATGATGTCCTCCCAAGCACTTTCTAAGACTGCCCGGCTTTCCACTGTAAATCTGGGTTAAAGGTTAGCTGATCATTTAGCAGAACAGGTTAGTCCATTCCAGTGATCTACTAATTCCTCTTGCTGAGTTTTACTGTTCAATCACCTTTTTGCTGAGAACAGTCAGGCAACTGGCTTGTAAGCTAGTCCTCATGAAGATGGAAGCTCTGTCTTATACCTCTTTGAATGCCTTCTGTTGCATCTAAAACTGTGCTTTGGACATATTTCTGTTTATTTAACCTCTTCCAGTGGGGTCTTATTTTTGCTGTATTCACCATAATGAAAACAAAATGATCCTTCTTTCTTCCATGATGGGCAATATGTGCCCTTGTATTTAAAGAATGCAGAAGTTAACCTGGTAACTTCTGTTTTAACAACAAAGCAGGATACAAGACTATATGTGAGACATGTTATCTTATGTGAAAATAGAGTATAGAAAGTAGCTGCAAGGGAATATTTCAAAATGTTACCAGTAGGTTTTCCTGGGGAGTCTGATTATGTCTGATACATACAGAACCTCCTTTAGACCTAGGTAAGAGGTATTTTAGAGTGGTACACACACCATAGTCACACACAAATAAATTTATTAAAAACATACTGGTGTCTCTATCAGAATAAATGTATTAAAAACACATTTGTGCCTCTATCAGAATCTGCCATTCAGAGTAGGCACAGCACAGCTCAGAGTTCTTAAGACCCATTTTCATGACCACACTGTTCATATCTTTTGCACTATATCCCAAAAGAAAATGTGCCAAGATTTGAAAGCTGTGAAGGACCATAGGTTAGGATGATGACATTGCTTTGGAATGCTTGGGTGATGTGAGAGAGTGTTGGGTTAAGAGAAAGTCAAGCCTGTCAAATTCCTCTTCTAAGAAAACATGAATTCAAGAGGTTTTTCATAGCAAAGTGTCGTTTCTCAGTAGCCTCGAGCCCAAACCAAGAGGAAAACTATGCCAAGAGGAGGGGATTAAGCCATCACCGAAACTATCAAGGTTACTTTTAAGATGAAATAATCAAGTATACAGTTTATGATATTCCCAGTAAATGTTAGTTCCTCCTACTGGTATACAGGAAATTGACATAGCCATGATGTCCTCCCAAGCACTTTCTAAGACTGCCCGGCTTTCCACTGTAAATCTGGGTTAAAGGTTAGCTGATCATTTAGCAGAACAGGTTAGTCCATTCCAGTGATCTACTAATTCCTCTTGCTGAGTTTTACTGTTCAATCACCTTTTTGCTGAGAACAGTCAGGCAACTGGCTTGTAAGCTAGTCCTCATGAAGATGGAAGCTCTGTCTTATACCTCTTTGAATGCCTTCTGTTGCATCTAAAACTGTGCTTTGGACATATTTCTGTTTATTTAACCTCTTCCAGTGGGGTCTTATTTTTGCTGTATTCACCATAATGAAAACAAAATGATCCTTCTTTCTTCCATGATGGGCAATATGTGCCCTTGTATTTAAAGAATGCAGAAGTTAACCTGGTAACTTCTGTTTTAACAACAAAGCAGGATACAAGACTATATGTGAGACATGTTATCTTATGTGAAAATAGAGTATAGAAAGTAGCTGCAAGGGAATATTTCAAAATGTTACCAGTAGGTTTTCCTGGGGAGTCTGATTATGTCTGATACATACAGAACCTCCTTTAGACCTAGGTAAGAGGTATTTTAGAGTGGTACACACACCATAGTCACACACAAATAAATTTATTAAAAACATACTGGTGTCTCTATCAGAATAAATGTATTAAAAACACATTTGTGCCTCTATCAGAATCTGCCATTCAGAGTAGGCACAGCACAGCTCAGAGTTCTTAAGACCCATTTTCATGACCACACTGTTCATATCTTTTGCACTATATCCCAAAAAGAAAATGTGCCAAGATTTGAAAGCTGTGAAGGACCATAGGTTAGGATGATGACATTGCTTTGGAATGCTTGGGTGATGTGAGAGAGTGTTGGGTTAAGAGAAAAGTCAAGCCTGTCAAATTCCTCTTCTAAGAAAACATGAATTCAAGAGGTTTTTTCATAGCAAAGTGTCGTTTCTCAGTAGTCTCAAGAATCCTTTTACTTACTTCTCTTGTTCTGATCTCTGGTTCCCATGATACTCCATTCTATTAGCTCAATATCTCACAAAAGTTACAAATGGCAGTTTAAGAACATTTTCTTTTTTTTTTTTTCAATGGGTTCTCACTCATTGATTAATTAGTCACTTCAAAAGTATTTAACTAGTCAGTGACAGGAAGTTTAGGAAAATGTTATCAAGTCTCTTTCTACAAAATAAAAATATAACTAAGCATTCAATTACATTTTCAGTCCCAGCTTTAACATCTTGAATCACTTTTCAATTTGCAATCATGTATCATGGTAGCAATTCTTTTAATATTGGCAACTTGGTGGACATAGAATGTTTAAATTTTGAATGGTTGTATCTTTATAAAAATAAATAAGATTTAATCAAAATATTAGCACACCCAATGAAATTTTGACATTTATTAATAATAATCTATACTTTACCATTTAAAGTGAATAGGTAATTTTATATATATTAAAAGAAAGCTTTTGTAAACATATAAAATAACTTTTATACTTAATTTATATGTTCTCCTAAATCTGTTTGTTTTTGTATGCTTTGAAATAATTATAATTTTTGAAACTCTTCACACCACTGCTATGAGTTGAAAATCAATTATGTGTGCATCTTGCATATAAAAACAGAACCAGTGATCTTATGGAAATAAGGCAAGAAAATTAATTTTATGAAAAAATACATGATCCATAAGTTATATAAAATCTTTATCACTTACTCAACTATCACCAACCCATTAACAGATGAGTCAGGCATGTGCAATAATAAATTTAGTAGTCTGCCATTTTGGCAGTGCTCAGACACATTTGGCATCCTTTGGTTTTGAATCTGGGTGAATGTTGAAAAGCAGCTATATCCCAAAAGAAAATGTGCCAAGATTTGAAAGCTGTGAAGGACCATAGGTTAGGATGATGACATTGCTTTGGAATGCTTGGGTGATGTGAGAGTGTTGGGTTAAGAAAAGTCAAGCCTGTCAAATTCCTCTTCTAAGAAAACATGAATTCAAGAGATTTTTTCATAGCAAAGTGTCGTTTCTCAGTAGTCTCAAGAATCCTTTTACTTACTTCTCTTGTTCTGATCTCTGGTTCCCATGATACTCCATTCTATTAGCTCAATATCTCACAAAAGTTACAAATGGCAGTTTAAGAACATTTTCTTTTTTTTTTTTTCAATGGGTTCTCACTCATTGATTAATTAGTCACTTCAAAAGTATTTAACTAGTCAGTGACAGGAAGTTTAGGAAAATGTTATCAAGTCTCTTTCTACAAAATAAAAATATAACTAAGCATTCAATTACATTTTCAGTCCCAGCTTTAACATCTTGAATCACTTTTCAATTTGCAATCATGTATCATGGTAGCAATTCTTTTAATATTGGCAACTTGGTGGACATAGAATGTTTAAATTTTGAATGGTTGTATCTTTATAAAAATAAATAAGATTTAATCAAAATATTAGCACACCCAATGAAATTTTGACATTTATTAATAATAATCTATACTTTACCATTTAAAGTGAATAGGTAATTTTATATATATTAAAAGAAAGCTTTTGTAAACATATAAAATAACTTTTATACTTAATTTATATGTTCTCCTAAATCTGTTTGTTTTTGTATGCTTTGAAATAATTATAATTTTTGAAACTCTTCACACCACTGCTATGAGTTGAAAATCAATTATGTGTGCATCTTGCATATAAAAACAGAACCAGTGATCTTATGGAAATAAGGCAAGAAAATTAATTTTATGAAAAAATACATGATCCATAAGTTATATAAAATCTTTATCACTTACTCAACTATCACCAACCCATTAACAGATGAGTCAGGCATGTGCAATAATAAATTTAGTAGTCTGCCATTTTGGCAGTGCTCAGACACATTGCAACCATAGTTTGACACATATCCTTTGGTTTTTGTCATTATATAAATAGAATATATTTTTCAAGATAAGAGGATAGAATACATTTTATTTACCAGTTTGTAGTCAAGAACTAAAATCCCAGCAGAAGGACCAACTTCAATAATCCTGTTGGCAAGAAAACAAAATAATAATAATAATAATAATCTTGTTGGGTCTATGGTTATGGAGTGTCTATCTGCTCTCCATGCCAGACAAAATATAGATTACCACCATGATGGATGGTTCCCAATGGCAGTATCCCTGGCCTTTTAAAGAACAGGAAATAGGTGACCTGGAGGAAGGTCACTGATTCACTGTGAAATCATGGTTTCACCAAAGGGACTGCCCAGCAGCTCCAGACCAGCTTTGCATCCTAAGGCACTCCAAATATAAAGTGCCTTAGGATGTAAATCCACAGGGAGAGGGTCAATTATGAGCCCAGGCTGACACCGTAAGAAGGAGCATATGGAGATGGGGAATGGGGGAAACCGAGCCCCACAAATAACATTTCTTGTGGTGAGCTTCCTTTAGTTGTTTCCTCAGCACCAACACTCAAATATGTTTAAGATAAAAAGTGCTTGAAGTTGACAGACAGCTGAGAGCACTGATTGTCTCAAGAGCAGAAATTCTTTGGAAATGATAAGGTGCAAACACTGTCAAATGGCTCCCTTTGCATTGCACTGCAATCTCCAGCCATAAAGGCTGCCGGGACCAGCGGGGGCAAAGCTCCCAGCCATCCCTCAAAACACCAGGCTCCAGCTATCTGCGGGCTCCCTGGACTACATAATGACAGAGGCCTGAGCAGCCCGGGCTTGAGATGTGTCTGTTCAGAGGAATCTCCAGCCCGGGGACTCAGAAGGAGATGCCTGTGGAGGATGCTGTATGGTCCTGGTGAGGGAGGCTGTTAAGCAGGGGAACCCTGAGATGAAGCCAACTGGGCTTTCCAGCTTTTTACCCCTCCTTTCTTGGAGCTTATCCACATAGCAGGCTCAGAGCTGAAGTCACATCTAGGTTCGTGGATTTTTACCTTCTTCTGGGATCATGTTGCTAGGAAATGTCTTCCTTGAGAGGAATCATGAATTCTTTGGACTCCCCAGGGTTTCAGGCTGTATGTAAGATGGCAATGCAACCTGGGGGGATTTTCATCTCAAACACCCAGACAGAATTTGGTATGAGAGGCTAGTGTTAATTTTGGAAAAGGACAGGGATTGCTAATTAAGTTCTGAACATGGCCCATACCTCAAGAAGGCTCACATACTTGATAAGCCTGTCATACTCTACCCTGATGTGCTATATGCATATATTCATAAAATATCCCGGTTCTGGTACCATCATTGTTCACGTTGTTCATCCCTACACTCATTTAACAAATATTTAGTTAGAGCCAGTTAAGTTGCCAGAGGATCAAAATACAAGAATGTGAATAAATCACAATATTGTTAAACTTAGAACCACACTTCATCTAGGTGGACTGGTTAAGGTGCAATTCAGTTTGAAGGCGGACAGGAGGCTTAAACAAGCTCTCTATGCCCCAGCCCACTGAATCTGTTAATTTAGTATTCTAAATTTTAATACAGAAATGCAGTCTAACAGAATTCTCTTCCTTGTGTTTCTGATGAAATCTAATCCTCCTGGAGCTGGGGTCCCTGACACAGGAAACTCACACAAGTGACTGTGCTTGGGGAATTTACAGGGAGAAAAGTGAGGGACTCTGGAGGTAAGCTGTAGGCAGACCCATTTTTGGTGACATATTTTCTCAGGCAGTGTTACTAAGAAACACAAATATTTTTTCTCTGAGTGTCCTGAGTTTCTGATGTTAAAAAACACGCTTGACACTGTGGTTTTTCTCCATATCACTTGTAGACTTGCTGGGTCCCTGTATATCCCTGTCTCTTTCTCTGCTCCCATGTTCATCCTGTCCCCTCTTTGAAATGTCATCCCTTCCCTGTGCAACCCGGCTTCTTGCTCTTGATCCCTTATTTATCCCCCCAAAGCAGTGATGTTTCCCAGGGGTACTGCTTCAGGATGCCAATGATAAAATAAATAAAGAAAATGTTTAATTTTCCACATAGCAGGCTCAGAGCTGAAGTCACATCTAGGTTCGTGGATTTTTACCTTCTTCTGGGATCATGTTGCTAGGAAATGTCTTCCTTGAGAGGAATCATGAATTCTTTGGACTCCCCAGGGTTTCAGGCTGTATGTAAGATGGCAATGCAACCTGGGGGGATTTTCATCTCAAACACCCAGACAGAATTTGGTATGAGAGGCTAGTGTTAATTTTGGAAAAGGACAGGGATTGCTAATTAAGTTCTGAACATGGCCCATACCTCAAGAAGGCTCACATACTTGATAAGCCTGTCATACTCTACCCTGATGTGCTATATGCATATATTCATAAAATATCCCGGTTCTGGTACCATCATTGTTCACGTTGTTCATCCCTACACTCATTTAACAAATATTTAGTTAGAGCCAGTTAAGTTGCCAGAGGATCAAAATACAAGAATGTGAATAAATCACAATATTGTTAAACTTAGAACCACACTTCATCTAGGTGGACTGGTTAAGGTGCAATTCAGTTTGAAGGCGGACAGGAGGCTTAAACAAGCTCTCTATGCCCCAGCCCACTGAATCTGTTAATTTAGTATTCTAAATTTTAATACAGAAATGCAGTCTAACAGAATTCTCTTCCTTGTGTTTCTGATGAAATCTAATCCTCCTGGAGCTGGGGTCCCTGACACAGGAAACTCACACAAGTGACTGTGCTTGGGGAATTTACAGGGAGAAAAGTGAGGGACTCTGGAGGTAAGCTGTAGGCAGACCCATTTTTGGTGACATATTTTCTCAGGCAGTGTTACTAAGAAACACAAATATTTTTTCTCTGAGTGTCCTGAGTTTCTGATGTTAAAAAACACGCTTGACACTGTGGTTTTTCTCCATATCACTTGTAGACTTGCTGGGTCCCTGTATATCCCTGTCTCTTTCTCTGCTCCCATGTTCATCCTGTCCCCTCTTTGAAATGTCATCCCTTCCCTGTGCAACCCGGCTTCTTGCTCTTGATCCCTTATTTATCCCCCCAAAGCAGTGATGTTTCCCAGGGGTACTGCTTCAGGATGCCAATGATAAAATAAATAAAGAAAATGTATACCTAATTTTCACTGTGCTTTGGTGTGTCAAATATTCTATTTCACTTATCTTCACAATCTGTCATTATTTTTCCAGTAAGTCACTGAACCCAGGAGACTGGTCCAAGATCACATCCTCAAATCTCTTTGAACCTTCAGCCCATGCTCTGAGTCAAAATGGTGTATTGTTAGCTCCTCTCAGTGCCTTCAACACTGTCTCCAGTTACAACCCCTTTTTCACTCCTTATGTTATTGATCTGCCAGGCACAATTTCATTTTCAAAGTTTCCTAGAGAACCAAACTTGACATTTTTGATTTTTTTCCTATTTTCTTTATTTTTTTTTACTCTATCTTTATTGTTGCCTTCCATTTTCTTTTTTATTTCACTGTTGTCTTTTTTAAATTTTTTCTAGTTTGATGATCAGTTTATTAATCTATAGATTTTGTTAATATGATAACTTAGGGAGTTATTGTGCTTTAGGGGTTTCCTGTAGGTACATGTTTTCTGAAATATTTTTAAATTTATTTTTATTCAGACAATTTCAATATTCAAAGATCTTGAACTTTGTTGTTGTTGTTGCTGTCCAACTCCCAGGAACTGTTTATCTCTCTCAAAGTGCTAGGATTCGAATGCCAAAATCCAAACTTATTCATGTTTTTGTCCATTAATGGTCCATGGATTTTTTAATGAAGTCCATGTTAGTGTCCACAGACATCATAGTTCTGCAAAACTAATGTCTGTAGTTACTGAGACTCAGGTTCTTTGTGTCTCAGTACAGAAGGAATTTAAAAAATCTGGAGGTAAGCTAGGCAGACCCATTTTTGGTGACATATTTTCTCAGGCAGTGTTACTAAGAAACACAAATATTTTTTCTCTGAGTGTCCTGAGTTTCTGATGTTAAAAAACACGCTTGACACTGTGGTTTTTCTCCATATCACTTGTAGACTTGCTGGGTCCCTGTATATCCCTGTCTCTTTCTCTGCTCCCATGTTCATCCTGTCCCCTCTTTGAAATGTCATCCCTTCCCTGTGCAACCCGGCTTCTTGCTCTTGATCCCTTATTTATCCCCCCAAAGCAGTGATGTTTCCCAGGGGTACTGCTTCAGGATGCCAATGATAAAATAAATAAAGAAAATGTATACCTAATTTTCACTGTGCTTTGGTGTGTCAAATATTCTATTTCACTTATCTTCACAATCTGTCATTATTTTTCCAGTAAGTCACTGAACCCAGGAGACTGGTCCAAGATCACATCCTCAAATCTCTTTGAACCTTCAGCCCATGCTCTGAGTCAAAATGGTGTATTGTTAGCTCCTCTCAGTGCCTTCAACACTGTCTCCAGTTACAACCCCTTTTTCACTCCTTATGTTATTGATCTGCCAGGCACAATTTCATTTTCAAAGTTTCCTAGAGAACCAAACTTGACATTTTTGATTTTTTTCCTATTTTCTTTATTTTTTTTTACTCTATCTTTATTGTTGCCTTCCATTTTCTTTTTTATTTCACTGTTGTCTTTTTTAAATTTTTTCTAGTTTGATGATCAGTTTATTAATCTATAGATTTTGTTAATATGATAACTTAGGGAGTTATTGTGCTTTAGGGATTTCCTGTAGGTACATGTTTTCTGAAATATTTTTAAATTTATTTTTATTCAGACAATTTCAATATTCAAAGATCTTGAACTTTGTTGTTGTTGTTGCTGTCCAACTCCCAGGAACTGTTTATCTCTCTCAAAGTGCTAGGATTCGAATGCCAAAATCCAAACTTATTCATGTTTTTGTCCATTAATGGTCCATGGATTTTTTAATGAAGTCCATGTTAGTGTCCACAGACATCATAGTTCTGCAAAACTAATGTCTGTAGTTACTGAGACTCAGGTTCTTTGTGTCTCAGTACAGAAGGAATTCAGTGAGAGACAAAGCAATAGGCAAGAAGTGGATTTATTCAGATTCAGAGAAGAGCACACTCCACAGAGTGTGGGCCACGGGAGAGGGCAAGTGACATGGCCTACAAGTTTTGGTACTTAATATTTTTAAGTATTCAGTTTCAAGCATCTTTTAGTTTCCATTAGGTTAATTTTATAACACATAAATTATTTGAGGTTTTTTTTCTTTTTTCATTTACAAGCACATATTTTAAGTTATCTCTTGGATATCAATTTCTAAATTAATTTCATTGTGATCAAAGAATACTGAATGGTGTGGTCCTTTGTGTCCTAACATGTGGCCTCTCTCCATCAATTTCTGTGTGCTTGGAAAGCACATGTGCTTGCAAACTGTTGAGTGCAATGTCCTATACAAGTTCATTCTATCACGTCTTGATTGTGTTGTTGTTTTTCTACATACCTTGTCATTTTTTTGTTTTTTTTTCTATCAGTTCCTGAAATGTCTGTATGTATTAAATCTCTCACTGTAGTGGTGAATCTAAGTTTCCTTTTGTAGTTTTATAAAAAATTGCTTCCAATGAAATGAATCTCAGAGAAATTCCCTGGCAATCCAGTGGTTAGGATTTTAATTGTCATGGCCCTAGGTTTAATCCCTAGTTGGGAAATTAAGATCCTGCAAGCTGTGCATTGCAACCAAAAAAAGAAATGAATTTATGTTTCTAGATATATATATCATATAGGGAAGGGAAAAAACTTTCTATTGAATTAATTACTAGTCATTATTTAATTATCATTAATAGTCTATTTATCTGAAATAAGTAGAGCTTCATAGAGATCTTTAGAGCCTCTAGAACTGTAAGAAGTAAATTTCTGTTGTTTATAAGTCATCCCATCTGTGGTATTTTGTTACAACAACCTGAATATACTAGGGCATTTGCTGTCTTACATTAAGTTATACAACTGTCTTTTGTCCACGTATCTTTTGAATAAATACTTTATAGGTATATACAGATAAGAATATTAAAATTCTGCTCATATGAATCTTTTTAAATGATCTATTTTTCCATACTTTGGACTGCTTGAAAATACATGGACATTTTAGGTTTATTGTAGTGATCATTTCATAATATAGACAAATATTGAATCACTATCTTGCACACTTGAAACTGATACAATGTTGTATGCCATTTATATTTCAATTTTTAAGACTACATGAACATTTTGGAATTCTAGGCCAACATCCAGAATCTTAATGGTGATCTAATCTTCATAGATTTCATTAATTCAAACAATATTGCAAAAAATGTTGAGTCCACTTTCTACTTTTCTAAAACTCCATTCTCCTTTAAGCTAATTTTTCTTTATTATTGTTATTTTTATTAAAGTTTAATTGATGTACAATATTATCACAGGTATACAATATGGTGATTCAAAAATTTTAACAGTTATACTCCATTACAGAATATTATAGAATATTGGCCCAGGTTTCTGGATGCTTGGCTTATTTCATATTATGAAAAAAATATGGGCTATGTTCCTTGTGTTGTACAATATATCTCTGTAATTTATCTTATACAAAGCAGTTTGTACCTCTTAACCTTCTACCCTTATGTTGCCTCTCCCCCATTTCTCTTCCCAAGGAAACCACTAGTTTGTTCTCTATATCTATGAGTCTTTTTTTCCCCCTGTGAGTCTTTTTATGTTGTATTATACTCCCTAGTTTGTTATATTTTTTAGATTCCACATACAAGTGATATCATACAGTATATGTCTTTCTCCATCTGACTTATTTCACTTAGCATAATACCCTCCAAGTCCACCTGTGTTGTTGCCAATGCAAATTTTCATTTTTTATGGCTGAGTAGTATTATATTGTATTTATATGCCAGCTCTTCTTTATCCAGTCATCTGTTGATGGACACTTAGGTTGCTTCCATATATTGGCAATTGTAAGTAATGCTGCCATGAACACTAGGGCACATGAATCTTTTTGAATTAATGTTTTTTGAGGTTTTGGATATATACCCAGTGTAGGGTAATATGATAGTTCTATTTTCAGTTTTTTGAGAAACTTCCATAAGGTTTTCCACAGTGGCCACACCAATTTACATTCCCACCAACAGTGTACAGGAGTTCTCATCTCTCTATAACCATGCCAGCATTTGTTATTTGTGTACTTTTTGGTGAAAGCCATTCTAACAAATGTGAGGTAATATCTCTTTGTGGTTTTGATTAACATTTTCATGATGATTAGTGATGTCAAGCATCTTTTCATATGCCTGTTGGCCATTTGCATATCCTCTTTGAGGAAATATCTGTATGAGCTATTTATATATTTGAATATTAGTCCATTATTGATCAGATCATTTGCAAATATTTTCTCCCACTCAGTAGGATGTCTTTTTGTTTTATTGATGGTTTCCTTTCCTGTGCAAAAGATTCTAAGATTAATTAAGTCTTATTTGTTTATTTTTGGTTTATTTCCTTAGCTTTAGGAGACAGAGTCAAGAAAATAGTGCTACAATTTGTGCCAAAGAGTGTCCTGCCTGTTTTCCTCTGAGACTTTTATGGTTTCCTGTCTTACATTTAAGCCTTTACTCCATTTTTAATTTATTTTTTGTATATTATGTTAGAGGATGTTCTGATTTCATTATTTTATGTGTAGCTTTTAAGTTTTCTCAGCATCACTTATTAAAAAGACTGTCTAGGAAAAACACCTAAACAGACATCTCTCCAAAGAAGACAGACAGATGGCCATAAAACACATGAAAAGATGCTCAACATCACTCATTGTTAGAGAAATGCAAATTAAAACTATAATGAGATATTACCTCACACCAGTCAAAATGGCCATCATCAAAAAGTCTACAAACAATAAATGCTGGGAGGATGTGGAGAAAAAGGAACTGTCTTACACTGTTGGTGAGAATTGATACAGCCACTATGGAAGATAGCATGGAGATTGCTCGAAAAACTAGGAATAGAACCACCATACAACCCAGCAATCTCACTGCTAGACATATACCCTCAGGAAATCAAAATTGAAAGAGACACCTGTACCCCACTGTTCATTGTAGCACTATTTAAAATAGCTAGAACATGGAAACAGCCTAGGTGTCCATCGACAGATGAATGGATAAAGAATCTGTGGTACATATCTGATGAACCGTGTTTTGAAAGCCACAGTGGCCACACCAATTTACATTCACACCAACAGTGTACAGGAGTTCTCATCTCTCTATAACCATGCCAGCATTTGTTATTTGTGTACTTTTTGGTGAAAGCCATTCTAACAAATGTGAGGTAATATCTCTTTGTGGTTTTGATTAACATTTTCATGATGATTAGTGATGTCAAGCATCTTTTCATATGCCTGTTGGCCATTTGCATATCCTCTTTGAGGAAATATCTGTATGAGCTATTTATATATTTGAATATTAGTCCATTATTGATCAGATCATTTGCAAATATTTTCTCCCACTCAGTAGGATGTCTTTTTGTTTTATTGATGGTTTCCTTTCCTGTGCAAAAGATTCTAAGATTAATTAAGTCTTATTTGTTTATTTTTGGTTTATTTCCTTAGCTTTAGGAGACAGAGTCAAGAAAATAGTGCTACAATTTGTGCCAAAGAGTGTCCTGCCTGTTTTCCTCTGAGACTTTTATGGTTTCCTGTCTTACATTTAAGCCTTTACTCCATTTTTAATTTATTTTTTGTATATTATGTTAGAGGATGTTCTGATTTCATTATTTTATGTGTAGCTTTTAAGTTTTCTCAGCATCACTTATTAAAAAGACTGTCTAGGAAAAACACCTAAACAGACATCTCTCCAAAGAAGACAGACAGATGGCCATAAAACACATGAAAAGATGCTCAACATCACTCATTGTTAGAGAAATGCAAATTAAAACTATAATGAGATATTACCTCACACCAGTCAAAATGGCCATCATCAAAAAGTCTACAAACAATAAATGCTGGGGAGGATGTGGAGAAAAAGGAACTGTCTTACACTGTTGGTGAGAATTGATACAGCCACTATGGAAGATAGCATGGAGATTGCTCGAAAAACTAGGAATAGAACCACCATACAACCCAGCAATCTCACTGCTAGACATATACCCTCAGGAAATCAAAATTGAAAGAGACACCTGTACCCCACTGTTCATTGTAGCACTATTTAAAATAGCTAGAACATGGAAACAGCCTAGGTGTCCATCGACAGATGAATGGATAAAGAATCTGTGGTACATATATACTATGGAAAATTACTCAGCCATAAAAAGAAATGCATTTGAGTCCATTCTAATGAGGTGGATGAATCTAGAATCTATTATACAGAGTGAAGTATGTCAGAAAGAGAAAGATAAATATTGTATACTGACACATATATATGGAATCTAGAAAGATGATACTGATAAATGTATATGCAGAGCAGCAATGGATAAGAATAGACTTATAGACATTGGGGTGAGGGAGGGGAATATGCTGTGGGACTAAGGGATCTCAAACAGAGGCTCTGTGGTGACCTGGAGAGGTGGGATGGGGAGGGAGATGGGAAGAAGGTTCAGGAGGGGGCAGGACATATGTATACCTATGGTGGATTCAGGTTGATGTCTGGCAGTAAACAACAAAACCCTATTAAAAAATTAATTTTAAAAGAAATAATTTAAAAAAAAGAAAACAAAAAAAAGAAATATCTCATTCCATTAAAAAAATTTTTTTTCGTCATTATACATTCTTGTCTCCTTTGTTACAGATTAACTGACCATAAATGTATGTGTTTGTTTATGGTCTGTCTATTCTCTTGCATTGATCTGTGTGTTTGCTTCTGTGTCAGTACCATCTTGTTTTGACTAACATAAGCTAAGTCTATCTACCATATCTTCCTGAAGTAACAACAGCCTATAAAGACTGGCAAATGCTTGCATCAATTGAGAAAAAAGTCTAACCAGAAGTTCCTAGTAAGACTTGAGAGAAATTATCTTGTCCTTCAGTCTAAGTGTCCCAAATTTGAAAAATTCAAGATATTACCTAATCAAATCAAAAGGCTACAAACAATAAATGCTGGGGAGGGTGTGTAGGAAAAGGAACTGTCTTACACTGTTGGTGAGAATTGATACAGCCACTATGGAAGATAGCATGGAGATTGCTCGAAAAACTAGGAATAGAACCACCATACAACCCAGCAATCTCACTGCTAGACATATACCCTCAGGAAATCAAAATTGAAAGAGACACCTGTACCCCACTGTTCATTGTAGCACTATTTAAAATAGCTAGAACATGGAAACAGCCTAGGTGTCCATCGACAGATGAATGGATAAAGAATCTGTGGTACATATATACTATGGAAAATTACTCAGCCATAAAAAGAAATGCATTTGAGTCCATTCTAATGAGGTGGATGAATCTAGAATCTATTATACAGAGTGAAGTATGTCAGAAAGAGAAAGATAAATATTGTATACTGACACATATATATGGAATCTAGAAAGATGATACTGATAAATGTATATGCAGAGCAGCAATGGATAAGAATAGACTTATAGACATTGGGGTGAGGGAGGGGAATATGCTGTGGGACTAAGGGATCTCAAACAGAGGCTCTGTGGTGACCTGGAGAGGTGGGATGGGGAGGGAGATGGGAAGAAGGTTCAGGAGGGGGCAGGACATATGTATACCTATGGTGGATTCAGGTTGATGTCTGGCAGTAAACAACAAAACCCTATTAAAAAATTAATTTTAAAAGAAATAATTTAAAAAAAAGAAAACAAAAAAAAGAAATATCTCATTCCATTAAAAAAATTTTTTTTCGTCATTATACATTCTTGTCTCCTTTGTTACAGATTAACTGACCATAAATGTATGTGTTTGTTTATGGTCTGTCTATTCTCTTGCATTGATCTGTGTGTTTGCTTCTGTGTCAGTACCATCTTGTTTTGACTAACATAAGCTAAGTCTATCTACCATATCTTCCTGAAGTAACAACAGCCTATAAAGACTGGCAAATGCTTGCATCAATTGAGAAAAAAGTCTAACCAGAAGTTCCTAGTAAGACTTGAGAGAAATTATCTTGTCCTTCAGTCTAAGTGTCCCAAATTTGAAAAATCTACCAGAAAAATCTGTGATAGTCACTTGAACATACTTCTAGGGTTTTATCAGAGGTCATTATCTATTCTGTTCTTTCTCCCATAGATACACAACAAGCAGTTTATAGATGGCAAAATTATGATACAAAAAGAGATCCAACTTGACATAAGATCGCAAACCATAATAGTGTCATAGATTCCCATGATAGAGGCTCTAGGAAGTCATCTTACAGTTTATCCATGTCACCCATGGGCAAATGTCACACTTCTGACACGTTTTAGCATCATCTGACTTATATCTGTCAAATGTGAGACCATCTGACATTGGTCAGGTCCTTTTTTGTGTAGAAGATTTATCACTAATTATAAATCAATAAATTGGGGTCAAATTGTGTGTGTGTGTGTGTGTGTGTGCGTGTGTGTTTGTATGTAAGCACTATTGACAACATTTTAGAGCTCAAGCGTTGAATCCTTTTCTTCTTCATACTTATACTTAGTTTACTGACTAGTGTTTGATGGAATATGCAGGCATAATTTCCTAATCTAAAAATAAAGCACTCACTCAGTGAACATTTTTTAAGCACCCAAGCTACAAAAACAGCTAGAACATTTTTCCCCTTGAGGTACTTATGGTACACTGAAAGAGAACATATTAACAGTTACATTTCAATGTGATTTATAACCACATAGAAATATTACCAGGGCTTCTTGGGTAGCAGTAGGGGTAAAGAGTCTGCCTCTCAATGCAGGAGACACAAGAGACATAGGTTCAATCCCTGGGTCGGGAAAATCCCTTGTAGTAGGAAATGGCAACCCACCCCAGTACTCTTGCCTGGAAAATCCCATGGACAGAGGAGCCTGGTGGACTTCAGTCCATGTGGCCACAAAGAGTTAGATACAACTGAGTGACTGAGCCCAGAAATATTATCAAGTTTAGGAGAATAAAGTGAAAAAAGATTTGGAATAGAGTAAGAAAGGGGTGTAGAAGTCTTCACTGAGTCCTAAAGGCAATGTGAGTCAAAATGGGGATAAAGAGGGAAATCTGGGCCCAACTCATGAAAGAGTTCAGCATATTCTGGAAATACCAATAGTCCTAGATATCTTAGCCATAAAGGAAAATGGGAGGTATTCAGATAAAGAGCAGTACTTGTGGAAAGCAATAGAGATATAAAATCTTAAGTTTTGGTCAGGAGATGGTGACAAAAATCAGCTTATTTGGAGGAGATGGTTTACAGATGGAAATAGAGAAAAAAGTAAAGATTCAATAACACATGATTATTGCAAAAAGAGAAAAGATGCAAAATCTTCTGCGCCACAGATTTTTTTATTTAGACCAATATTTCTAAACATAAATGTGCATACAAATTCATTTAGGTCTTGTTAAAATGCTGGTTCTGGTTCAGTAGGTCTGCATTTCTAACAAGCTTATATAAATGATGCTGCTGATCTACAGACCACACTTTGATAGCAAGGGTTTAGAATATACCATGATTTATCCCAGGTCATTTATACAATTTTAAATATAGGCCTAATGCCATCCTTTAAAACCCATCCCATATTACTAATGCTTTCAAAGAATATTTTTAAAGCTTCATATATGATGTTCTATATATATTTCATCACATTTAAAGCCTATAGAATTAAAGGAGAAAAAATAAATCTCATGTCTTTCTCTTCTTTCAGGATGTATATGCTTCTAGAGTCTCATTTCCTCTTTTAGTAAATGCAGCATCTCTTCCAAAATAACACTTGATAATTTAGTTCTCCCATTTTATGAAAATTTTATGCCTACACCAAGTAGTCCTTTTACTGAGAAGTCTTAAAATAAGTAGATTATAAGTTACTTGGAATTTGTAACTTGTGTAAAATCTGTAGATTTCAGAGAATTTTCTGTCTCCCACAGTATCTAGCAATGGACTTTGAGCACAGAAAATGTTCATATTGTCCTATTGAATAGCCCACATATTCCCTAAGTTGTTTTGAAAGAATTTCATGACTACATGGAAGTAGAATGTACACATAATCTTTTTCCCTTAAGTGCATGTAAATTTTGCATTTCAAAATGCTGGACTTCCTTCACTTCAATGCGAGTTTTGCGACAGTCTATAAATCTTGCTGTTAAGACATTTTCCTTCATTATCCTAAATTTATCTTAATTTCAATCCAATTAAAATCTGTTTACTAGAGTTTTTCCCCCATATAATTGAGCACAGTGTAGTTGATTTTTTAACTGTAAACATACATCTGTGAATAATTCCTAAATGCCACAGTATATAGGAGATCGTGCAGCATAATGGAAGTAATTTATTTCCAAATTGCTCCCATTTCTCTTATGACTACCTTGCAAAGCTTTATTAAAATCAAGACCAGCAGGTACGACAGGAGACTGACCTTGTTTCCTAAGTATTATGCACGCTGCCCACACAAAAAACTCTTAAGGCCTTGGCATAGCCTGTAAAATCATATATCCCCAAATCTATGGCCCTAGTTAGTTACTAAAACAAAGAGTAGCAGCAATATAGCACAGTATTTTTTTAAAAACATTTATTTATTTATTTTTGGGGGGATGGGGTGGGGAGGGAGGGAGGCGGGTGGGCCACTTCTATGCTTTACTTTTCCAGGTCATTTATACAATTTTAAATATAGGCCTAATGCCATCCTTTAAAACCCATCCCATTACTAATGCTTTCAAAGAATATTTTTAAAGCTTCATATATGATGTTCTATATATATTTCATCACATTTAAAGCCTATAGAATTAAAGGAGAAAAAATAAATCTCATGTCTTTCTCTTCTTTCAGGATGTATATGCTTCTAGAGTCTCATTTCCTCTTTTAGTAAATGCAGCATCTCTTCCAAAATAACACTTGATAATTTAGTTCTCCCATTTTATGAAAATTTTATGCCTACACCAAGTAGTCCTTTTACTGAGAAGTCTTAAAATAAGTAGATTATAAGTTACTTGGAATTTGTAACTTGTGTAAAATCTGTAGATTTCAGAGAATTTTCTGTCTCCCACAGTATCTAGCAATGGACTTTGAGCACAGAAAATGTTCATATTGTCCTATTGAATAGCCCACATATTCCCTAAGTTGTTTTGAAAGAATTTCATGACTACATGGAAGTAGAATGTACACATAATCTTTTTCCCTTAAGTGCATGTAAATTTTGCATTTCAAAATGCTGGACTTCCTTCACTTCCAATGCGAGTTTTGCGCACAGTCTATAAATCTTGCTGTTAAGACATTTTCCTTCATTATCCTAAATTTATCTTAATTTCAATCCAATTAAAATCTGTTTACTAGAGTTTTTCCCCCATATAATTGAGCACAGTGTAGTTGATTTTTTAACTGTAAACATACATCTGTGAATAATTCCTAAATGCCACAGTATATAGGAGATCGTGCAGCATAATGGAAGTAATTTATTTCCAAATTGCTCCCATTTCTCTTATGACTACCTTGCAAAGCTTTATTAAAATCAAGACCAGCAGGTACGACAGGAGACTGACCTTGTTTCCTAAGTATTATGCACGCTGCCCACACAAAAAACTCTTAAGGCCTTGGCATAGCCTGTAAAATCATATATCCCCAAATCTATGGCCCTAGTTAGTTACTAAAACAAAGAGTAGCAGCAATATAGCACAGTATTTTTTTAAAAACATTTATTTATTTATTTTTGGGGGGATGGGGTGGGGAGGGAGGGAGGCGGGTGGGCCACTTCTATTGGTCTTTCATTTATCTATTTTCATCCATCTTTGTTCTTTGGCTCGTGTGGGCCTCCCATCGCGGTGGCCTCTGTTGTCGCAGAGCACTGGCTCTGGGCGCACGCGCTCCAGAACTCCGGCTTGGTATTTGGACACATGGGTCCAGCCGCTCCACGGCACGTGGGATCTTCCCAGGCCAGGGATCGAACTGGTGCCCCTTGCACTGCAAGGCGGTGTCCTTACCCACTGGACCACCAGGGAAGCCCTAGCACAGTATTTTTAAAGTATGGAATCCAAAGTATGACTTCTGAGATTCATATTCCTTCTCTATGACTCTCTAGTTGTGAGACTACAAGTTATTGAACTTTTTCAGTCTGTTATTTTATCTGTAAAGTAGAATAACAGTTTCTACTTTACAAGATAACTGTGAGAATTACTTGAGTTGATGCATGCATGAATAGGACATCATACATGCCTATTAATAGTTATTCTAATCAGGATCATGGTCACTTTTAATTCCTAACAATCCCTAAAATGGCCAGTTTCTAGACAATAGATGGAGTTGCAAAACAGACAGTAATAATCAAAATCCAATAGTTGCAGGATGATTTCAGGAACTATATCATGGTCTGCTTATTCTGATCATCTTAGTGGTCAAATGTCATTGATCAGTAGCGTCAAATCCATTTTTCTCCAAATAACCTTTTAATAGTTCCTAAATCAGCTAATTGTGTTTCTCTGTGTCTCAACAACTTGCATTCTCTATTGGATAATTTGAGCAATGTGTCAATTTGATCTGATTCATCAAATTGATGTTCAGCATCCATTGTGTACAAGCACTGAGTCAAATTGTGTGGAAGGATAAAGGTTAGTTTCATTGAATGGCTACTAATGTCTTTCTGTGTGCCAGGCACTGAAGATATGAGACCAGAGTATGTACATTTTCTGTCCTTAGGGAGCTTCTAGTCTAGAAGGAAAAGAAAAACAAAAAACAAAAAATGTAACTGCTGTGATAGGGTAAGACAAAATGCTAAGTGAGAAAAGATGAAGTGGAGGTAAGGATGGTGTCCAGGTGAAAGTGATATTAATGTAAGAGCAAAGGCATGAGTGGGAATTAGCCAGGTAAAACCAGGTGTAACGATAGGGACAGTATTGGCATTTATCTATTTTCATCCATCTTTGTTCTTTGGCTCGTGTGGGCCTCCCATCGCGTGGCCTCTGTTGTCGCAGAGCACTGGCTCTGGGCGCGCGCTCCAGAACTCCGGCTTGGTATTTGGACACATGGGTCCAGCCGCTCCACGGCACGTGGGATCTTCCCAGGCCAGGGATCGAACTGGTGCCCCTTGCACTGCAAGGCGGTGTCCTTACCCACTGGACCACCAGGGAAGCCCTAGCACAGTATTTTTAAAGTATGGAATCCAAAGTATGACTTCTGAGATTCATATTCCTTCTCTATGACTCTCTAGTTGTGAGACTACAAGTTATTGAACTTTTTCAGTCTGTTATTTTATCTGTAAAGTAGAATAACAGTTTCTACTTTACAAGATAACTGTGAGAATTACTTGAGTTGATGCATGCATGAATAGGACATCATACATGCCTATTAATAGTTATTCTAATCAGGATCATGGTCACTTTTAATTCCTAACAATCCCTAAAATGGCCAGTTTCTAGACAATAGATGGAGTTGCAAAACAGACAGTAAAAATCAAACACCAATAGTTGCCGGATGATTTCAGGAACTATATCATGGTCTGCTTATTCTGATCATCTTAGTGGTCAAATGTCATTGATCAGTAGCGTCAAATCCATTTTTCTCCAAATAACCTTTTAATAGTTCCTAAATCAGCTAATTGTGTTTCTCTGTGTCTCAACAACTTGCATTCTCTATTGGATAATTTGAGCAATGTGTCAATTTGATCTGATTCATCAAATTGATGTTCAGCATCCATTGTGTACAAGCACTGAGTCAAATTGTGTGGAAGGATAAAGGTTAGTTTCATTGAATGGCTACTAATGTCTTTCTGTGTGCCAGGCACTGAAGATATGAGACCAGAGTATGTACATTTTCTGTCCTTAGGGAGCTTCTAGTCTAGAAGGAAAAGAAAAACAAAAAACAAAAAATGTAACTGCTGTGATAGGGTAAGACAAAATGCTAAGTGAGAAAAGATGAAGTGGAGGTAAGGATGGTGTCCAGGTGAAAGTGATATTAATGTAAGAGCAAAGGCATGAGTGGGAATTAGCCAGGTAAAACCAGGTGTAACGATAGGGACAGTATTTGGAATAGCATAGGCAAAGACTCAGAGGCAAAAAAGGGCCTAATAGGCTTCAAAGAGGAATTAACTGGAGTTACGGGTCTCTTGAGAAGGACTGAAAGCAGAATGAGAAGAAGGTAACAGAGGACATGAATTTGGCAATGGACATGAACTAGGGCAAACTCCTGGAGATGGTGAGGGACATGGAAGCCTGGCATTCTGTAGTCTTTGGAGTCATGAAGACTCAGACACAACTTGGTGAACAACAACAACAATAACAACAACAAGGGTGTCTGGAAACAAAAGTTAGAAGGGAGATGATGATAGAACCTTGTGAGCCGTGATGAGAAGTTGGGAACTTATCACATGGGCAATGGGATGGTACTAAAAGTTTTAAGCAAGGGAATGAGATTACCAGATGAATCAGCATTTTAGGGCAAAAAAAAAATCACTCTGCCTTCAGAGTAAGAAATCAATGGGCAAGAGAAGGCAGACTTGAGTCAGAAAAACCTTGTAGATTGTTATGATGACAATACAAGACTGTAGATAGCCCAAACTCAGGTAGAATCCTGGGAGGAAAGGTAAAGAGAATCAACAGGAGTTAATGATTGATGAGATGCAGAGTGTGGGAGAAGAAAAAATCAAAGATGACTCTGAGAGGTGAGAGAGGACACAAAGCAGAGGGCAAAGCCTCCTATTCCCTGTTGTGTGGAATGAGGGGTAGGGCAGAATACAATCACTGACATAATAGAGATGCAGAGATGAGAGAGGCAGCAGAAAATTGACTAGGGCGTGTACAAGCTGAGTCAAATTGTGTGGAAGGATAAAGGTTAGTTTCATTGAATGGCTACTAATGTCTTTCTGTGTGCCAGGCACTGAAGATATGAGACCAGAGTATGTACATTTTCTGTCCTTAGGGAGCTTCTAGTCTAGAAGGAAAAGAAAAACAAAAAACAAAAAATGTAACTGCTGTGATAGGGTAAGACAAAATGCTAAGTGAGAAAAGATGAAGTGGAGGTAAGGATGGTGTCCAGGTGAAAGTGATATTAATGTAAGAGCAAAGGCATGAGTGGGAATTAGCCAGGTAAAACCAGGTGTAACGATAGGGACAGTATTTGGAATAGCATAGGCAAAGACTCAGAGGCAAAAAAGGGCCTAATAGGCTTCAAAGAGGAATTAACTGGAGTTACGGGTCTCTTGAGAAGGACTGAAAGCAGAATGAGAAGAAGGTAACAGAGGACATGAATTTGGCAATGGACATGAACTAGGGCAAACTCCTGGAGATGGTGAGGGACATGGAAGCCTGGCATTCTGTAGTCTTTGGAGTCATGAAGACTCAGACACAACTTGGTGAACAACAACAACAATAACAACAACAAGGGTGTCTGGAAACAAAAGTTAGAAGGGAGATGATGATAGAACCTTGTGAGCCGTGATGAGAAGTTGGGAACTTATCACATGGGCAATGGGATGGTACTAAAAGTTTTAAGCAAGGGAATGAGATTACCAGATGAATCAGCATTTTAGGGCAAAAAAAAAATCACTCTGCCTTCAGAGTAAGAAATCAATGGGCAAGAGAAGGCAGACTTGAGTCAGAAAAACCTTGTAGATTGTTATGATGACAATACAAGACTGTAGATAGCCCAAACTCAGGTAGAATCCTGGGAGGAAAGGTAAAGAGAATCAACAGGAGTTAATGATTGATGAGATGCAGAGTGTGGGAGAAGAAAAAATCAAAGATGACTCTGAGAGGTGAGAGAGGACACAAAGCAGAGGGCAAAGCCTCCTATTCCCTGTTGTGTGGAATGAGGGGTAGGGCAGAATACAATCACTGACATAATAGAGATGCAGAGATGCAGGAGAGGCAGAGAATAATTCCTTAGGGACTAGAGGCTTGGAAACATCTTCAAAGTTAGGGAGCACTGGAGTTGGATGAAGATTAACAGGGACGCTTAAAACCAAAAGGGTGTTTTCATTCTTCAGGAATGGCAATTTCATAGCTTGGATCCTTTTCAGTGGCCAGAGTCATTGGCGCAGGTGAGGCTTTCAGGAAAAGGCACTGACAGTCACAGATCCAGAGGTACCTGTTCATAAGGACCTGGAACTCCTGCATGAAGTCATCTGTGGCTCCATGTAACATTTTCCAAGCCGTAGATATTCAAGGTCATGTCCAGGTCTTTATCAGCAAGGGAATTGCTGCTCTGAAAGCGTACTTAGCAAAAGCCTTGCCAAAGCTGTCAGATATAAATCATTCTCCCTACCCTCCCTTAACATTTCTTTAAAAAAAAAAGACAATAGACACATTTTGATATAATTTTTCAAAGCTCTGTATATTAGATTTTATTCTGGGGTGGATATTAACATAATATTGGACCTCATTGCTCTCAGCCTGGAATCTGAACACTGACCCTTTCTGCTTCAGCTCTGCTAACCTGAGCTTTGCAGTTAGAATTTTCAGCAGTGCCGTGAAGGCTCAGAAGGGAGTTAACAGGCCTTTTAAATTGCCAGCCCAGCACATGTGGGATACATCTTTAACCACAAAATATGTTTTCTTTAAGGCCTTTCCTCAATTGTGAAAACTTAAATTTAATAAAGGCAAGAAATTGAGATCAGCATTTTAGGGCAAAAAATCACTCTGCCTTCAGAGTAAGAAATCAATGGGCAAGAGAAGGCAGACTTGAGTCAGAAAACCTTGTAGATTGTTATGATGACAATACAAGACTGTAGATAGCCCAAACTCAGGTAGAATCCTGGGAGGAAAGGTAAAGAGAATCAACAGGAGTTAATGATTGATGAGATGCAGAGTGTGGGAGAAGAAAAAATCAAAGATGACTCTGAGAGGTGAGAGAGGACACAAAGCAGAGGGCAAAGCCTCCTATTCCCTGTTGTGTGGAATGAGGGGTAGGGCAGAATACAATCACTGACATAATAGAGATGCAGAGATGCAGGAGAGGCAGAGAATAATTCCTTAGGGACTAGAGGCTTGGAAACATCTTCAAAGTTAGGGAGCACTGGAGTTGGATGAAGATTAACAGGGACGCTTAAAACCAAAAGGGTGTTTTCATTCTTCAGGAATGGCAATTTCATAGCTTGGATCCTTTTCAGTGGCCAGAGTCATTGGCGCAGGTGAGGCTTTCAGGAAAAGGCACTGACAGTCACAGATCCAGAGGTACCTGTTCATAAGGACCTGGAACTCCTGCATGAAGTCATCTGTGGCTCCATGTAACATTTTCCAAGCCGTAGATATTCAAGGTCATGTCCAGGTCTTTATCAGCAAGGGAATTGCTGCTCTGAAAGCGTACTTAGCAAAAGCCTTGCCAAAGCTGTCAGATATAAATCATTCTCCCTACCCTCCCTTAACATTTCTTTAAAAAAAAAAGACAATAGACACATTTTGATATAATTTTTCAAAGCTCTGTATATTAGATTTTATTCTGGGGTGGATATTAACATAATATTGGACCTCATTGCTCTCAGCCTGGAATCTGAACACTGACCCTTTCTGCTTCAGCTCTGCTAACCTGAGCTTTGCAGTTAGAATTTTCAGCAGTGCCGTGAAGGCTCAGAAGGGAGTTAACAGGCCTTTTAAATTGCCAGCCCAGCACATGTGGGATACATCTTTAACCACAAAATATGTTTTCTTTAAGGCCTTTCCTCAATTGTGAAAACTTAAATTTAATAAAGACTGAGGAAGCCTATAAATCAAACACAATAAAATATTAAATTATGCACCTTACTCCAAGTGGGATGCATATATATTTTATCATTGAAAAGTATGGGTCTGGGTATTCTGGAAATTCCAATTTCTTGGGCAGTTTGGGGGTTGTAGAACAAAGCTGCATTAGTTTTCAATTTTCAGAACATAATGTTAGTGATTACATTAACTTAATCTAATATTATTTCCCATATTTAAAGACAGAATGAGAACCTTGTGTTTAGATTGTTGATGGCTTTAAAAGTACAACTGTGAATGTATTTGTGTATGTGTATATGTGTACATACATAAAGAAATACAGGACCGGCTGGCTTCCCATATAATAGGCCAAGTTATTAGTACAGCTGCACATTCTGTGTCTCGGGGGATTAGAAGCTCGGCCTGAAATCTCATTTAATTACAGAGCATTGACTACCATGGACCTCTTGCATCTGGACCCAGAAATAATAGAGAGAATTTTGTTTGAATGATTTGTAGTGGTCAGGCTAGAAACACATGTAGTTCAATCTCTAACATTTGGTTAAGAACAAAAAAGCATAAGATCACAGATGGTTCGCTTAGCCTATTGAATAATTTTAGTAAGATTCCTTGACTTTCTTCTTTGGGGGCTTAAGAAAATTCAACTCTATTCTCTTTTAGATGTGGAAGTAAAAGAGCACAAAATTATTCAGTTCATCTATAAATGAACTTAGCAATAATATCTACCTCATACACTATCAATTGGGCTGATGCCGGGTAATGAACGTGAAACCAAATGCTGTTCAATGTTGGTTTTTTAAATAAACTTTTAACCGTGAAACCTAATACATTTTGATATAATTTTTCAAAGCTCTGTATATTAGATTTTATTCTGGGGTGGATATTAACATAATATTGGACCTCATTGCTCTCAGCCTGGAATCTGAACACTGACCCTTTCTGCTTCAGCTCTGCTAACCTGAGCTTTGCAGTTAGAATTTTCAGCAGTGCCGTGAAGGCTCAGAAGGGAGTTAACAGGCCTTTTAAATTGCCAGCCCAGCACATGTGGGATACATCTTTAACCACAAAATATGTTTTCTTTAAGGCCTTTCCTCAATTGTGAAAACTTAAATTTAATAAAGACTGAGGAAGCCTATAAATCAAACACAATAAAATATTAAATTATGCACCTTACTCCAAGTGGGATGCATATATATTTTATCATTGAAAAGTATGGGTCTGGGTATTCTGGAAATTCCAATTTCTTGGGCAGTTTGGGGGTTGTAGAACAAAGCTGCATTAGTTTTCAATTTTCAGAACATAATGTTAGTGATTACATTAACTTAATCTAATATTATTTCCCATATTTAAAGACAGAATGAGAACCTTGTGTTTAGATTGTTGATGGCTTTAAAAGTACAACTGTGAATGTATTTGTGTATGTGTATATGTGTACATACATAAAGAAATACAGGACCGGCTGGCTTCCCATATAATAGGCCAAGTTATTAGTACAGCTGCACATTCTGTGTCTCGGGGGATTAGAAGCTCGGCCTGAAATCTCATTTAATTACAGAGCATTGACTACCATGGACCTCTTGCATCTGGACCCAGAAATAATAGAGAGAATTTTGTTTGAATGATTTGTAGTGGTCAGGCTAGAAACACATGTAGTTCAATCTCTAACATTTGGTTAAGAACAAAAAAGCATAAGATCACAGATGGTTCGCTTAGCCTATTGAATAATTTTAGTAAGATTCCTTGACTTTCTTCTTTGGGGGCTTAAGAAAATTCAACTCTATTCTCTTTTAGATGTGGAAGTAAAAGAGCACAAAATTATTCAGTTCATCTATAAATGAACTTAGCAATAATATCTACCTCATACACTATCAATTGGGCTGATGCCGGGTAATGAACGTGAAACCAAATGCTGTTCAATGTTGGTTAAATACTCTTATTACTCATTCATTTCTTTATTCATTCAGGAAAGACTTTTGAGCACCCAGTAGGTAGCAAGCACTGTTCTGGATGAGGGAAATAGAGTGGGGAATGAGAAAGACATGATTTCACCTCTAAGGCAGTTTACACTGCAATGAGGGAGCCAGATGATCAGATGATTCTAGGGCGTAATAAGTGCTGTGAAAAATATGCAGCAGGATAAAGAGATAAAGAGCAGCTGTGTGGCATTCCTTTGAAAAAGTCCCTTAGAAAAAGTAACCTTTGAGCTGGAGACTGAATGAACTAAATGACAAGAAGCCAACCATTGAGAAAACATTTCAGAGAGAAGAGCAAATGCGGTGGCCTGAGTGGGGCCTATTTGAGGACAAGACCACAATGGAGGGTGGTGAGGTGGGAGAGGGGTACAGATGAATCTTGAGAGAAAGGCAGTATCCCAGTCAGGTAGATCCTGCTAGGGTTCAGAATTTTACCACAAGAGCTGTGGGAAGACATAGGAGGAATTTAAACAGGTGAGGGATATGTTCTGAATCATATATTTTTTAAATCGTTCTGGATGCTGGGTAGTAAATGGAGAAGGGTAGTGTGGGGAATGGCCAGAGTGATAATGGAGACAGCAATCTCCATTAGAAGAGGCAATTACGATCACAGGAATAGGAAGAATGATGGCTGCACTAGGGGGTTATATGAAATCAGGGGGAAATAGGCATCCCAGGGGAGATGGAAAGCAGGAAGCTGCCACTATGACCCAGAGTTCACCGGCGAGATTTGAGTGAGGACTGTGAATGTGAAGGTCATCAGCAAACCAGTGGTAGGTAAATCCTTGGGGGCCAAATTGTCACATAGGGAGACTAGAGAGGGAAGAAGAGGAAGCCAGGACTGCACTTGGGAACATCACCAAATTTAGAGGAAAACAGGGACAGAAAACCAGCAAAGAAGGCATCAGTGAGCAAGAAAAAATTCAAGAAAGAGTGGTGGTCTGGTAGCTAAGAGAAGAAAGTGTTATGAGAAGAAAAGATTAGTCAATCAACTCAAGCACAGCTGAAATGAATTGGAAGATGATTACAGGAAATATTTGGTAGATTTGATGACCCTGATGGGGGGATTAAAATCTGATCATAGGGCTTCCCTGGTGATCCAGTGGGTGGAGAGTCCACCTTGCAGTGCAAGGGGCACTGGTTCACTCCCTGGCAGAGGAAGATCCCACATGTCACTGAGCGGCTGGACCTTTGTGTCCAATTACGAGCCAGTGTCCTGAAGCACATGTGCCCAGAGCTGGTGCTCTGCAGTAAGAGAAGCCACAGCAATGGGAGGCCCACATAGGAAAAAGAATAAAGATGGATGAAAATAAGTAAATAAATAAATAAATAGAGACCAATATCAAAGAAAGAAAAAAAAAACCTGATTATAGGTGGGTGCAAATAGACTTGAACTTGAGGAATGTGAAGAATTATTTTAGGCAACATTTCTTCACACTTTTATAGGAAGGATCAAAGAAATGAGACTTGGGACAAAAAATATTTCTTTTAGTAACTAATACTAGCTACTGTTTTTTGCCCTCTCACTATGTGCTAAGCACTATGTTCCTTTATCTCGCTAAAATTTTAATTCTTAAAATTCTAATTTACTGTTTACATGTGAGTCAACTGAAGCAGAGAGATAGGCAACTGGCCCAAGACTTTACAGCAAATAATAGAGGAGAGGAGCAAACACTGGTCTCCTTTCAAGCCCCATGGTTTTCCCATGAAAATCCATTGACTACAGACCTACACTTTCAATTGTATTCTCCAGCCAAATGCTTATAAAGCTGCAGCCATGGATTCTGACTCTATGTGTTAGTTAATGTAATCCTTGTATGAAACATATCTGATTCCCACTCACAAATGACCCCAACAAATGATTCCATATAACTGAAACTTCAGAAGTGGGGTGGTTTCCAGGACAACGTGAACAGTGGCTAATCAAGGACCTATCTTCCTTCCTTCCTCCTCGGTGCTCTGCAGTCCTTTGCACTGGTCTCATCTTTAGGCCGGTTCCACTCCTTCACACTGAATACCTTTTGGTGGAACATAGCATATGCTCCGTTGTTTAAATCCAGAACAGATAGAAAACCTCTCTCTCAAGTACAGGATATAGCCAGAATTCACTTCAGTCAAATCATTCACTTCAGCCATGTACCCTTCACTCGTCATTGCGTGTGTGCATGCATGTTAAAATCACTTCAAGAATCAATTGTGAAAAAGTGAAGTCAGTCAGAAAGAGAAGGACAAGTACAATATACTAACACATGTATATGGAATCTAGTAGGATGGTGATGATGGCACATGCAGTGAAGCGATGGAGAAACAGACATGGACACTGGACATATGGACATTGTGAGGAAGAAACAGTGGGTGGGAAACGTAAAGGAAGTAGCATGAAGACCTGTACTATCATATGTGAAGAAAATAGCTATAGTCATTGCTTTGCGAGAAAAGTGGATCCTGCAGGGGTGCTGTGTGATGGTCAGGAGGGGTGGGATGGGGGGGATATACATATGACTAATCTGGGAACATACATATCTGTAAACAACAAAACTCTGTAAAAGTTAAAAGTAAAATAAGTTAAAAAAAAAGAAAAGAATCAATTGTGTCTGATTCTTTGCCACCCTATAGACTGTAACCCTCCAGGCTCCTCTGTCCATGAGATTCTCCAGGCAGGAATACTGGAGTGGGTTGCCATGCCTACCTCCAGGAGATCTTCCAATGCAGGGATCAAATTCACATCTCTTATGTCTCCTTTATTGGCAGACAGGTACTTTATCACTTATGTCCAACCCTTGGTCACTGGGGACAACTGCCCACTCAAAATGACCCTTCATGGTTTTCCCATGAAAATCCATTGACTACAGACCTACACTTTCAATTGTATTCTCCAGCCAAATGCTTATAAAGCTGCAGCCATGGATTCTGACTCTATGTGTTAGTTAATGTAATCCTTGTATGAAACATATCTGATTCCCACTCACAAATGACCCCAACAAATGATTCCATATAACTGAAACTTCAGAAGTGGGTGGTTTCAGGACAACGTGAACAGTGGCTAATCAAGGACCTATCTTCCTTCCTTCCTCCTCGGTGCTCTGCAGTCCTTTGCACTGGTCTCATCTTTAGGCCGGTTCCACTCCTTCACACTGAATACCTTTTGGTGGAACATAGCATATGCTCCGTTGTTTAAATCCAGAACAGATAGAAAACCTCTCTCTCAAGTACAGGATATAGCCAGAATTCACTTCAGTCAAATCATTCACTTCAGCCATGTACCCTTCACTCGTCATTGCGTGTGTGCATGCATGTTAAAATCACTTCAAGAATCAATTGTGAAAAAGTGAAGTCAGTCAGAAAGAGAAGGACAAGTACAATATACTAACACATGTATATGGAATCTAGTAGGATGGTGATGATGGCACATGCAGTGAAGCGATGGAGAAACAGACATGGACACTGGACATATGGACATTGTGAGGAAGAAACAGTGGGTGGGAAACGTAAAGGAAGTAGCATGAAGACCTGTACTATCATATGTGAAGAAAATAGCTATAGTCATTGCTTTGCGAGAAAAGTGGATCCTGCAGGGGTGCTGTGTGATGGTCAGGAGGGGTGGGATGGGGGGGATATACATATGACTAATCTGGGAACATACATATCTGTAAACAACAAAACTCTGTAAAAGTTAAAAGTAAAATAAGTTAAAAAAAAAAGAAAAGAATCAATTGTGTCTGATTCTTTGCCACCCTATAGACTGTAACCCTCCAGGCTCCTCTGTCCATGAGATTCTCCAGGCAGGAATACTGGAGTGGGTTGCCATGCCTACCTCCAGGAGATCTTCCAATGCAGGGATCAAATTCACATCTCTTATGTCTCCTTTATTGGCAGACAGGTACTTTATCACTTATGTCACCTTGGAACCCCGTCTGTTGGTCACTGGGGAAATGTTGAATATTGATTGGTTTAGAGGAAACAGAATCTTTCTCTTGAGCCGAGAGTCAAAGAGTAAACTTTGAAAATCAAGTTCTATTGGGAAAGGATAAGAGATGTTGGGTAGAAAATGCCTAGACTCTGCCTGCAGCTACAATCCTGTTTAAGTTTTCTATGAAGGACCACTTTACATGTGCCCTCACCCACAAGATCTTTGGAAACACATCAGCAAATGTTGGAGAGTTATTAGAAACTTTGAGTATTCCTTTATGGCACTTCTGAATAAGGAATTATGTCACAGATTCCCATGCTTGTTTCAGATAATGTTCCACCATGTGCTTAATTTAGCCTAAAAACTCAGTCAACTAAATGGGTAAGGTAATTTTTCTAAATCTAAATATATTAATATTTATGCTTGCTTAATGGTAGGGTACATTTCTTTATTTATAATTTTCATAATATTTGATGAAGTACCTATAAGAAGTACTCGGGAAAGAGAGAACTAACTTTTAGCTTATTTAACATGTGCTAACTACTATACTTGTGGCTATATTCACATTAACTTGCTTAACACTAGTTACCATCCTACAAAATATAACCTATCTTCAATATAGAAATGAAAAGACTTTGACTAGAGTTTAATAAAATCTATTCCAGTTTATACAGAAATAATAATGGAGTAATAAATTGGACCTCAGGCTAGTCTGTCTAAAGAACAAACATTGTTCTTGCTTCGTTATACCACTTATTTTACATGAGCTTAAGGAGACCATTCCCATCCCACACAAGGCTGAACATCACAAGATACACTTCCATGGCATGTAGAAACCTCCTATAGGATTTAACATATTTTTTTAATGACAGATTGCCATACAGAATCTGGGACATATCTGTAAACAACAAAACTCTGTAAAAGTTAAAAGTAAAATAAGTTAAAAAAAAAGAAAAGAATCAATTGTGTCTGATTCTTTGCCACCCTATAGACTGTAACCCTCCAGGCTCCTCTGTCCATGAGATTCTCCAGGCAGGAATACTGGAGTGGGTTGCCATGCCTACCTCCAGGAGATCTTCCAATGCAGGGATCAAATTCACATCTCTTATGTCTCCTTTATTGGCAGACAGGTACTTTATCACTTATGTCACCTTGGAACCCCGTCTGTTGGTCACTGGGGAAATGTTGAATATTGATTGGTTTAGAGGAAACAGAATCTTTCTCTTGAGCCGAGAGTCAAAGAGTAAACTTTGAAAATCAAGTTCTATTGGGAAAGGATAAGAGATGTTGGGTAGAAAATGCCTAGACTCTGCCTGCAGCTACAATCCTGTTTAAGTTTTCTATGAAGGACCACTTTACATGTGCCCTCACCCACAAGATCTTTGGAAACACATCAGCAAATGTTGGAGAGTTATTAGAAACTTTGAGTATTCCTTTATGGCACTTCTGAATAAGGAATTATGTCACAGATTCCCATGCTTGTTTCAGATAATGTTCCACCATGTGCTTAATTTAGCCTAAAAACTCAGTCAACTAAATGGGTAAGGTAATTTTTCTAAATCTAAATATATTAATATTTATGCTTGCTTAATGGTAGGGTACATTTCTTTATTTATAATTTTCATAATATTTGATGAAGTACCTATAAGAAGTACTCGGGAAAGAGAGAACTAACTTTTAGCTTATTTAACATGTGCTAACTACTATACTTGTGGCTATATTCACATTAACTTGCTTAACACTAGTTACCATCCTACAAAATATAACCTATCTTCAATATAGAAATGAAAAGACTTTGACTAGAGTTTAATAAAATCTATTCCAGTTTATACAGAAATAATAATGGAGTAATAAATTGGACCTCAGGCTAGTCTGTCTAAAGAACAAACATTGTTCTTGCTTCGTTATACCACTTATTTTACATGAGCTTAAGGAGACCATTCCCCATCCCACACAAGGCTGAACATCACAAGATACACTTCCATGGCATGTAGAAACCTCCTATAGGATTTAACATATTTTTTTAATGACAGATTGCCATACAGAATCTAGTCTATAGGCTTTGTGCATAATACTGGCCTGGATGAATCACAAGCTGGAATCAAGAATGTTGGGAGAAATATCAAGAACCTCAGATATGCAGGTGATACCACTCTAATGGCAGAAAGTGAAGAGGAACTAAAGAGCCTCTTGAGGAGGGTGAAGGAGGAGAGTGAAAAAGCTGTTTTAAAACTCAACATTCAAAAATCTAAGATCTTGCCCTCCAGTCCTATGACTTCATGAAAAATATTTAGGGAAAAAGCAGAAGCAGTGACAGGCTTTATTTTGTTGGGTTCCAAAATCACTGTGGATGGTAACTGCAGCCATGAAATTAAAAGATGCTTGCTTCTTGAAAGGAAATCTATGACAAACCTAGACACCGTAATAAAAAGCAAAGAAGTCATTTTGTTGACAAATGTGAGAGTTGGATCATAAAGGAGGCAGGGTGTCAAAGAATTGATGCTTTCAAATTGTGGTGATGGAGAAAGCTCTTTTAAAATTTTATTTATTTTAAAATTGAAGGATGGGCTTCCCTGGTGGTCCAGTGGGTAAGGACACTGCCTTGCAGTGCAAGGGGTGCCGGTTCGATCCCTGGCCTGGGAAGATCCCACGTGCCGTGGAGCGGCTGGACTGATGTGTCCAATTACCGAGCCAGAGCTCTGGAGCGCATGCGCCCAGAGCCGGTGCTCTGCGACAACAGAGGCCACCGCGATGAGAGGTCCACACGGGCCAAAGAACAAAGATGGATGAAAATGGACAAATGAAAGAAAAATAGAAGTGGCCCGCCTGCTCCCCTCCCTCCCCACCCCACCCCCACCAAAAAATAAATAATTTTAAAAAAAAGTTGAAGGATAATTGCTTTACTGAATTTTGTTGTTTTCTGCCAAATAGCAACATGAATTAGGCACAGGTATACATGTGTTCCATCCCTCTTGAACTTCCTTCCCATCTCCCTCCCCACCCCACCTCTCTAGGTTGTTACAGAACCCCTGTTTGAGTTCCCTGAGTCATACAGCAAATTCCCATTGGCTATCTATTTTACATATGATAATGTAACTTTCCATGTTACTTTGAGAGTCAATTGCACTGCAAGGAGATCCAACCTGTCAATCCTAAGTGAAATCAACCCTGAATATTCATTGGAAGGAGTGATTCTGAAGCTGAAGCTCCAATATTTTGACCACCTGATGTGAAGAGCCAACTCATTGGAAAAGACCCTGATGTTGGGAAAGATTGAAGGCAAAAGGAGAAGACAGTGGCAGAGGATGAGATGATTAGATACAATCACCATGGACATGAATCTGAACAAACTCCAGGACCTACTGAAGAACAGAGAATCCTGGTGTGTTGCACTCCATGGGGTTGTAAATTAGGATACATCTTAGTGATTAAACAACAACGGAAGGCTTTGTGAGGTCAGATTCTCCGCCTGACTTATTGCTGTATAAATTCCTGTATCTCACACTCAGAGTTTGAGTACTTAGTCTAAATCTGTTAACTGGAAGCTTTAAAAGAACATCTTTATAATTTAAAGAAAATACTAGGCAAGTATACAGTGGTTCAAGATCTACAAAACAAGCTACAGTCTGTCAGAGAAAAATTATCTTACAAAGCAGCCTGTGTCTGATACAGCTCTAAGGCAGACTCTGTCAGGTCCATGGAGGCCAACAAATTCTGTGCCTCTCATTCCTGCCATCCCTGGTCACCTCCCCAGAATGTACACAATCCAGACAGCCATCCAGTCTGCTCAGTCCTTCGTGCTCTGTGCTTCCTTTCTTCTGACCCAACCTCTATCACCCTTTCCTTCCAAACCATCCCACTGCAAACCCTATGTACCTTGTTCCAGAGTAAACAGTCTCCCTTCTCCCCTCAGCTGCTATACAGAACACTTCCTATACTGCCTTGCTTACTAAAATTCCATGCATCTCCCAAGGCCACCACTTCTTTGGTGGCCCTTTCAAGGGTCATACTCCCACATGCCATATCACATAGCTCTCTCCCAAATACCATATTCCATAGCTCTAAGGCTTCTGTTCTGCATTCATTTCAATCACCAGTGTTTTTTTTCAAACTATTATTTCCTGTCCTTAAATTAGAAAGATATATTTGGCATTTGAGATTCATGTTGTTTAACATATCACCAACTCCTTCTAAACCACCAAGCAATAACCACCTAGTCATGATTTTAATCAAAGCCTTGGCCTTGGTATCATAATGCTTCTCTCTACCCCAAGTCTCATCCAGAGATCCCCCAAAACAGCCACTTACAGTAATTGTTTTCAGTTCTTTAAAGTCCTTCATTCCTACTATGCTTCTCCTTGGGCTTCAATTCTTTTCGGTCTCTATTTTATTTTTTATTCAGTCGATGCCTCATGAACCACCACGTCACTCCTCTCACAACACTCTTCTCAACAACCTTGCACCATATTCTCCACCACACAATCCTAATCCACCTTTAGCTTCCATGATCTACAAGGCAGTACTGGAACATGTAAGCTTACAGTGCATATTGGTGTCCCTTCATGTTCTAGACCTTTGATTTTCACTTGGTTTTTAGCACTGCCTGTAAGCTATATATTCCTAGTCAGCAAGATCTCTTATCAAATATTAGTAATAATTTTAAAGTTTCATCAGTCTTCTCAGGCAGCATGCCTCAAACCTCCTATCTCACTCTTAAGACACGATCACTTCCTACAAAACAGAGTCACCCTTCGACAGCTCTAAGGCAGACTCTGTCAGGTCCATGGAGGCCAACAAATTCTGTGCCTCTCATTCCTGCCATCCCTGGTCACCTCCCCAGAATGTACACAATCCAGACAGCCATCCAGTCTGCTCAGTCCTTCGTGCTCTGTGCTTCCTTTCTTCTGACCCAACCTCTATCACCCTTTCCTTCCAAACCATCCCACTGCAAACCCTATGTACCTTGTTCCAGAGTAAACAGTCTCCCTTCTCCCCTCAGCTGCTATACAGAACACTTCCTATACTGCCTTGCTTACTAAAATTCCATGCATCTCCCAAGGCCACCACTTCTTTGGTGGCCCTTTCAAGGGTCATACTCCCACATGCCATATCACATAGCTCTCTCCCAAATACCATATTCCATAGCTCTAAGGCTTCTGTTCTGCATTCATTTCAATCACCAGTGTTTTTTTTCAAACTATTATTTCCCTGTCCTTAAATTAGAAAGATATATTTGGCATTTGAGATTCATGTTGTTTAACATATCACCAACTCCTTCTAAACCACCAAGCAATAACCACCTAGTCATGATTTTAATCAAAGCCTTGGCCTTGGTATCATAATGCTTCTCTCTACCCCAAGTCTCATCCAGAGATCCCCCAAAACAGCCACTTACAGTAATTGTTTTCAGTTCTTTAAAGTCCTTCATTCCTACTATGCTTCTCCTTGGGCTTCAATTCTTTTCGGTCTCTATTTTATTTTTTATTCAGTCGATGCCTCATGAACCACCACGTCACTCCTCTCACAACACTCTTCTCAACAACCTTGCACCATATTCTCCACCACACAATCCTAATCCACCTTTAGCTTCCATGATCTACAAGGCAGTACTGGAACATGTAAGCTTACAGTGCATATTGGTGTCCCTTCATGTTCTAGACCTTTGATTTTCACTTGGTTTTTAGCACTGCCTGTAAGCTATATATTCCTAGTCAGCAAGATCTCTTATCAAATATTAGTAATAATTTTAAAGTTTCATCAGTCTTCTCAGGCAGCATGCCTCAAACCTCCTATCTCACTCTTAAGACACGATCTCACTTCCTACTTTAGGAAGAATGAACAGACAGTTCTATGAGAATTTCTTTAACTTCCCACTCTCAAATCTACAAAATGAAGTCTATCTTTGTATTTTTCTCTTTTCTGCCTCAGTGGAAGAACTTCCTCTCCTAAGGCTGATCCTAAAAATTGCTCTTTGACATCTAACTAAGTCTTGTAACTAACCCATTGTAATTGCTCTTGCCAGTAACTGATGTCTTCCTTGTTGCTATTCAGTGGAAGGGGTTTTGTTCATAACTTGGAACCTCTTCCTCCTTGGAACACTTTCTTCCATTAATTTTTTTAACAGTATGCTCCCCTGGTTTTCCTACTACATGCCTGTCCATTCCTCAGTATCTTCCTCTATCTACCCTGCACAATTGTTCTACCCTAAGGCTCCATCCTAGGTTATCTTCTCACTTTACATATTTTCAATGAGTGATTTCACCCATTCCTATAACCTCAACCACCATCAATATCAGCAGTCTTTATACAGGGACGTGGTCGTGGGTCCATTTGAGAATCTGATGGAAATTCTGGACTTTGTTCCTAAAATTGTGTGCACAAGCAAAAAATTTTCCAAATCATTTTAAGAGATTCATTGACACCCTGACACTTATTGATGGACCTTTCAAGTTTTCCTGATCTACATGCTAACTAGCCCCAAATCTTCATCTTCATCCATCTCTCTTAGACACGACTCATATATCACATTGCCTACTTGATATCTCTTATTGAATATTCCACCATACACTCAACATGTTTAACACCTACTATTTTTCTGCCCGACAGATTTGGTTTTTTCTCAACACTCTTCTCAACAACCTTGCACCATATTCTCCACCACACAATCCTAATCCACCTTTAGCTTCCATGATCTACAAGGCAGTACTGGAACATGTAAGCTTACAGTGCATATTGGTGTCCCTTCATGTTCTAGACCTTTGATTTTCACTTGGTTTTTAGCACTGCCTGTAAGCTATATATTCCTAGTCAGCAAGATCTCTTATCAAATATTAGTAATAATTTTAAAGTTTCATCAGTCTTCTCAGGCAGCATGCCTCAAACCTCCTATCTCACTCTTAAGACACGATCTCACTTCCTACTTTAGGAAGAATGAACAGACAGTTCTATGAGAATTTCTTTAACTTCCCACTCTCAAATCTACAAAATGAAGTCTATCTTTGTATTTTTCTCTTTTCTGCCTCAGTGGAAGAACTTCCTCTCCTAAGGCTGATCCTAAAAATTGCTCTTTGACATCTAACTAAGTCTTGTAACTAACCCATTGTAATTGCTCTTGCCAGTAACTGATGTCTTCCTTGTTGCTATTCAGTGGAAGGGGTTTTGTTCATAACTTGGAACCTCTTCCTCCTTGGAACACTTTCTTCCATTAATTTTTTTAACAGTATGCTCCCCTGGTTTTCCTACTACATGCCTGTCCATTCCTCAGTATCTTCCTCTATCTACCCTGCACAATTGTTCTACCCTAAGGCTCCATCCTAGGTTATCTTCTCACTTTACATATTTTCAATGAGTGATTTCACCCATTCCTATAACCTCAACCACCATCAATATCAGCAGTCTTTATACAGGGACGTGGTCGTGGGTCCATTTGAGAATCTGATGGAAATTCTGGACTTTGTTCCTAAAATTGTGTGCACAAGCAAAAAATTTTCCAAATCATTTTAAGAGATTCATTGACACCCTGACACTTATTGATGGACCTTTCAAGTTTTCCTGATCTACATGCTAACTAGCCCCAAATCTTCATCTTCATCCATCTCTCTTAGACACGACTCATATATCACATTGCCTACTTGATATCTCTTATTGAATATTCCACCATACACTCAACATGTTTAACACCTACTATTTTTTTCCCACCCTAAGCCTGACTCCGACAGATTTGGTTTTTTTCTCAATAATATTTTTATTGGGTTTTGTGCAGTTCTTAAGTTTATTCCCATATATATATTAAACTGCTTCCATTAAGAATGAAATATATTTTCCATTTCTATTTCTCAGTGCTTACTGCTATCACAGGAAAATAAAATTTTTATATATTCATCAAATATTCAGGCATCTTGCTAAATTTTACTAGTCTTTCACTATAGCTTCTTGGACTTTCTAAATACAAGTTCAAAGATTGGCAAAAAAAAAAAAGAAAAAGCTAGTTTATTTTCCTTTTCTAATGTTTATACTGATTATTCAGTGTTCTTGTCTTAATGCATTTGCTAATCTGGAATCAACAGTATTGGAATCATCTAGGAGCTTATTAAAGGTGAAGAATCTCAACCACATCCCTAGATTTAAGTCACAAACTGCATTTTTTTTTTTAAAGATTTATTTATTTTTACTTATTTTGGTGGGGGTGGTGTGGGGAGGGAGGGGAGCAGGCAGACCACTTCTATTGGTCTTTCATTTGTCCATTTTCATCCATCTTTGCTCTTTGGCCCGTGTGGGCCTCCCATCAGGGTGGCCTCTGTTGTCGCAGAGCACCAGCTCTGGGCACATGTGCTCCAGAGCTCCGGCTCGGTAATTGGACACATCGGTCCAGCCTCTCCACGGCATGTAGAATCTTCTCAGGCCAGGGATCGAACCGGCACCCCTTGCACTACAAGGCGGTGTCCTTACCCACTGGACCACCAGGGAAGCCCCACAAACTGCATTTTAAGGATCCCCAAGTGACTCATGTACACAGCAAAGAGTGAGTAATACTACTACAAAGTATTCAAGACTATTAAATAGTAATGATGATAGCTACTACAGTAAACTCATTTACTGATTTTTTTAATTGAAATGTCCTCTATGTTTCACCATGTAAGTGATTTTGGTAAATAGTTTTTATAGCACAAATATAATTTTTTTCTTTTGCCATCTTATAATATTTTTATTTAGAATGACTGCTTAATCAGATTTTTTATATATGATAATGTATCTTTATTATATGATAATATAGCCTTTTCACTTTACATTAATATAATTCATTACAGCAAAAAAATAATTCACTTCATTACACCAAGAAAATAAATGTATCTTTTGTTATACAACTGGATCCCATATCTTAATATTTTGCTTTTTTAATATTTAATTTTAATTTTTTCTTCTATATCCATAAACAGTTATTCTCTAGCTTTCTTTATTGGTTTGAGGTGTTAAATTATAGCTTGTTTTATAAAATTACTTGGGGACTATATTTGTCATCTTTGTTGGTAGACTAGAACAGCAGTTGGGAAACCTAGTTTGCAAATTAGAATTGCCAGTGAAGCTTTGTTGTTGTTCAGTTGTGTCTGACTCTTTGCAGACCCATAGATACAGTACACCAGGCTTCTCTCTCCTCCACTGTCTCCCAGAGTCTACTCAATTCATACCCATTGAGTCAGTGATGCTATCTAACCATTTCATCTTCTGCCACCCACTTCTCCTTTTGCCTTTGATTTTTTCCAGCATCAGGGTCTTTTTCCAATGAGCTCTTTGCATCAGGTGACCAAAGTATTAGAGCTTCAGCATCAGTCCTTCCAATGAATAATCACGGTTGATTTTCTATAGAACTGACTGGTTTGATCTTGCTATCCAAGGGACTCTTAAGAGTCTTTTCCAGCACCACAATTTGAAAACAATAATTTGGCACTCAGCCTTCTTTATGGTCCAACTCACGTCCATACATGACTACTGGAAAAACTATAGCTTTGACTATATGAACATTTGTCAACAAAGTGATGTCTCTGCTTTGTAATATTAGAGAAATAATAATGTTCAGGCCTGGCTCCTACAGATTCTGATACAGGTACTCTGGGACTCACCAGGAAACAGTATTTTTAATTAAATTAAATTAAAAAAATATCTCCACAGGTGATTTTATGTGTCTTTAGGCCCAAGAAATAATGGCTAGAATCCTTTAAATAACTTGAGAAGACTAAGCACAACTTAACCATTATCTTTTCAGTGGGTGCTATTTAGTCACCTTCTCAATTTTTTCTAATGTAATTGTTCCATTAAAATTTCCCATTTCATTTGAATGAATTTTTCATAAACTTATATCTTGTTCTTTATAAGGTTAAGGACATTTCCTTCTGTTCTCATTTCGCTAAGAGTTTTTTCTTTTATCATGAATGGATATTCAATTTTGTCAAAGCTTTTTCTGCATCTATTGAGATAATGATACAGTTTAATTTCTTTCATCTGTTAATATAGTGAATTACATTGATTGTGAAATGTTGAACTAGACTCTCATTCCCAAGATAAATCTCATTTGATTGTGACATCCTTTTTATATGTTGCTGAATTCTATTTGTTAATACTATGTTGAGGGGAAAAATCAGGAAACTCACCGTTACTGGTCATTCTTCACTTTGCTTCGCATATGTCTGCTATTATTTACTTCTCAGATAGTAACTATCAGATTCTTCAGATAGTTGCTTCTTATTTTTTGTAGTCTATTCATTTCTTTAGTCAGAATCAGCAGAAAAGATAGACTCTGGTAAGCTTACTCCAACTTGACTAGGACCAGAAATCTGTCTTTTTTTTTTTTTTTTTGATGCTTTTTGTAAATTTGTTGTTGTTGTTTAGTTGCTCAGTCATGTTCAACTCTTTGCAACCCCATGGAATGCAACATGCCAGGCTTCCCAGCCAATAACACATCCAATTAGTCTGCTTTTAAATAGAGAATTTGCTCTATTTACATAAGGCTCATATACTTGATTTTATTTGTTTCATTTTATTTATTTGTACTTTTTTTGGTCTTTTTTGCTGTTGTTGCTTATTCCCTCCCATCAGGGTCTCTTCTTATTTAAAATGCCATTGTATTGGTCCAACTCACGTCATCATGACTACTGGAAAAACTATAGCTTTGACTATATGAACATTTGTCAACAAAGTGATGTCTCTGCTTTGTAATATTAGAGAAATAATAATGTTCAGGCCTGGCTCCTACAGATTCTGATACAGGTACTCTGGGACTCACCAGGAAACAGTATTTTTAATTAAATTAAATTAAAAATATCTCCACAGGTGATTTTATGTGTCTTTAGGCCCAAGAAATAATGGCTAGAATCCTTTAAATAACTTGAGAAGACTAAGCACAACTTAACCATTATCTTTTCAGTGGGTGCTATTTAGTCACCTTCTCAATTTTTTCTAATGTAATTGTTCCATTAAAATTTCCCATTTCATTTGAATGAATTTTTCATAAACTTATATCTTGTTCTTTATAAGGTTAAGGACATTTCCTTCTGTTCTCATTTCGCTAAGAGTTTTTTCTTTTATCATGAATGGATATTCAATTTTGTCAAAGCTTTTTCTGCATCTATTGAGATAATGATACAGTTTAATTTCTTTCATCTGTTAATATAGTGAATTACATTGATTGTGAAATGTTGAACTAGACTCTCATTCCCAAGATAAATCTCATTTGATTGTGACATCCTTTTTATATGTTGCTGAATTCTATTTGTTAATACTATGTTGAGGGGAAAAATCAGGAAACTCACCGTTACTGGTCATTCTTCACTTTGCTTCGCATATGTCTGCTATTATTTACTTCTCAGATAGTAACTATCAGATTCTTCAGATAGTTGCTTCTTATTTTTTGTAGTCTATTCATTTCTTTAGTCAGAATCAGCAGAAAAGATAGACTCTGGTAAGCTTACTCCAACTTGACTAGGACCAGAAATCTGTCTTTTTTTTTTTTTTTTTGATGCTTTTTGTAAATTTGTTGTTGTTGTTTAGTTGCTCAGTCATGTTCAACTCTTTGCAACCCCATGGAATGCAACATGCCAGGCTTCCCAGCCAATAACACATCCAATTAGTCTGCTTTTAAATAGAGAATTTGCTCTATTTACATAAGGCTCATATACTTGATTTTATTTGTTTCATTTTATTTATTTGTACTTTTTTTGGTCTTTTTTGCTGTTGTTGCTTATTCCCTCCCATCAGGGTCTCTTCTTATTTAAAAATGCCATTGTATTGCTTTTCTACCTCATAAATATTCACTTCCCCTTTCCTGAAGGTCATAAGCAAGCACCATTTACTCAACTATTACACAAAATGTAGATACCACCTGTTTTCTCTCCAACAAGTGATTAGTCTTTCATTTCTTTACTCTTTTCTTTAAAGAAATGCTCTTTAGAATACATTTTCTTTTAACATTCTTTTCCCCTTTCCAAATGAGTCTTTTCCTGTGTGTGTTTTCCCTCTTCCTTCTCTCCTAGGTTGTACAGAAATTTAGTACTTTGTTTAGTTTCAGACTGGCATTAGGTTTTGCAGTACATGTCCTCCATTCCAGGATCATTGTCTTAGCCCTTGCGTTATGTAATGATTAGGCGTTTACATAGATGGGAAAATACTTCATCCTCCTTTGCACCTCTCTGAGTTCTCTTCATCTTCTGTTGAGTTCTCTCTTTTTATTAATTTCATCTTAGTTACAGTCTCTTCTCAACTATTTGCCTCAAATTTGATAGAAAGATAATATATTCAATAATTCTTTATATATTTGCAAACAACTTTTTACATACCAATAGATGAATCCAGACCAAATGAGCAAAAGAAGCTGGACACAAATGAGCACGTGATAGATGATTCTATCTGTCAGTTTTAAGAGCCAACAACACTGATATATAGGATAACAATTAGAATAATGACTACTTTGGAGAGAGGAACAAGGAAGCCTAATGGGGTGATAGAAATACCTGCCTTTTGTTCTCTATGGGGCTCCCATGTGTTTATGTGTGTGAGCTCAGTCCTGTCCAATTCTTTGTGACCCCATGGACAACTGTAGCCCAGCAGGCTTCTCTGTCCATGGGATACTCCAGGCAAAAATATTGCAGTGGTTTGCCATTTCCTCCTTCAGGGGATCTTCCCAACCCAGGGATCAAACTCACATCTCCTGCACTGCAGACATATTCTTTATAACTTCACCACCTGGAAAGTCCTCCATGTGTTTATACATACATAAAAATATCCAGCCTGTATGCTTAAGATCTTTGCACTTTTCTATTATGTGACCGATACTTGAAGAAAAAGAAAAAGGTGATGAAGAATATTAATAAACTAGGCTAACTCTAAAGGAAAGCTGAATAAGAGAACCCATAATATGCTTTTCTCCCATAGAAAGCACTATGCCAAAAACTGTTAAAGGCATTTTCTAGCAAAACTCTCAGAAACAGGTGATTTAATGCTATTTTAAATTTTCTGATTTTTAAAAATAGAGACAAGAAAAGATTCCCAAATAACTTGCAACATGAAAGGGTGACCTCATATTTTTGCCCTTAAATTGGTCAGAATAAAGAAACATCAAGTTGTTGTTTGGTCACCAAGCCGTGTCCAGCTCTTTTATGACTCCATGGACTGTAGCCTGCCAGACTTCTCTGTCCATGGGATTTCCCAGGCAAGCATACTGTAGTGGGTTACTATTTCTTTCCCCAGGGGACCTTCCTAACCCAGGGATTGAACTCAGGTCTCCTGAATTACAGGCAGAGTCTTAACCACAGAACCACCAGGGAAGCCCAACCACCAAGTACCCATATTCTAAAGAAAGCTGCAAAACAGCTGGTGACATCTGGCCCTGTTAGGAAGCAGTAAACTAGCCTTTCTAAACCAGCCCTGCCTCTTTCCACTTTGGGGTGCTAGAATGAAGAAGAAGCTGAAGGCTGCTAGCTTCCTCACTTCCCACCCCTCCTTACCTTCCCAATCCCCATCACTCCTGCTCCCCTCCAGCACAGGACCCTTCAGCAACAGATTAAGCTGATCTGGATAGAGGGAAACAGATTCAAACAAGAATGTGCATCATCAACATCTATCCCGTGAGCTCAGGTTATTAGACTCCATAGTCACACAATTATAATTTCTACCAAGGAGTGGTCACCATTCAAATAAGTCAAGAATTCATGACAGGCTTTTTTTTTTTATTAGTTAAAATCTGTTTAAAAGCTATTAAATATAATCAATTGGAAAGCATGGAATAACCAAGTGCATGTTGATTTCTTCCAGATGATAAATGTGGATTTTAAGAAAAAGATTAATGAGGACAAAATTTTGTGTAAATCCAGGTTGCTCCTCCTATTATAGCAAAAGTATCTTTTGTAACACATGTACATTTCTTCACTGAGAGCCCACTTTCACTCTTTTTGTGTGAATGAAAGTTGTGAAGCCATCATTTCATCTACTGGAGCTGGGGTCTGTTTGTATTTCCATTCATCCCCTCATTTCTGGGGTTCTGCATTCAGGCAAATGGAGCAAAAATGCTAAGAGAACAGCAGGCCTTGATCTGAAAGCAGCATTTAGAATATCTGCCCTGAAAGCAGGTCATTTGATGTGATTCCCAAATAACTTGCAACATGAAAGGGTGACCTCATCTTTTTGCCCTTAAATTGGTCAGAATAAAGAAACATCAAGTTGTTGTTTGGTCACCAAGCCGTGTCCAGCTCTTTTATGACTCCATGGACTGTAGCCTGCCAGACTTCTCTGTCCATGGGATTTCCCAGGCAAGCATACTGTAGTGGGTTACTATTTCTTTCCCCAGGGGACCTTCCTAACCCAGGGATTGAACTCAGGTCTCCTGAATTACAGGCAGAGTCTTAACCACAGAACCACCAGGGAAGCCCAACCACCAAGTACCCATATTCTAAAGAAAGCTGCAAAACAGCTGGTGACATCTGGCCCTGTTAGGAAGCAGTAAACTAGCCTTTCTAAACCAGCCCTGCCTCTTTCCACTTTGGGGTGCTAGAATGAAGAAGAAGCTGAAGGCTGCTAGCTTCCTCACTTCCCACCCCTCCTTACCTTCCCAATCCCCATCACTCCTGCTCCCCTCCAGCACAGGACCCTTCAGCAACAGATTAAGCTGATCTGGATAGAGGGAAACAGATTCAAACAAGAATGTGCATCATCAACATCTATCCCGTGAGCTCAGGTTATTAGACTCCATAGTCACACAATTATAATTTCTACCAAGGAGTGGTCACCATTCAAATAAGTCAAGAATTCATGACAGGCTTTTTTTTTTTATTAGTTAAAATCTGTTTAAAAGCTATTAAATATAATCAATTGGAAAGCATGGAATAACCAAGTGCATGTTGATTTCTTCCAGATGATAAATGTGGATTTTAAGAAAAAGATTAATGAGGACAAAATTTTGTGTAAATCCAGGTTGCTCCTCCTATTATAGCAAAAGTATCTTTTGTAACACATGTACATTTCTTCACTGAGAGCCCACTTTCACTCTTTTTTTGTGTGAATGAAAGTTGTGAAGCCATCATTTCATCTACTGGAGCTGAGGTCTGTTTGTATTTCCATTCATCCCCTCATTTCTGGGGTTCTGCATTCAGGCAAATGGAGCAAAAATGCTAATAGAACAGCAGGCCTTGATCTGAAAGCAGCATTTAGAATATCTGCCCACTTAGTAACAGATCTTTTTGTACGGTTGATCACTCTGATAAATAGTAGATTGACCTGCCCTGTGGAAGCTATGGAAAGGTGCTAATGGGTCCTACATAGGTCCTGGGGACCCAGGTAGCATATGCAACAGGAATCTGATGAAAAAGCAAGATCTAACTAAGGTACTACAGGTAAATTAACCCAATATTTAAAAGGGTGTGCGTGTGTGTGTGTGTGTGAAAGAGAGAATGAGAGAGAGAGAAGGGAACACCTGCTCCAAGAGGAAAGGATACATAGTTCTTACTAAGGTGTAAATGACTGATACAGTCCCAAAGAAAGCCAAGTCTTCCCATGTTATTTATTTCTGTATGATTAGTAATCACTTCCTAAACCTTCTTCATAGTTACCAAAAACAGAGTCTTAGGTTAAATGGGTAAAGCTATAGTGATGGAACATGGAATCTTGGGTGTACTGAACTGATACGGGGGATTCCTGGGAACCTGAGGAGGTTGTACAGTGTGGGTTTCCCTGAAAACACAACTATTAATTCTGCCTTATTCAAAGCCTTTCCAAGACAGAGGCCTATGTATGCCTCTCTAGTCTTTGCGTAAAGAACATGAATATTAATGCAAAACTCAACTCCTCAGAGCACCTACATTAGGTCCTTAGAGGGTCAAACTTTGGGATAGTCGATGAGGCGGCCAGGGACAACAGGTCTAACACAGTCCCCTGTGGTGGCTGAGCTGCAGTCAGCTCACATGCCAGACATTGGAAAGCATGGAATAACCAAGTGCATGTTGATTTCTTCCAGATGATAAATGTGGATTTTAAGAAAAAGATTAATGAGGACAAAATTTTGTGTAAATCCAGGTTGCTCCTCCTATTATAGCAAAAGTATCTTTTGTAACACATGTACATTTCTTCACTGAGAGCCCACTTTCACTCTTTTTGTGTGAATGAAAGTTGTGAAGCCATCATTTCATCTACTGGAGCTGAGGTCTGTTTGTATTTCCATTCATCCCCTCATTTCTGGGGTTCTGCATTCAGGCAAATGGAGCAAAAATGCTAATAGAACAGCAGGCCTTGATCTGAAAGCAGCATTTAGAATATCTGCCCACTTAGTAACAGATCTTTTTGTACGGTTGATCACTCTGATAAATAGTAGATTGACCTGCCCTGTGGAAGCTATGGAAAGGTGCTAATGGGTCCTACATAGGTCCTGGGGACCCAGGTAGCATATGCAACAGGAATCTGATGAAAAAGCAAGATCTAACTAAGGTACTACAGGTAAATTAACCCAATATTTAAAAGGGTGTGCGTGTGTGTGTGTGTGTGAAAGAGAGAATGAGAGAGAGAGAAGGGAACACCTGCTCCAAGAGGAAAGGATACATAGTTCTTACTAAGGTGTAAATGACTGATACAGTCCCAAAGAAAGCCAAGTCTTCCCATGTTATTTATTTCTGTATGATTAGTAATCACTTCCTAAACCTTCTTCATAGTTACCAAAAACAGAGTCTTAGGTTAAATGGGTAAAGCTATAGTGATGGAACATGGAATCTTGGGTGTACTGAACTGATACGGGGGATTCCTGGGAACCTGAGGAGGTTGTACAGTGTGGGTTTCCCTGAAAACACAACTATTAATTCTGCCTTATTCAAAGCCTTTCCAAGACAGAGGCCTATGTATGCCTCTCTAGTCTTTGCGTAAAGAACATGAATATTAATGCAAAACTCAACTCCTCAGAGCACCTACATTAGGTCCTTAGAGGGTCAAACTTTGGGATAGTCGATGAGGCGGCCAGGGACAACAGGTCTAACACAGTCCCCTGTGGTGGCTGAGCTGCAGTCAGCTCACATGCCAGACGCACTTGAGTTTGTCCAGGACTGAGAACAATAGGGCAGATGGGTCAGGCTTGGCAAAGCAGAGTCCTAGTGTCACACTTGACATTCTTGCCTATGAGCATCCTGGGGACCTGGGGGACATGAAGAGCACTAGGAGTCATTCTAGACACTTGAAACTTGGTCCTTCTCTCACATGCTTTCTTGTCTGTTGATGCTGTTGCATCAACAAAGATAGGGGTGAGGAAAGATGTGAGTGGTAGAAGGAACTTTCCAGGTAGAAGCTAGGGAGCAGAGACCAGCACCGAGGTAACTGCCTCTTTTATCATCTGCAGCTTGCTCTCTGAGGTGAAACCACATCCTCATCAATGCAGCAGGACCAAACTCAAGTTCTGCCATGGGTGCCTCCAAGCCATATTGGTAGTACTGCTCCATGAAATAAATGTGTGTGTGCCTAGTTGTGTCTGACTCTTTGTGACCCCATGGACTATAGCCAACCCAGCTCCTCTGTCCGTGGGATTCTATAGGCAAGAATACTGGAGTGGGTTGCCATTTCCTTCTCCAGGGGATCTTCCTGACCCAGGGATCGAACCTGTGTCCCTTGCACTGCAGGCAGATTCTTTACCACTGCGCCACCTGGGCTTCCTGGTATTGCTTCATACTTCCAGCATATAAGCTGCCCACAGTAGGTATACAATAAATGTAAACTGAATGATACCATCCCACTTGTGGTTCTTATCTCCCTATGTGCCTATAGCTTGGCTCCCGGGTTAAAAAGGTTCAAAAACCCCCCCCCACAATATGACGAGTTAAATGGGTAAAGCTATAGTGATGGAACATGGAATCTTGGGTGTACTGAACTGATACGGGGGATTCCTGGGAACCTGAGGAGGTTGTACAGTGTGGGTTTCCCTGAAAACACAACTATTAATTCTGCCTTATTCAAAGCCTTTCCAAGACAGAGGCCTATGTATGCCTCTCTAGTCTTTGCGTAAAGAACATGAATATTAATGCAAAACTCAACTCCTCAGAGCACCTACATTAGGTCCTTAGAGGGTCAAACTTTGGGATAGTCGATGAGGCGGCCAGGGACAACAGGTCTAACACAGTCCCCTGTGGTGGCTGAGCTGCAGTCAGCTCACATGCCAGACGCACTTGAGTTTGTCCAGGACTGAGAACAATAGGGCAGATGGGTCAGGCTTGGCAAAGCAGAGTCCTAGTGTCACACTTGACATTCTTGCCTATGAGCATCCTGGGGACCTGGGGGACATGAAGAGCACTAGGAGTCATTCTAGACACTTGAAACTTGGTCCTTCTCTCACATGCTTTCTTGTCTGTTGATGCTGTTGCATCAACAAAGATAGGGGTGAGGAAAGATGTGAGTGGTAGAAGGAACTTTCCAGGTAGAAGCTAGGGAGCAGAGACCAGCACCGAGGTAACTGCCTCTTTTATCATCTGCAGCTTGCTCTCTGAGGTGAAACCACATCCTCATCAATGCAGCAGGACCAAACTCAAGTTCTGCCATGGGTGCCTCCAAGCCATATTGGTAGTACTGCTCCATGAAATAAATGTGTGTGTGCCTAGTTGTGTCTGACTCTTTGTGACCCCATGGACTATAGCCAACCCAGCTCCTCTGTCCGTGGGATTCTATAGGCAAGAATACTGGAGTGGGTTGCCATTTCCTTCTCCAGGGGATCTTCCTGACCCAGGGATCGAACCTGTGTCCCTTGCACTGCAGGCAGATTCTTTACCACTGCGCCACCTGGGCTTCCTGGTATTGCTTCATACTTCCAGCATATAAGCTGCCCACAGTAGGTATACAATAAATGTAAACTGAATGATACCATCCCACTTGTGGTTCTTATCTCCCCTATGTGCCTATAGCTTGGCTCCCCGGTAGGGTCACAAATAGGGACAGCACATTACCCTTCACCTGCCTTACAGTTCCTCACAAAGCAGCACGTTCAGAGTGCTCTGTAGAGACAGTGAACCCTTAATATTTTCCTGTGCTTGTGTAGATGAGCATTTTCTGTTCATGTCTCTTTCTTTGTGTACATTATTCAGTACAGTGGGTCCTTTTAAGCTTTCACTTACAATGACTGCTAGTATAACACACCAGCCTGCAAACCAAATCAATTTCTTCATTTTGTTGGAGGGCTGCAAGAGATCAATTTTATGTGATATTTTGATCATTCACATCCTGTTAGAAGAATTACAGCAAGGAAGAAGAAAAGAGAGAGATAAAGGAAGGAAGGAAGAAAGAAGCTGTCTAGCAGATAATAAAAGATTTCCACTAATTTCTTATATCTATCTATTTTTGAAGACCACTTTCCACTTATTTAGTTCTCTTTTCTGAAGTGTTTCTGAAGAAAAATAAAAGATGTATCCCCCTTAAGGTAGTCAGTTTGCGATACACTATTTGAAGGGCAACCCAGCAATGTGTGTGCTTCCCTAAGTAAAGTAACTGTCCACCACTTTAAGAAAACACAATATATTAATAAATAGATAAAGCAGTTAACAGATAATTATATCCATTTAAAAAAGATTCTCCAGTAATTCCAGTAGAATTACTGTAAGCTCCAACACTGCATTGAACATGAATTTCAACTTTTAAATTTTGATTTTCGTAGAACTTTTTATAAGAGAAGGACACTTATAGATAAAAATTTCTCTGAATCCTATTATAATAGGCCCTGAGGGAGAATCTTCCATTCCGGCCACTAATCCAGTGAGATTGTATCTGCATTTGAAAGAGTGATGTCAGACCTACAGCTGTGACCCAGGGGTTGTCAGCCAATCAAAGACTCAGCGAGCAGCTGGGCCGGGTCATTTGTTCTCCTAGATCTTATCAGCGTTGACTCCTTTTCCTATTAGAACGCCTCTTTCTCGCTTTCAGCCTCAATTTTCCTCTATTCACAAATACCCACAATAGAAAGGAGCTTAATGGTCTTCTAATCCATTCATTTTCAAACTGTTTTTTTAAATTAGAGAATCCTTTCCTTAGATGAAGCTCATGTGTGCTAAGTTGCTTCAGTCCAACTCTTTGCAACCCTGTGGACTGTAACCCCACAGGCTCCTCTGTCCATGGGATTCTCCAGGCAAGAATACTGCAGTGGGTTGCTATGCCCTCCTCCAGGAGATCTTCTGGACCCATAGGAACAAATGTCTCCTATGTATCCTACATTGGCAGGCAGGTTTTTTTACCATTAACACCACCTGGGAAGGCCCCCTCAAATGAGGGCTCACCCTGAAACCCAAGATGTAAAACAGAGCCCCAGGATGTGTGCTAGTCATGAAGCACAGCTCCACCAGCAGCCCACCTGCTGCACTGACCTGCCTGTCTGAATAAGAACTTCCAGAGGGAAACGCCTCTCCATCCATGGACAAATGGAGAACCTGGAGGCTGGCCTCAGTGTTTCACAGTGAAGGTGGTACTGGCATCTGGGAACAAAAGCAGCCTTCACTGTATACGATTGATCTCTGCCTCATAGTCCTTTAACCTCCTCAGCTAAATGCCTGTCATATCCTCCTGTACTTGTGTTGACTAAAATCAGCTACTGAGAGAGGATGATCTCGTTCCATCTGGACTGAGAGTCACATGGCTCTGAAATGATTTGCCCAGCATTAGTTGGGGAGCAAGGCCAGGATGGGACTTCCCCAGTGACTCAGCAGTAAAGAACCCACCTGCAATGCAGGGTGACACAGGAGACACAGGTTCTATTCCTGGGCTGGAAAGATCCCCTGAGGAGGGCATGGCAACCCACTCCAGTGTTCTTGCCTGGAGAATCTCATGGTCTTAGGAACCTGGTGGGCTACCGTCCGTAAGGTCACAAAGAATCAAACATGACTGAAGTGACTGAGCATGCACATGTGCAAGGCCAGGGTGAACCCAGGTTTCCCGATTCTCAGTATATTGTTTTTTTCCTCCCCAGCACATGGACTTTGCTGCAAGCTACAAAATTTTTTTCTGTCCCTTACTCCTTTCGAGTTTTGCCCTAAATGGCTGGACTCCAGGCCTAAAATCAGGCTTTTATTCCTCGTCTATGAAGCTGCCTTGAACTGTTTTCATTGTTGCTTCTAACATGGAAATCAGACAGGCTCTTCCATCTATGGATGGAGATAAGTGTAGACAAGGAAAAGATATTTCTAGCACTTCCTTAGTTCATAGCACAAATTCAAGTCCTGGCCCCATGACCAGTTTTCTAAGTGAAATGTGACTTACAATTCACTAGCCCAGATGAACTGATTTTTTTAATTGAAATATAATTGATTTACAATGTTGTGTTATGTTCTGGTATACAGCACAATGAGTTAGTTATATGTATAATGTATATTCCCTTTAATATTCTTTTCCATTATAGGTTACTGCAATATATTAAACATAGTTCCCTGTGCTGTACACTTGTTGTTTAGTCACTCGGTCACGTCCAACTCTTTGCGACCCCATGGACTGCAGCATGTCAGGCTTCCCTGTCCTTTACTATCTCCCTGAGATTGCTCACACTAGTATGCATTGAGTTGGTGATGCCATCCAACCATCTCATCCTCTGCTGCCCTGTTCTTCTTCTGCCCTCAGTCTTTCCCAGCATCAAGGTCTCTTCCAATGAGTTGGCTCTTCTGATGGCCAAAGTATTAGAGCTTCTGCTTCAGCAACAGTCCTTCTAATGAGTATTCAGGGTTTATTTCCTTTAGGATTGACTTGTTAGATCTCCTTGCTGCCCAAGGGACTCTCAAGAGTCTTCTCTAGTACCACAGTTTCAGTAGGACTTGTTATTTGTCTATTTTATATGTCATAGTTTGTATCTGCTAATTCTAAACTCATAATTTATATTTCTCACACCCCAGTTTTCTTTTCTTGTCCTTAAATGGTACTGTTTGATTCTGATCATCTATATTCTATATAACCTTGATTCTTGTAGAGCATCTCTTGGCCAAGATTCTCACCAAACAATTCCTGCTGTGTGACTTTCTAAAGGACATCTGCCTTTTCTGACCTCAATTTCTTCATTATTTGGCCACACCCTGTGGCACGTGGGATCCTCGTTCCCCAACCAGGGCTTGAACCTGCACCCCCTGCATTGAAAGTGTAGAGTCTTAACCAGTGGACTGCTAGGAAGTTCCAGTTTCCTCGCCCTAAATGGCTGTATTCCAGGCCTAAAATCAGGCTTTTATTCCTCGTCTATGAAGCTGCCTTGAACTGTTTTCATTGTTGCTTCTAACATGGAAATCAGACAGGCTCTTCCATCTATGGATGGAGATAAGTGTAGACAAGGAAAAGATATTTCTAGCACTTCCTTAGTTCATAGCACAAATTCAAGTCCTGGCCCCATGACCAGTTTTCTAAGTGAAATGTGACTTACAATTCACTAGCCCAGATGAACTGATTTTTTTAATTGAAATATAATTGATTTACAATGTTGTGTTATGTTCTGGTATACAGCACAATGAGTTAGTTATATGTATAATGTATTTTCCCCTTTAATATTCTTTTCCATTATAGGTTACTGCAATATATTAAACATAGTTCCCTGTGCTGTACACTTGTTGTTTAGTCACTCGGTCACGTCCAACTCTTTGCGACCCCATGGACTGCAGCATGTCAGGCTTCCCTGTCCTTTACTATCTCCCTGAGATTGCTCACACTAGTATGCATTGAGTTGGTGATGCCATCCAACCATCTCATCCTCTGCTGCCCTGTTCTTCTTCTGCCCTCAGTCTTTCCCAGCATCAAGGTCTCTTCCAATGAGTTGGCTCTTCTGATGGCCAAAGTATTAGAGCTTCTGCTTCAGCAACAGTCCTTCTAATGAGTATTCAGGGTTTATTTCCTTTAGGATTGACTTGTTAGATCTCCTTGCTGCCCAAGGGACTCTCAAGAGTCTTCTCTAGTACCACAGTTTCAGTAGGACTTGTTATTTGTCTATTTTATATGTCATAGTTTGTATCTGCTAATTCTAAACTCATAATTTATATTTCTCACACCCCAGTTTTCTTTTCTTGTCCTTAAATGGTACTGTTTGATTCTGATCATCTATATTCTATATAACCTTGATTCTTGTAGAGCATCTCTTGGCCAAGATTCTCACCAAACAATTCCTGCTGTGTGACTTTCTAAAGGACATCTGCCTTTTCTGACCTCAATTTCTTCATTATTTGGCCACACCCTGTGGCACGTGGGATCCTCGTTCCCCAACCAGGGCTTGAACCTGCACCCCCTGCATTGAAAGTGTAGAGTCTTAACCAGTGGACTGCTAGGGAAGTTCCAGTTTCCTCAATTATAAACTGGGGACAAGAGAAAACTTGCAGAATCCTCATAAGGATTCAGTGCGACAATGCACATATGGTCTTTAGTACTACCAGTTGTTTATAAAATGCCTGTGGCTACTATTCAGATTAACATGGTCACTGTTTCCCTGCTTTGGGATATTTTGTTGGGCTAAAGTAAATGCCCCTTTAAAGTTGTCACACAAAGGTGGCTGAATACTCGAGTTCTAAATTCTCAGTTCAGAATTTCCCCTCAGCTTTCAAGCTTGCCCAGTCATATCAGGCCATTTTGGAAGAAAGTGTTAGGTTCCCCTTTTCCTCCTGTAATAAGACAGGTAGACATCCCATCTTTTTTCCCACTGATACAAGGGTCGGCAAATTTCCGAACCTTTTAAAATGGATTTCTACTAACAGTCTATCAAGTCTCCAGAGGGAACTATCATATCTGAGGCAGCCAGGACTCTTTTTACTTTTTTTTTTTACTGACAGTTTGAGTTGTGTTCTTGAAATCACTTTTGACAAGAAAAAAACAGGCTCAAGTACAAAGAAATCACAGACCGTCTACAGTGACCAATTTTCAAACATCAGAATTCACACAAGTGCTTAATTATGCCACACTAAAAAAGAATTTTTACGGAAGTTTGATGTAAGTTTTTGTCTTTTGCACTCAGTTGCACTCAAGAATCGGAAAAAAATTTGAAAAAACTGAATTTAAAATTGTTTCAGTGTACAATTTATGCTAATTTTATATGTCATAGTTTGTATCTGCTAATTCTAAACTCATAATTTATATTTCTCACACCCCAGTTTTCTTTTCTTGTCCTTAAATGGTACTGTTTGATTCTGATCATCTATATTCTATATAACCTTGATTCTTGTAGAGCATCTCTTGGCCAAGATTCTCACCAAACAATTCCTGCTGTGTGACTTTCTAAAGGACATCTGCCTTTTCTGACCTCAATTTCTTCATTATTTGGCCACACCCTGTGGCACGTGGGATCCTCGTTCCCCAACCAGGGCTTGAACCTGCACCCCCTGCATTGAAAGTGTAGAGTCTTAACCAGTGGACTGCTAGGAAGTTTCAGTTTCCTCAATGATAAACTGGGGACAAGAGAAAACTTGCAGAATCCTCATAAGGATTCAGTGCGACAATGCACATATGGTCTTTAGTACTACCAGTTGTTTATAAAATGCCTGTGGCTACTATTCAGATTAACATGGTCACTGTTTCCCTGCTTTGGGATATTTTGTTGGGCTAAAGTAAATGCCCCTTTAAAGTTGTCACACAAAGGTGGCTGAATACTCGAGTTCTAAATTCTCAGTTCAGAATTTCCCCTCAGCTTTCAAGCTTGCCCAGTCATATCAGGCCATTTTGGAAGAAAGTGTTAGGTTCCCCTTTTCCTCCTGTAATAAGACAGGTAGACATCCCATCTTTTTTCCCACTGATACAAGGGTCGGCAAATTTCCGAACCTTTTAAAATGGATTTCTACTAACAGTCTATCAAGTCTCCAGAGGGAACTATCATATCTGAGGCAGCCAGGACTCTTTTTACTTTTTTTTTTTACTGACAGTTTGAGTTGTGTTCTTGAAATCACTTTTGACAAGAAAAAAACAGGCTCAAGTACAAAGAAATCACAGACCGTCTACAGTGACCAATTTTCAAACATCAGAATTCACACAAGTGCTTAATTATGCCACACTAAAAAAGAATTTTTACGGAAGTTTGATGTAAGTTTTTGTCTTTTGCACTCAGTTGCACTCAAGAATCAGTTGAACAATTTCAAAAATCACAGCTATTAAGTCAAACTAAACCAAACACATTGTTCTGAGATATTTGCCAAAAGTTGTTTCAGTGTACAATTGCTTCACTGAGTCAATTAGTTTTCGCAAAGTTGTATTTGTGTAGAGCATCTGTTAGATGCCTGTTTAAAATCTATCCATATGGTTAGTGTTTTAAATGATATATACAGATGGTAAGTATATGTGGGAAAAAGTACCCGTTATTGAAAAAATAGTTAAAACCCAATAAATCATAACAAATTCAATATTACATTGCATGTTGGGATTCTTTGAATATATCACATTCAGCAGCTCTTCTCTTTTTTTTTTAAAGCTTCTTATTGATTAATTATGTTTACATCATTACAATTTATTTGGTCCTTCATTCATTCTTCAGATGGTTATGAACATCTATGATAGCATATTCAAGGCACCACAAGGTACTTTAGCAGCTCTTCTTAATAGAAAGCTTTGGTGTGTTTCTGAGGAAATTGTGCCCAAGGAAAGACTGGCGTGGTTTCCCTAGCTCCATTTCCTTGCTCTTTCTCTCCCCAATGAAACAATAATTATTCAATTAATCTTGTCAATAAATGGAGACTGGTTTCATTTCAGTTGTTTACTAATTATTATTGGGTAGATCTTTAGATCCTTGAAAATGCTGTCCAATTGCTACAAGCTACTAATGAAGCAAGACTTGGTTAATTAGGGAATAAGAGCAATTAGCTTGTCAGCAGTTAATTCCAACAATCCCTGGAGAACTACATTTAGGGATATGTATCACAGGAGCTGTTGACCTCTAAACCTTCCTCCTTTGCTGTCACTGCTGTTTAATGAAAAGTCACTTATTTTGTCAGGCTAATAACTGAGGTAATGAAGTAGCCTATGGCTCCAGCTTGCTACTCTGTTTTTCTCTTGCTAATTTTAGAAAGTTTAAAAATAGATGAATGGGTCTATTTTGGACATAATTCAAAGAGGAAACCCAAGGTGGGACATTACAGAATCTATGGAGCACCCGCTAACCACCCCCAAAACTATCTGGAGTTCATTAGTCCTTATAGAGCTTTCTCTGCCAAAGAAAAGTTAGCTGTGAAATTTTTAAATGGAAAGACATCTTTTGAGTCAAATAAGTTTTGTTTCAGAACTTGATTTAATGAGATGAAGGAGGATAATTCTGAAATTTATTATCATTTCCATGTTTACTTATAGAGATTGTCTTTAAAAAGTGATGGAATTAGGTGATTAATTTGTAGCTTTGTGTGTGAGTGTGAGTGTAAGGTGATTGAGGCTTGCATTAGGGTTACGTTTCATAGTAGATCTTAGAAAATAGTGTAGGGCAACTTGACAAGCTTGACTTTGCCAAAGAGGAAGTTTAAGCCAGATAATGTGATTGTTCTAGCCTTGGACCTTACATTTTCAGTATAAAAATTCTGTTCTGAGCATTCCCTCCACATCTAGACAGTGGCTGAATCTGAGACTGAGATATTTCATGGAAACAATTTGCTATTTCCTGTCTCCTCATTTGTACAAAAGGTTGGAACAGGAATGTGGAAGCCTTACCTCTCAGAAGTCCAATCACAGGCCCTGGTCTGTTTACCCCATGATGTGTTCAGAGCTCCACTTACTTCATCTTTATTTTTCTCCTTGGGAGGACTGTGAGAAACTCTTCTAAGTTTAAGCCATTGTACCAACTGCAAAAGATAGAAAAGGACCATGAACATGGAAAGGAAAATAAAGTCAATAATCCTATCTTATCATGTGGTTTTCCAGAAGTCTCCAATATTAGAGGTAATAATACTGACCTTGTTGGAATTCAAAATGCCCAGTAAATAGTATTCTCTCATCCTCTCCTGAGTTCTGAACCAAATAAGAAATAAAACAAATGGGTAAGGACAATTATAGTTCACGTTTATTTTAAAGTGGTAGAATTCAATTCAGATTTTGCTATGTTTTCAAGGGCAATTACCTCAATAGTTTAAAGAATTACCAAAATATAATACTATTTTAAATATCATATTAAGAGAATGTGGTTGCTGTAGGAATATGGCTTCTGTCATAGACAGGCATGCCTCCTAATAAGACTAAACTTAGTAAAATAGATAGCTGGTGAGAAGTTGCTATGTAACACAGGGAGCCCAGCCTGGTGCTCTGTGATGGCCTAGGGGGTTAGATAGGGGTAGGGGAGGGAGGCTCATGAGGGAGAGGATACATCTATAATTGTGGTCGAATTATGTTGTTGTACAGCAGAAACCAGCACAACATTGTAAAGCAATTTTCCTCCAGTTAAAGAATAAATTAAAAAATAAAAAAAGGACTTGTATCTGGACCACATGACCAGGGAAGCTGCTTGCATGAACCAAGATGCTGAGCAGATGTGCTCCTGTGGGGAGCTGCACACTGGAGAGAAAAGAAGTGGTTTTACATGTCCAACTTTAGTTTCCCAACTCACTAATCAGATTAAGTCACCCCTCAAAGGAGCAAGAGGAGGAGGAGGCAGGAATACAGGTGTGTTTCACAAGTAGAAATCCCTCCACCAGAATAGGGAAGTTCTCTTCCAACAGATATCATAGATGTAGGCTTTCCATATGGTTCCATTTTGGTGATTCATTAAGAAATTGATTCCAGTAAAATTGAATTTAAATCTCGTTAATTTAAAAATTAAGGTATTTACAACTTTAACATTGTCAGTAAACAAAGAATCTATGAAGCAAATTAATAGTGCCTTTTGAATTTGTGAAGGGCCATTTAGAGTCCTTAAGAGAAGGTATGAACTTGAAATCATTTCAAAGAATTCACTCTAATTTTTAAAAGACCATCTTTACTATACAACATAGTTAAATCTGTTAAAGTAACTCATGTAGGCATAGGTATTTTCTTACCAGAATAGTGAAAATGCTGAACAGAGCTAACTCAATTACTTTATTTTAGTTCCTTTTTTAGCTTTTTATTTTGTACTGGAGAATAGCCAATATAGATGACTCATTAGAAAAGTTCCTGATGCTGGGAAAGATTGAGGGCAGAAGGAGAAGAGTGTGTCTGAGGATAAGATAACTGAACAACATCATGGATGCAATGGACATGAACTTGGGCAAACTCCAGGAGGTGGTGAGGAACAGGGAGCCCTGGTGTGCTGCAGTCCATGGGGTCCCAAAGAGTTGGACACGACTGGGTAACTGAATAGTAACAACCATAACCAATTAACAGTGCTGTGATAGTTTCAAATGAACAGTGAAATGACTCAGCATGTATCCATGCTCCCTCAAACACGACACTCATCCAGGTTGCCACATAACACTGAGCAGAGTTTTGGGTGTTGCATAGTAGGTCCTTGTTGGCTCTCCATTTTAAATATAGCAGTGTATACCTGTCCATCCCAAAGTCCCTTACAATCTCTTTCTCCCATCCCTATCCCTTAGCATAGTTGTTGTCAGTCTTTTTTCCATATGTGCTCCTGTGGGGAGCTGCACACTGGAGAGAAAAGAAGTGGTTTTACATGTCCAACTTTAGTTTCCCAACTCACTAATCAGATTAAGTCACCCCTCAAAGGAGCAAGAGGAGGAGGAGGCAGGAATACAGGTGTGTTTCACAAGTAGAAATCCCTCCACCAGAATAGGGAAGTTCTCTTCCAACAGATATCATAGATGTAGGCTTTCCATATGGTTCCATTTTGGTGATTCATTAAGAAATTGATTCCAGTAAAATTGAATTTAAATCTCGTTAATTTAAAAATTAAGGTATTTACAACTTTAACATTGTCAGTAAACAAAGAATCTATGAAGCAAATTAATAGTGCCTTTTGAATTTGTGAAGGGCCATTTAGAGTCCTTAAGAGAAGGTATGAACTTGAAATCATTTCAAAGAATTCACTCAAATTTTTTAAAAGACCATCTTTACTATACAACATAGTTAAATCTGTTAAAGTAACTCATGTAGGCATAGGTATTTTCTTACCAGAATAGTGAAAATGCTGAACAGAGCTAACTCAATTACTTTATTTTAGTTCCTTTTTTAGCTTTTTATTTTGTACTGGAGAATAGCCAATATAGATGACTCATTAGAAAAGTTCCTGATGCTGGGAAAGATTGAGGGCAGAAGGAGAAGAGTGTGTCTGAGGATAAGATAACTGAACAACATCATGGATGCAATGGACATGAACTTGGGCAAACTCCAGGAGGTGGTGAGGAACAGGGAGCCCTGGTGTGCTGCAGTCCATGGGGTCCCAAAGAGTTGGACACGACTGGGTAACTGAATAGTAACAACCATAACCAATTAACAGTGCTGTGATAGTTTCAAATGAACAGTGAAATGACTCAGCATGTATCCATGCTCCCTCAAACACGACACTCATCCAGGTTGCCACATAACACTGAGCAGAGTTTTGGGTGTTGCATAGTAGGTCCTTGTTGGCTCTCCATTTTAAATATAGCAGTGTATACCTGTCCATCCCAAAGTCCCTTACAATCTCTTTCTCCCATCCCTATCCCTGGTAGCCATGAGTTTGTTGTCTAAGTCTTTGTTTTACTTCTTGATATGGACATATTCTACCAATACATTATACCTTCATCTTACTGATGAGTAAAGACTGAATGGAAAAGGAGCCTTGGGTTACCCCATCTTTCCCTTTCCCTCTGCGCCATCATTTTCAGCCTATGTGATTGACACAGTGGAGTAATACAAGTAAGAGAAGATGTAATAGCTTTCCCAGATTGTTTATATTTCTTAGAACACTATTGCCTCCTCTTATATACGAAACAGAATCTCTAAAACAGAAAGTGTGTTTTGGCAGATTGTTAGTATACCTTCCCACACAACCTCTGCTTCTCAGTCCTTGTTGTAACATGCTTACCTTATACTTGCCTTGAGTTTCGCTGAATTCCCTCCCATGCATCATGAGTGCACCACAGTCCTGTCCCCATGAGCACTGTGAACACCGCCTGCAAATGGGACAGCTAGGAAGAACGAGACTTACACTGCACATACCTGCTCTGCTCAAATGTAGGTTTTGTTGTTCCATCAGACTTCATGGATGAAACATGAGCTGAAAGATAAAGAATCTCAGAACAGACACAGCAGAGAAATAAACCAAGTGTGGGGTGCTTTGGGGCACAGGGCCATGTGCAGTGAGACAGGTCACATGCCCATGAAGCTGGCCCTAGAGAGAGGATGGGCCTAAGGGAATCCAGGGGACGGATGAGCAGCAAGGAAAACTGAGTTCCAGAATAGTGAATTGAAAGGGAGGAACAAGATTTGGAACAACCTCTTACTCTTTTTGAGCAATTGCCCTTATTTTTGCCGGGAGGTTAGAACACCAATAACAAATGGGCCTTGTACCAACACAGCACCAGTCTTCAAACTGTTGCTGGCAAGAGTGTTAGAAGTGACTTACTCCTCAATATATAGGAAGTAATTCTTCTCAGGTTGTTATTTAGAGTTTTATGGAACCAATTTAGCCTTTGTGTTAAATTATGTTTAACACAAAAGTATGAGTTTTCGCTGCATTTTTGTGGGCATCTGGCAAAACCTGTCCAGTCCCAAAGGGTTTTCCCTTGTTGGCTCTCCATTTTAAATATAGCAGTGTATACCTGTCCATCCCAAAGTCCCTTACAATCTCTTTCTCCCATCCCTATCCCTGGTAGCCATGAGTTTGTTGTCTAAGTCTTTGTTTTACTTCTTGATATGGACATATTCTACCAATACATTATACCTTCATCTTACTGATGAGTAAAGACTGAATGGAAAAGGAGCCTTGGGTTACCCCATCTTTCCCTTTCCCTCTGCGCCATCATTTTCAGCCTATGTGATTGACACAGTGGAGTAATACAAGTAAGAGAAGATGTAATAGCTTTCCCAGATTGTTTATATTTCTTAGAACACTATTGCCTCCTCTTATATACGAAACAGAATCTCTAAAACAGAAAGTGTGTTTTGGCAGATTGTTAGTATACCTTCCCACACAACCTCTGCTTCTCAGTCCTTGTTGTAACATGCTTACCTTATACTTGCCTTGAGTTTCGCTGAATTCCCTCCCATGCATCATGAGTGCACCACAGTCCTGTCCCCATGAGCACTGTGAACACCGCCTGCAAATGGGACAGCTAGGAAGAACGAGACTTACACTGCACATACCTGCTCTGCTCAAATGTAGGTTTTGTTGTTCCATCAGACTTCATGGATGAAACATGAGCTGAAAGATAAAGAATCTCAGAACAGACACAGCAGAGAAATAAACCAAGTGTGGGGTGCTTTGGGGCACAGGGCCATGTGCAGTGAGACAGGTCACATGCCCATGAAGCTGGCCCTAGAGAGAGGATGGGCCTAAGGGAATCCAGGGGACGGATGAGCAGCAAGGAAAACTGAGTTCCAGAATAGTGAATTGAAAGGGAGGAACAAGATTTGGAACAACCTCTTACTCTTTTTGAGCAATTGCCCTTATTTTTGCCGGGAGGTTAGAACACCAATAACAAATGGGCCTTGTACCAACACAGCACCAGTCTTCAAACTGTTGCTGGCAAGAGTGTTAGAAGTGACTTACTCCTCAATATATAGGAAGTAATTCTTCTCAGGTTGTTATTTAGAGTTTTATGGAACCAATTTAGCCTTTGTGTTAAATTATGTTTAACACAAAAGTATGAGTTTTCGCTGCATTTTTGTGGGCATCTGGCAAAAACCAGTCTGGTTAAATAAAAGTTTATTATAATTTCTCTACTGATTTAGTAAAATTGGTATAAATGTATAGCTTTGGTAAATTAAACAACTTTCAACATCCTTTAAATTCATTACATTTGTGACCACTTTAGCGTTTACAAAGTGCTTTTACCAACTGAATCTCCCATTTAACCTCCATAATGTTCCTGTGAGGTAGAGTAGACTGACATTATTATCCCTGTGTACAGGTGTGTTTACCAGACCCATGAATTGGATTGCATGAACCTCCCTTCCTCTATGGCCTCATCTGATTGGAAAGGCAGAAGCACCTAATGCAAGAAAATCAGACCATAAGCTAGAAAATTCATGACCTAGTGTGACCAGACTCTACAAGATGAACTGGGCCAATTGAATGGATCTCTCAGCAGAGGTAAGGTAATTTGTCCAAAACGGACTTTATACAGCTCATACTGAGTCACAACATTTCTAAAATAGATCTATTGAGACATTTCCTCAAATTGCCCATTTCTCAGTCTTCTCCATCTTAGTAAAAGGCACTTCCATCCACTTATTTGTTCAGCCAAAACCCTAGGGGTCATCCTTGAGTCCTGCTTTTTTTTTCCATCCATCTTCTCAGCAAGTTCTGGCGGTTCTATTGATAGCTTTAGTCTATCTGCTTCTTTTCATCACTACTGCCTATCCTCTGGCCCAAGCTGCAGTCATCTCTTGCCTAACTTTGCAATAGCTTCAAAGTTGGTCTCCCTGCTTCCATTCCTGCCTCATGTAATACATTCTCCACACAAAAGCCATCATAAGCTGTAAATCAAAATCAAAACATGTAAATCAAAACATGTAATTTGTATACTTACATTTTTTAAAAGGTTCTTCATAGTTCAAGAGTTTGATTCCTGATTTGCATTATCTGGAACTTGCATTCCTCTCCAACCTGACATAAACCAATCCCTTCAGCCACACCGACCTTCTGTTAGTACTTGGAGCCCATCAAGCTCTCTACCTCAGGGACTTTGCACTTGTTTGTTCCTTTGCATGGATATTCTGCTTTCAAACTCTTTGCAATTTGTATTATGAAATCGTTTTGAGGGCTTCCCCTGGTGGTCCAGTGGGTAAGGACACCGCCTTGCAGTGCAAGGGGCGCCGGTTCGAGCCCTGGCCTGGGAAGATCCCACGTGCCGCGGAGCAGCTGGACTGATGTGTCCAATTGCCGAGCCGGAGCTCTGGAGCGCATGCGCCCGGGGCCGATGCTCTGCAACGACAGACGCCACCGCGATGGGAGGCCCACAGGAGCCAAAGAATGAAGACGAATGAAAATAGAGAAATGAAAGACCAGTGGAAGTGGCCCGCCCGCTCCCCTCCCTCCCCAACCCGACCCCCGCCCAAAGTAAATAAATAAATAAATCTTTAAAAAAAAAAAAGAAATCGTTTTGAACTTTAATGTCACCATTACAGGAGGGCCTTCACTGGTCATCCATTTAAAGTGATTTTCACCCCCACTTGCCTCTTCATGCTAAGCTTCAGTCATGTATGACTCTTTGCTTTCCTATGTACTGCATCTGCCACCCCCACATCAGTCTCCTCAGTCCGTGGAATTTCCCAGGCAAGAATATTGGATGGGGCTTCCCTGATGGTCTAGTGGGTAAGGACACCACCTTGCAGTGCAAGGGGAGCCAGTTCGATCCCTGGCCTGGGAGGATCCTGCACGCCACAGAGCGGCTGGACCGATGTGTCTACCTACCGAGCTGGAGCTCTGGAGCTCATGCGCCTAGAGCCAGTGCTCTGTAGCAGGAGAAGCCACTACGATGGGAGGCCTACACGGGCCAAAGAACAAAGATAAATAAATGAAACATCAATAGAAGTGGCCAAAAAATAAATAAATAAAAGTCATTTAAAAAAAAAAAAAAAAGAATACTGGATGGGTTGCCATGACCTCCTCCAGGGATTTTCCAAATCCAGGCATCAAACACCACGTCTCCTTTGTTTCCTGTACTGCAGGCGGATGCTTTACCACTGAGCCACCAGGGATATTATTTCCCATTCTAGGCCTTATCACAGTCTTTTCTTATTTATTAGTGTCTTTGCTTGCTTATTGACCTTTTCTTTCATCAAAAAACACATTTCATTAGGACAAGGACCTTGCATAAATTGTTTATCACTGTATGCATAGCAAAAGGGACAGTACCTGGCACTTAGTGGGGGCTTGATAATTGTTTAATTAAATGAAGAGTAAAGAAGAGGTAAAATGGGCATATTGGAGCTGCTGATGTATTTGTGTTGGGGGCAACCTGACATATGCTGAATACCATTTACAAGCAGAGAAAATTTAAAAATGCATAAGCAGGGCTTCCCCTGGTGGTCCAGTGGGTAAGGACACCGCCTTGCAGTGCAAGGGCTGCCGGTTCGATCCCTGGCCTGGGAAGATCCCACGTGCCGCGGAGCGGCTGGACCCATGTGTCCAATTACCGAGCAGGAGCTCTGGAGCGCATGCACCCAGAGCCGGTGCTCTGCGACAACAGAGGCCACCGCGATGGAAGGCCCACAGGAGCCAAAGAACAAAGATGGATGAAAATAGAGAAATGAAAGACCAATAGAAGTGCCCCACCTGCTCCCCTCCCTCTCCAACCCTACCCCTGCCCAAAATAAATAAATAAATAAATCTTTAAAAAATAAATAAATAAAAATGCATAAGCAAAAGAGAAAAGAGACATGAAAATGATTGCAGAATAAGCCAAAATCTGAAAAAAAAAATGCATATGGGCTCTACAGCTGTCTTCAGTGAGAATAATGTCCCAGTTCTTAAATCAGGACATGGGTGCCCTGACAATAAAACTCTTTGTCAGACACCAACAAAAGTCCCAAGTTTTGGGATTTTTAAAAATTTTTATTTTACTTTTTACTTTTATAGAGTTTTGTTATTTACAGATATGTATGATACCAGGTTAGTCATATGTATATCCCTCCCATCCCACCCACCCAGGCCGTCACACCCGTTTTTTGAATTAGTAAACTGAAGGTAATTCTATAGTCTTGTCATCTATCACTGTGGTTTTCATAAAGATCCTCTCAGCTACAAGTATGAGATATATAATTCAAGCTATCATGAATTTAAAAAGGGAATTTAATTGATTCATAAAACTAGGAAATCTAGGAACATGACTGATTTCAATTTGGCTGGACCCAGAAGCTCAACTTATGTCATCTTCTCCTCTCCTATCTGTCTCTTTCTAGATAGATAATACATAGGACTTACAGATACACACACACACAGATAGAGATATAAATATCCATCCCTGTTTCTTAAACTTACTTCCTTCAGGAACCTTGGGCCCCCATCACGAGTAAAGAAGAGGTAAAATGGGCATATTGGAGCTGCTGATGTATTTGTGTTGGGGGCAACCTGACATATGCTGAATACCATTTACAAGCAGAGAAAATTTAAAAATGCATAAGCAGGGCTTCCCCTGGTGGTCCAGTGGGTAAGGACACCGCCTTGCAGTGCAAGGGCTGCCGGTTCGATCCCTGGCCTGGGAAGATCCCACGTGCCGCGGAGCGGCTGGACCCATGTGTCCAATTACCGAGCAGGAGCTCTGGAGCGCATGCACCCAGAGCCGGTGCTCTGCGACAACAGAGGCCACCGCGATGGAAGGCCCACAGGAGCCAAAGAACAAAGATGGATGAAAATAGAGAAATGAAAGACCAATAGAAGTGCCCCACCTGCTCCCCTCCCTCTCCAACCCTACCCCTGCCCAAAATAAATAAATAAATAAATCTTTAAAAAATAAATAAATAAAAATGCATAAGCAAAAGAGAAAAGAGACATGAAAATGATTGCAGAATAAGCCAAAATCTGAAAAAAAAAATGCATATGGGCTCTACAGCTGTCTTCAGTGAGAATAATGTCCCAGTTCTTAAATCAGGACATGGGTGCCCTGACAATAAAACTCTTTTGTCAGACACCAACAAAAGTCCCAAGTTTTGGGATTTTTAAAAATTTTTATTTTACTTTTTACTTTTATAGAGTTTTGTTATTTACAGATATGTATGATACCAGGTTAGTCATATGTATATCCCTCCCATCCCACCCACCCAGGCCGTCACACCCGTTTTTTGAATTAGTAAACTGAAGGTAATTCTATAGTCTTGTCATCTATCACTGTGGTTTTCATAAAGATCCTCTCAGCTACAAGTATGAGATATATAATTCAAGCTATCATGAATTTAAAAAGGGAATTTAATTGATTCATAAAACTAGGAAATCTAGGAACATGACTGATTTCAATTTGGCTGGACCCAGAAGCTCAACTTATGTCATCTTCTCCTCTCCTATCTGTCTCTTTCTAGATAGATAATACATAGGACTTACAGATACACACACACACAGATAGAGATATAAATATCCATCCCTGTTTCTTAAACTTACTTCCTTCAGTGCATTCTCTGACAAGTTCTCCCCTTTTGGAGGAAAGCACAACCATAGTCACACCCAAACTCACATTCTTACAATTCTTCGTCAGAAGGAAGAGATACTCTCCCCCAATGTCCTTAAGTAAATTTCACAGGACTGTTATACCTGATTCACTCTGCATCAGTCCAACTAACAACAAATTTTCTGGAAAAAAAGAAAGAAATGTTGCTTATAATAGCATCAAAAATAATAAAGAATAGGAATAAATTTAAATTAGAAGATGAGAGATCTCTTCTTTGAAAATTATAAGACAATGATAAAAGAAACTGAAATAAACAAAAACAAATATCCCTCAATAATCCAACGTTTAAAATAGATAAAAGACCTGCATAGGCATTTCTCCAAGAAACTCATCCAAAAAGCCCATCTTACTAGTCATTAGGGAAATGTAAATTAAAACCACAGTATGGTAACATTCCAGACTTCCCAGGTGGCTTAATGGTAAAGAATCCTCCTCCAAAGCAGGATACACTGGATTGATTCCTGGGTCAGGAAGATCCTCTGGAGAAAGGCAAACCCACTCCAGTATTCCTACCTGGACAATCCCATGGGCAGAGAAGCCTGGCAGGTGGGGTTACAAAACGTTGGACGTGAATTAGTGACTCCATAACAGCAGCAAAATAACACCCCATACCTGTTAGAATCACCATCATCAGACAAACAAGAGATAACAAATGCTGGAATAAATGTTAAGAAAAGGGAACTCTTGTGCACTGTTGATGGGAATGTATATTGGTATAGGCGCTATGGAAAACAGTACAGAGAAGCCTCAAAAAATTAAAAATACAGCTACCATATGATGTGACAACTCCAGTTCTGGGAATATATGCAAAGAAAATGAAAACATTAACTTGGAAAGATATGATGTGCATTTTCCATGTTCATAGTGGCCTTATTAACAATGCCCAAGATATGGAAACAACCTAAGTGTCCATTGATGATGATTGTTTAAAGAAGTTGGCATATATATATACACACATATATATACACATATAAACACACACATAACATAGGCACATATACACATACTACGGAATATAATTCAGCTATTAAAAATGATAATATGGATGGATCTTGAAGGTATTATGCTAGGTGAAATAAGTCAGACAGAGAGAAATATTGTATGATCTGCTGATGTGTGGTAGAAACCAATACAATATTGTAAAATGATTCTCCTCCAATTAAAAATAAATAAATATATAAATAAATAATATTACCCAATCCTCTCCAGATAAATCTCCAGCCCTACTGAGATTCTAATTGAATTGTATCAAATTCATGTATTAATTTTAAGATGACTGGTATTTTATTGCATCAAGGTTTCACATCCAAGCATATTTATAAGTTTATTCAGAGCTTATGCTCATTAATAAGATTTTTAAATCTTTCGACTCTAGGCCCTGTGCCTTTCTTATTAAATTTTTATTATGTACTTTTATTTTCTCTTTTTTCACTATTGTAAATGCAATAATTTTTTCTAGCATTTCAATGTGGTAATTGCCATTATAATAAGAGTATCAAGTACATTTTTAAAAAATACTGTATTATGGAATCTAAAAAATGAAACTAAACAAAAAAACAGACCAAAATTTTAAAAAAGCACAAATTTAATAGAAAAGAGATCATATTTATGGTTACCAGAAGCATAGGGTGGGAGCAGGGGAAACTGGAAAAAGATGGTCTAAAAGTAAAATTTCTAGTTATAAGTTAAAGAAGTACCAGGGACATAATGTACATGATGACAGTGGCTAAGGAACATGTCTATGATATGTAGGAAAGCCCCTATACGTTCTTGTTACAAAGAATTTTTTTCCTTTTTTTTTCCTTCTTTTTATTGCACCTATATGAGAACATCAATGTTAGCTGACCCTATTGTGATAATCATTTCATAATATATGTAAATCAAGCCATCATGCTATACATCCTAGAGGTATACAGTGATATGGGTCAATTATTTCTCAATAAAATAGAGGGAGAAATTGCATGGGTCCAGGAGGCTAAGTCACTGTGAATGGTTATCCTAGATGGTCTGTCCAATCCTGCGCCAGCAAGCCTGGCACAGTGACAAGCAACATATGAAGGTCACATGAAGTGGGTAAGGCTTGACGTCCTCAAAACATGCTGAGATTCTCTGCTACTGTATTCCAGCTATTAAAAATGATAATATGGATGGATCTTGAAGGTATTATGCTAGGTGAAATAAGTCAGACAGAGAGAAATATTGTATGATCTGCTGATGTGTGGTAGAAACCAATACAATATTGTAAAATGATTCTCCTCCAATTAAAAATAAATAAATATATAAATAAATAATATTACCCAATCCTCTCCAGATAAATCTCCAGCCCTACTGAGATTCTAATTGAATTGTATCAAATTCATGTATTAATTTTAAGATGACTGGTATTTTATTGCATCAAGGTTTCACATCCAAGCATATTTATAAGTTTATTCAGAGCTTATGCTCATTAATAAGATTTTTAAATCTTTCGACTCTAGGCCCTGTGCCTTTCTTATTAAATTTTTATTATGTACTTTTATTTTCTCTTTTTTCACTATTGTAAATGCAATAATTTTTTCTAGCATTTCAATGTGGTAATTGCCATTATAATAAGAGTATCAAGTACATTTTTAAAAAATACTGTATTATGGAATCTAAAAAATGAAACTAAACAAAAAAACAGACCAAAATTTTAAAAAAGCACAAATTTAATAGAAAAGAGATCATATTTATGGTTACCAGAAGCATAGGGTGGGAGCAGGGGAAACTGGAAAAAGATGGTCTAAAAGTAAAATTTCTAGTTATAAGTTAAAGAAGTACCAGGGACATAATGTACATGATGACAGTGGCTAAGGAACATGTCTATGATATGTAGGAAAGCCCCTATACGTTCTTGTTACAAAGAATTTTTTTCCTTTTTTTTTCCTTCTTTTTATTGCACCTATATGAGAACATCAATGTTAGCTGACCCTATTGTGATAATCATTTCATAATATATGTAAATCAAGCCATCATGCTATACATCCTAGAGGTATACAGTGATATGGGTCAATTATTTCTCAATAAAATAGAGGGAGAAATTGCATGGGTCCAGGAGGCTAAGTCACTGTGAATGGTTATCCTAGATGGTCTGTCCAATCCTGCGGCCAGCAAGCCTGGCACAGTGACAAGCAACATATGAAGGTCACATGAAGTGGGTAAGGCTTGACGTCCTCAAAACATGCTGGCACAGAAAAATTACACATTCTCTGCTACTGTATTCCAACTCCTACAACCTAAAGACTGTTAGTTCTCCTCACACACCATCCCACACACACCATGCTGTTCCGTATGGCCAGGACTTTGCGCATGCCTCTGCCTTGAATTCCCTTTTCTCTTAGTTGCCTGGTCAACTCAAGATGAGATGGTTAATCTCAAAGGATTCCATGCAAAACTCCACCACAACCAGCTCACTGCCCTGGTTTCATTATCATTGTTTACATGTTTGTCTTTTGTCAGACTGTGGTAGCCTTGACTTCAAGGGCAGTAAGTGTGCCCAACATAATATGTGCTTCACAAACAAATGGATGTGTGATTATTTCACACTCAAAGGTCCCACAGCTAATGAGTTACAGAGCTAAGATTAGAGTCCATGTCTTACCCTTGGCCCAGTATTCAAAACATGTGTACCCTTGTAATTATGTAAGACTCTTATGAAGAGAAGCTGTAGCTTTCTCAGCTATTGCATCAGAAGTCTTAATTTGAGCATTAATACTGAGAAAAAGGAAAACAACTCTCCACCAAATAAATGTAAAAGGCCTTAGAATGTTTTACCGAAGTAAATTGTATCATTGGAATTGTGATAACTCGGGGAACTTTCCAATTTTAACTTCCTTTAGCCCTTCCAACAGTGTGGATTCCAGATAAATATTTCTTATTTCTTAACTAAGTGAGCACTTACTTAATGGATACTAAATGGGAGTCTGATTGCACTAGAGACTGGGGACAGAAAGATAGGTTAGACATTCCCCACCATTGAGGAGATACAGTCAGTGAAGAAGTCAACACAACAACTTATATGACCCTTTAATATCAGGTAAATTGTGCCACTCTTCTGTTCAAAAACCCCCACTAGTTTTCCTTCTCATTGGCAGTGATCTCCAGACTCCTTACCACGACCTACAAGACCCTCACAGCAAGGCCTCCCCTTACCTTTCTGACCTTATCTCCCACCACTCCAGCACAACCAGCTTTCTGCCTCAAGTCCTTGAACTGTTTCTCTGCCTGAAATGCTCTTCCCCAGATAGCCACAGTTAACTCTCTTAGTCCTTTACCTCTCTGCTGAAATGTCTTCTTATCTAGAAGGGCTTTCCTGACCAGAGTCCCTAGAATCCAGTTCCTAACATCTTTCTCTACCTCCTGTACCTGGTTTCCTTTATATTCAAGCACTTACTGCTAACTGACCTATGTTTATCTGTTATATTATCTCTCTCATATGTATACACACACATGATGTAAGCTTCATTAAGGAGAATTTGTTGTTTTATTCATATTCAATAAATGGTTAAGTCACTGAATGAATACCAAGCAATTTTTATTTTATTGAAGTATAGTTGATGTACAATGTTGTGTTAATTTCTGCTATACAGCAAAGTGGTTCACTTATGAATATATATTCTAGTTCATATTCTTTTCCATTATGACTTGCTACAGGATATTGAGTATAGTTCCCTATACTACACAGTAGGACCTTATTTGCCCATCCTATATATAATAGTTTGCATCTGTTAATCCCAAACTCCCAGTCCATCCCTCTCTCAACCCCTCCCTTTAGCAACCACAGATCTATTCTGAGTCTGTTTCTGTTTAATAGCTATGTTGACTTGTGTCATATTTTAGATTTCACATATAAGTAATATCATATGGTATTTTGATTTTTCTTTCTGTTTAGTGTGCTCATCTGTAGGTCAATCCATGTAGCTGCAAATGGCGTTATTTCATTCCTTTTTATGGTTGATTAATATTTCTTATTTCTTAACTAAGTGAGCACTTACTTAATGGATACTAAATGGGAGTCTGATTGCACTAGAGACTGGGGACAGAAAGATAGGTTAGACATTCCCCACCATTGAGGAGATACAGTCAGTGAAGAAGTCAACACAACAACTTATATGACCCTTTAATATCAGGTAAATTGTGCCACTCTTCTGTTAAAAACCCCCACTAGTTTTCCTTCTCATTGGCAGTGATCTCCAGACTCCTTACCACGACCTACAAGACCCTCACAGCAAGGCCTCCCCTTACCTTTCTGACCTTATCTCCCACCACTCCAGCACAACCAGCTTTCTGCCTCAAGTCCTTGAACTGTTTCTCTGCCTGAAATGCTCTTCCCCAGATAGCCACAGTTAACTCTCTTAGTCCTTTACCTCTCTGCTGAAATGTCTTCTTATCTAGAAGGGCTTTCCTGACCAGAGTCCCTAGAATCCAGTTCCTAACATCTTTCTCTACCTCCTGTACCTGGTTTCCTTTATATTCAAGCACTTACTGCTAACTGACCTATGTTTATCTGTTATATTATCTCTCTCATATGTATACACACACATGATGTAAGCTTCATTAAGGAGAATTTGTTGTTTTATTCATATTCAATAAATGGTTAAGTCACTGAATGAATACCAAGCAATTTTTATTTTATTGAAGTATAGTTGATGTACAATGTTGTGTTAATTTCTGCTATACAGCAAAGTGGTTCACTTATGAATATATATTCTAGTTCATATTCTTTTCCATTATGACTTGCTACAGGATATTGAGTATAGTTCCCTATACTACACAGTAGGACCTTATTTGCCCATCCTATATATAATAGTTTGCATCTGTTAATCCCAAACTCCCAGTCCATCCCTCTCTCAACCCCCTCCCCTTTAGCAACCACAGATCTATTCTGAGTCTGTTTCTGTTTAATAGCTATGTTGACTTGTGTCATATTTTAGATTTCACATATAAGTAATATCATATGGTATTTTGATTTTTCTTTCTGTTTAGTGTGCTCATCTGTAGGTCAATCCATGTAGCTGCAAATGGCGTTATTTCATTCCTTTTTATGGTTGATTAATATTTTATTGTTTGGGGGCTTCCCTAGTGGTCCAGTGGGTAAAGACACTGCCTTGCAGTGCAAGAGGCGCTCTTTCAATCCCTAGCCTGGGAAGATCCCACATGCTGTGGAGCAGCTGGAATGATGTGTCCAACTACCAAACTGGAGCTCTGGAGTGCATGCATCCAGAGCCAATGCTCTGTGGCGACAGGGGCCACTGCGATGGGAGGTCCACACAGGCCAAAAAAGAACAAAGATGGATGAAAATAAATAAATGAAAGACCAACAGAAGTGGCCAAAATATACATATATATATATATTTCATTGTTTGTATGTATATACACATATATGTATCACATACACACATGAGATATAGATATACATCACATCTTCTTTGTCCATCATTTGTTGATGGACAGTTAGATCACTTCCATGTCTTGGCTATTGTAAATAGTGCTGCTATGAACCTTAGGGTAGCTATATCTTTTCAAATGATAGCTTTTTTCAGATATGTGCCCAGGATTGAGATTACTAGATCTTATGACCACTCCATTTTTAGTTTTTTTTTTTATTATTTATTTATTTATTTATTTTGGGTGGGGGTCGAGTTGGGGAGGGAGAAGAGCAGGTGGGCCACTTCTATTGGTCTTTCATTTCTCTATTTTCATCCGTCTTTGTTCTTTGGCCCGTATGGGCCTCCCATGTGATGGCGTCTGTTGTTGCAGAGCACCGGCTCTGGGCGCACGCTCCCCAGAGCTGCAGCTCCGGAATTGGATGCATCGGTCCAGCCGTTCCGCTGCACGTGGGATCTTCCCAGGGCAGGATCTTGTTCCTTTTTACCCATCCTATACATAACAGTTTGCATCTGTTAATCCCAAACTCCCAGTCCATCCCTCTCTCAACCCTCCTTTAGCAACCACAGATCTATTCTGAGTCTGTTTCTGTTTAATAGCTATGTTGACTTGTGTCATATTTTAGATTTCACATATAAGTAATATCATATGGTATTTTGATTTTTCTTTCTGTTTAGTGTGCTCATCTGTAGGTCAATCCATGTAGCTGCAAATGGCGTTATTTCATTCCTTTTTATGGTTGATTAATATTTTATTGTTTGGGGGCTTCCCTAGTGGTCCAGTGGGTAAAGACACTGCCTTGCAGTGCAAGAGGCGCTCTTTCAATCCCTAGCCTGGGAAGATCCCACATGCTGTGGAGCAGCTGGAATGATGTGTCCAACTACCAAACTGGAGCTCTGGGTGCATGCATCCAGAGCCAATGCTCTGTGGCGACAGGGGCCACTGCGATGGGAGGTCCACACAGGCCAAAAAAGAACAAAGATGGATGAAAATAAATAAATGAAAGACCAACAGAAGTGGCCAAAATATACATATATATATATATTTCATTGTTTGTATGTATATACACATATATGTATCACATACACACATGAGATATAGATATACATCACATCTTCTTTGTCCATCATTTGTTGATGGACAGTTAGATCACTTCCATGTCTTGGCTATTGTAAATAGTGCTGCTATGAACCTTAGGGTAGCTATATCTTTTCAAATGATAGCTTTTTTCAGATATGTGCCCAGGATTGAGATTACTAGATCTTATGACCACTCCATTTTTAGTTTTTTTTTTTATTATTTATTTATTTATTTATTTTGGGTGGGGGTCGAGTTGGGGAGGGAGAAGAGCAGGTGGGCCACTTCTATTGGTCTTTCATTTCTCTATTTTCATCCGTCTTTGTTCTTTGGCCCGTATGGGCCTCCCATCGCGGTGGCGTCTGTTGTTGCAGAGCACCGGCTCTGGGCGCACGCACCCCAGAGCTCCAGCTCGGTAATTGGATGCATCGGTCCAGCCGCTCCACGGCACGTGGGATCTTCCCAGGGCAGGGATCGAACCGGCGCCCCTTGCACTGCAAGGCGGTGTCCTTACCCACTGGACCACTAGGGGAAGCCCATTTTTAGTTTTTTGAGGAACGTCCATACTGTTTTACATAGTGGCTAAAGCAATTTGCACTCCTTCCAACAGTGTAGGAAAGTTCTTTTTTCTCTACACCTTCTGTAGCATTTGTTATTTGTGACTTTTTAACGATGACCATTCTGACTGGTGTGAGGTGAACCTCACTGTAGCTTTGATTTTTGTTTCTCTAGTAACTAGTGATGATGAGCATCTTATCATGTGCCTATGGCCAGCTGTACATCTTCTTTGGAGGAATGTCTGTTTAGGTCTTCTAATCATTTTTTGATTGGATTGTTTGTTTTTGAGTTGTATAAGCTATTTGTATATTTTGGAAATTAAGACTTTGTTGGTCGCATCATTTGAAAATATTTTCTCCCATTCTGTAGGTTGTCTTTTCATTTTTTTTGTTTCTTTTTTTAATTGGAGGATAATTACTTTACAATATTTGTTGACATCTGCCGTACATCACCCTGAATGTCTTTTCATTTTGCTTATGGTTTCCTTCACTGTGCAGAAACTTATAAGTTTGATTAGATTGCATTTATTTTTGCTTTTATTTCTATTGCCTTGGGAGACTGACCTAAGAAAAAATTGATACAGTTTGTGTCCAAAAATGTCTTGCTATATGTCTTACATTTATGTCTTTAAGCTGTTTTGAGTTTATTATTTGTATGTTGTGAAGGTACGCTCTTACTTCATTGATTCACATGCAGCTGTCTCACTTCTCCAACACCTCTTGCTAAAGAGTCTCTTCCCCATCTTATATACTTGCTCCTTTTGTTAAAATTAATTGACTTTAGGTGTGTGGATTTATTTCTAGGCTCTCTGTTCTATTTTTGTGCCAATACCGTGCTGTTTTGATTACTTTAGCTTTGTAGTATTGTCTGAAGTCTGGAATACCCAGTATTTTAATACAAATTTTTCGAAGAATAGTGTACCCAATTATAACAATCATTCTTTTAAACTGCACTGATGATAGTTCTTACTAATGAGAAATGAATCTCAGTGTTTAGGCTAGGGTAAGGCTCCAGTTGAAGAGGTATTTCTTTTTATTTTACTTTTTATTTTGTATTGGGATATAATTGATTAATAATGTGATAGTTTCAGGGAAACAGAGAAGGGTCTCAGCCATACATATACATGTATCCATTTGAAGAGGTCTTTCTTATTTCTAGAGAACCATTAAACACAAGACACTGAATCAGATGTTGTGAAGGGCACAAATGGATTTAAAATCAGATACAGAATTTAGGAGACTTTGATCTAGTAGAAGAAAGAAAATCCATCTTTGATCATACAAATGCAGTCAGTAATAGAAGTCTAAGGACAGAGCATGTCATGAAGTCTCAAAAGAAAGAAAGAGAATTTTTATTGGGAGGATCAGAGAAGATCTGAAAGATGAACTGATACTTTACATAGGCACTGCAGAATAAGTTGACTTATGAAAATGACAACTGCCCACAGAAGAGACAGAAAACAAAGCCAAAGGAGCATAAAAGAAAGTCTAGTTTACCTTGACTAACACTAATGAGAGCAGAGCAGATAAAGACAGAATGATCCATTGAGATCATAGAAGCCTCTGAATATGCTGAATAGATTGGACCATGGGATATGGGCCTTATGGACTAATCTAACATTTTAAAAACTGACTCTTTAGTGAAATAGAAATATCAATACTTCCTTATCAGAGTTCTAACAAAATAACACATTTGAAAGCACTGCCACATACTATATTTTATTATTCTTGGTTTTTATTTGTTTATTATTCAGAAGACATTGTCTATTTATGGCAAAAATGTGAACAAAAGTTTCATAATCAGAGATTTTTCTTATTATTGAATTACTTAAGAGATTTGATATGATTTGATCCTCTCTTGACCAAATAGTTTTGAGATATCAAATACAATTTCTTATTCCCCTATATGTCAACCAAATATTTAAAGATAACATTAACTGCTTCATATATATGCCACAAATGGACATTCAAAAACAATTTTGAAAAAGTTATGAGGTGGTAAACTCAAATCACCTGGATTCAATGCTGCCTTTGACATGATCTTGCCCAGGACACTTGACTTCTTCATGTCTAATGGTTGGTACTATGAAAATTAAATAAAGTAATGTGTATCAAGGACAGAACCCGGCACATAGTAAATGGTCAATAAATATTAGTTATTGGGATGCCATTGATGTTCTCTTAGATCCTAACTAGATAAGAATATAAAAGTTGGTGATTTTGTTTTCATATTTTATTGATAAGATAAGACATAAAAATTGGAGGTCAAACAGTAGGATACAGCTAAGTTTGAACACTGGACTTCACCAAAATTAAAGACCTTTCTGTATCAAAAGGCATTGTCAAGAGAGTGAAAGGACAACCTATTGAATGAGGAGGGATTTCCTTGATGCTCATTGGCTAAGACTCCACGCTCCTGATGCAGGAGGCCTAGGTTCGATCCCTAGTCAGGGAACTAGATCCTATATGCCATAACTAGGACTTGGTGCAGTCAAATAAATAAATAGAATGGGAGAAGGTATTTGCAAACCATATATATGATAAGGTTCTGATATTCAGAACATATAAAGAACTCTTGCAACTCAACAACAAAAAGACAATTCAACTTTTAAATAGGCAAAGTATTTTAATAGACGTTACTCCAAAGAAAATATACAGATATCAACAAGCACATGAAAAGATGCTCAGTATCATTAATCATTAAAGAAATGCAAATAAAAAGCTTGATGAGATACTACTTCATATCCACTAGGATGGCTATAATTAAAAAAGAGAGAGAGAGAGAGAAAATAACAAGTGTTAGTGAAGATGTAACTTGCTGGTGTGAATATAAAATGTTTCAACTGCTATCGAGAAAAGTTGATAATAAAGTTTAACTCATAAATTTAAACAGAATTAATATATATGATCAATCATTTCTACTCTTAGGTAGATACCCAAAAGAATTGAAATTAGATATACAAATACATGCACAAGCATATTTGTAGCAACTTTACTGAAACTAAACAGAAGGTGGAAACAGCACAAATATCAATCAACTGATGAACGAATATACAAATTGAGATACATACAGAAGCAACATGAAAATTAAATAAAGTAATGTGTATTTTCCAATGGACAGGGAACTTGCCCAGGACACTTGACTTCTTCATGTCTAATGGTTGGTACTATGAAAATTAAATAAAGTAATGTGTATCAAGGACAGAACCCGGCACATAGTAAATGGTCAATAAATATTAGTTATTGGGATGCCATTGATGTTCTCTTAGATCCTAACTAGATAAGAATATAAAAGTTGGTGATTTTGTTTTCATATTTTATTGATAAGATAAGACATAAAAATTGGAGGTCAAACAGTAGGATACAGCTAAGTTTGAACACTGGACTTCACCAAAATTAAAGACCTTTCTGTATCAAAAGGCATTGTCAAGAGAGTGAAAGGACAACCTATTGAATGAGGAGGGATTTCCTTGATGCTCATTGGCTAAGACTCCACGCTCCTGATGCAGGAGGCCTAGGTTCGATCCCTAGTCAGGGAACTAGATCCTATATGCCATAACTAGGACTTGGTGCAGTCAAATAAATAAATAGAATGGGAGAAGGTATTTGCAAACCATATATATGATAAGGTTCTGATATTCAGAACATATAAAGAACTCTTGCAACTCAACAACAAAAAGACAATTCAACTTTTAAATAGGCAAAGTATTTTAATAGACGTTACTCCAAAGAAAATATACAGATATCAACAAGCACATGAAAAGATGCTCAGTATCATTAATCATTAAAGAAATGCAAATAAAAAGCTTGATGAGATACTACTTCATATCCACTAGGATGGCTATAATTAAAAAAGAGAGAGAGAGAGAGAAAATAACAAGTGTTAGTGAAGATGTAACTTGCTGGTGTGAATATAAAATGTTTCAACTGCTATCGAGAAAAGTTGATAATAAAGTTTAACTCATAAATTTAAACAGAATTAATATATATGATCAATCATTTCTACTCTTAGGTAGATACCCAAAAGAATTGAAATTAGATATACAAATACATGCACAAGCATATTTGTAGCAACTTTACTGAAACTAAACAGAAGGTGGAAACAGCACAAATATCAATCAACTGATGAACGAATATACAAATTGAGATACATACAGACAATGCAATATCATTTGGTCATAAAAATTGAAGGATTGATATATGTGTGGTACAGCATGGATAAACCTAGAAAGTATGCTAAGTAAGGGAAGCCAGACACAAAAAAATCACTTATTGAATGATTCCATGTATATGAATATTCAGAACAGGTAAATACATAGAGACAGAAAGAAGGTTGCTAGGGGCTTGGAGAAGAGAGGAATGGGAAGCAGCTGCTTAATGGGGATGGAAATTTTTTAGGGGTGAAGAAATTTCAGAACTAGATAAAGATAGCAGTTGCACAATGTTGTGGATATTCTAAATGCCACTCAATTGTTAATTTCTAAGCAGTTAATTTTACCTTGTATAATTCTCATTTCAAAAAGTGTGAAAGCAAACTGATTCTCTCCATAAAGATGTTAGCATTATAGTCTTCTCTAGTTAATTTCTCCTTTTTTGTACTCCATAGCCTATGCTTTCTCCATCAGAGTATACCAGTCCCATGTTCTATTTTATTTTTATACACATCTACTACAGGGCTCAGTAAACTACAGCCGACAGGCCAGATTTGGCCCACAGCTTTTTTGTGTGTGGTCTACAAACTAAGAATAGGTTTTTACACTTTTTAAATGGTTGAAAAAAGATCAAAGCAAGAATAATATTTTGCAGCACATGAAAATCATATGAAATTCAAATATGTGTCCATTCATAAAGTTTTATTAGGACAGGTTGACTCTCATGTTTTGTGTATTGTCAATGACTGCTTTCATTCTGTATGAGTCAAGTAGTTAGCAATAGAGGTTATATGGCCTACAAAGTCAAAAATATTTACCATCTGCCTGTTTATGGAAAATGTTGTTGACCCTTGATCTCTATTAGACAATAAGCTTGTAAAAGGAAGAACTCTCTCAAGTACCAAGCCTGATGATTTTTGATAAATGTCTCTTACTTTAACACCACTATAAATTGTTTTAGTATTCAAATATGTGCCACAGACTCTCTGCTTCTATATGCTAATAAAACTGAAAGCCCTGATTTCTTTATATTTCTACAAAGTTTGACACTTACTTACTTTGATAGTTAGCATATGAATTCTACAAAAGATTTTTTTAAATAGAAGCTCCATGCTGAAATAGGAATTTATCATACCCCAAAAGAGATGTAATTTTACAGTCTTTTTTAAAAAATATAAAATAGATATTCATGTTGAAATCTTGAAAATTGCACTAATGTACTATTCTAACTTTAAATGTCAGTACATAAAACTATGCTAGTTTTCTAGCACAAAAATAAATTAAGGACTAAATTTCTGATCCCTGGCATTCTCTCTTGAGGATAAATTCAAAACCCATATAACATTCATTTTAAAAACTTCTATATATAACTTTTATTTTATTACAGAATTTTTTTATTGGTTTTATAACATGAGGTACCACATATGTTCAAGAGAATACAGGTAAAGATGTAAACAGTAAACATTTCCAGAGTAGATGTGAGGGAAAAAGAAGCAAAAGTAACATGGAAACTAGAACTTTTTATTTAATCATAGGAGCCAAGATCTTTGAAAGATATAATGATACTAGGCTTCCCTGGTGGCTCAGATGATAAAGAATCTGCCTGCAATGCAGGAGATCCAGGTTCGATCCCTTTTCCAGGGGTTCCCTGGAGAAGGCAATGGCAATGAACTCTAGTACTCTTGCCTGGAGAATTCCATTAACAGAGGAGCCTGGTGGGCTAAGGGGTCACAAAGAGTCAGACATGACTGAAGGACTAATACAGTTGCAATTAAGCAGAAGTAGCTTAAGTTTTTCAGACATTTTCCTGGCAAAGTTTCTTCTTTCATTCTGTATGAGTCAAGTAGTTAGCAATAGAGGTTATATGGCCTACAAAGTCAAAAATATTTACCATCTGCCTGTTTATGGAAAATGTTGTTGACCCTTGATCTCTATTAGACAATAAGCTTGTAAAAGGAAGAACTCTCTCAAGTACCAAGCCTGATGATTTTTGATAAATGTCTCTTACTTTAACACCACTATAAATTGTTTTAGTATTCAAATATGTGCCACAGACTCTCTGCTTCTATATGCTAATAAAACTGAAAGCCCTGATTTCTTTATATTTCTACAAAGTTTGACACTTACTTACTTTGATAGTTAGCATATGAATTCTACAAAAGATTTTTTTAAATAGAAGCTCCATGCTGAAATAGGAATTTATCATACCCCAAAAGAGATGTAATTTTACAGTCTTTTTTAAAAAATATAAAATAGATATTCATGTTGAAATCTTGAAAATTGCACTAATGTACTATTCTAACTTTAAATGTCAGTACATAAAACTATGCTAGTTTTCTAGCACAAAAATAAATTAAGGACTAAATTTCTGATCCCTGGCATTCTCTCTTGAGGATAAATTCAAAACCCATATAACATTCATTTTAAAAACTTCTATATATAACTTTTATTTTATTACAGAATTTTTTTATTGGTTTTATAACATGAGGTACCACATATGTTCAAGAGAATACAGGTAAAGATGTAAACAGTAAACATTTCCAGAGTAGATGTGAGGGAAAAAGAAGCAAAAGTAACATGGAAACTAGAACTTTTTATTTAATCATAGGAGCCAAGATCTTTGAAAGATATAATGATACTAGGCTTCCCTGGTGGCTCAGATGATAAAGAATCTGCCTGCAATGCAGGAGATCCAGGTTCGATCCCTTTTCCAGGGGTTCCCTGGAGAAGGCAATGGCAATGAACTCTAGTACTCTTGCCTGGAGAATTCCATTAACAGAGGAGCCTGGTGGGCTAAGGGGTCACAAAGAGTCAGACATGACTGAAGGACTAATACAGTTGCAATTAAGCAGAAGTAGCTTAAGTTTTTCAGACATTTTCCTGGCAAAGTTTCTTCTTTCTCTGATTTTTAATATTTTTCACTACTTACATGCCTCTATTTGGCTCCAAATTTGCCAGGGCTGCATGGGACTATTGGTATAATCAAATGAGCAATCAATTCAATGATATTCATGTTGACTAAAGAGCAGCCTACTGAAAATTCAGAGATCTCAATCTGAAGCCAAGTGACCTTGAAACTGTTCTTTTACTTTCCACTATCTCTGATGAAGAGGGTCACATCATGGTTTTTGAGGATCTTCCATTTTAACATCCTGAGTTAAGGCTTAATAATAAGTTAAATTTATTTTTAATGCTGAAATTGACAAATCGTTCGACAGATGTAGATGTATTATGTTTTTTATAGTAATATAAAGATTTGGACCTCTGTATTTCTTCTTTCTCAAATAATTTATGTGCATCTACTAGTGTAGTAGCGATATATTTGATAGGACATTGTGAGAGAGTTTTCAAAGGGTATAAAAACTATATACATGTAAATTATTATTATTAAATAAAAATCACACAATATTAGGGTTAATAGGTTATGGAGTCACCTAGGTGACTTTTTCACTTCACAGATAAGAAAACTGGATGAGATTCAGTGTAAGTGCTGATGATTTGAGCTTTCCCATTATTCAATGTTGCTCCACTTACAGTTAGGAAAGCATTCCAAATTCCTGCTGTTCCTACAGAATTTGCCTATATTGGCTTCCTCAATCATAATGTTTTTCAGGCAATATTCTATTTTCTCACACTCTTACTTTTTTATTCCCATGACTTGATTTCAACTTAATCTCTGAGTCTGCAAAACATTGCATTCCCTGATTAGGTTTATCAAACAGTTATATCTAAGCAGTATATTTATATTTCATCCAAGCATAAGAAGTATATGGCTCATTAGAATTCAGGGATAATAATATAAGGTAAAAAAAAGAAATAAAGATGAAATAAGGGGGAAATTTTTGTCTTATTGCAGCCATTTTGCTGTCAGATTCTTCTTCAAACCCTGGCTTTACAAAGGGGCACAAATTCATCTGGGAAATTGTATCTTGTTAACCAAAAAGTCAGCGATAGTAATAAGATACTTTTGGCAAGAGTCCATTCACTCAGTTATTCAGCAAACATTTATGGAACCCTATAAATATCAAACCATTGTAGAAGATCCTGACTAAAATGAGCAGATTAATGAGTTGCTTCCTTTCTAGGAAAAAATTTAAGAAATAATCTTAATAATTCAAATTTATTGATTCTGTGCCAAGCCCTGTGCTAAGTATCATGTATTATCCCTTTTGATCTTTACAGCAATATGTCACATATTATATTGATATCAATGCTAAATGAGATGTTTGATAAAGCTTCTAGACCATACCAGGAGCACTTTTGATTCTCACAAAATAGTAATTTGCTCTCTGTCCTTCTTTTATTTCATAGGAGACAGACGTCATTATCTTTCCTTCTAGACTATATCTACCAGATAGTTGTAGATTTCCTGAGCTAAATGAATGATGCAACCCAAAGAATCTGTTGGACGAACTACAAGAAATACTCCCAGATCCAAGGTGTAGTCTAGAGAAATGGAATGAAGCTCAGCTGAAGGCAGAAATGGAACAAATGTTCATCTGCAGCATCAGAGATGCCTGGAGATGGGAGGTAAACAGAGATTCGGGTGGGGGGGCCCATGTCAAAGCCCCAGCAGGGGGGAACACACTGCTGATGATTTGAGCCCAAATGTTGCTCCACTTACAGTTAGGAAAGCATTCCAAATTCCTGCTGTTCCTACAGAATTTGCCTATATTGGCTTCCTCAATCATAATGTTTTTCAGGCAATATTCTATTTTCTCACACTCTTACTTTTTTATTCCCATGACTTGATTTCAACTTAATCTCTGAGTCTGCAAAACATTGCATTCCCTGATTAGGTTTATCAAACAGTTATATCTAAGCAGTATATTTATATTTCATCCAAGCATAAGAAGTATATGGCTCATTAGAATTCAGGGATAATAATATAAGGTAAAAAAAAGAAATAAAGATGAAATAAGGGGGAAATTTTTGTCTTATTGCAGCCATTTTGCTGTCAGATTCTTCTTCAAACCCTGGCTTTACAAAGGGGCACAAATTCATCTGGGAAATTGTATCTTGTTAACCAAAAAGTCAGCGATAGTAATAAGATACTTTTGGCAAGAGTCCATTCACTCAGTTATTCAGCAAACATTTATGGAACCCTATAAATATCAAACCATTGTAGAAGATCCTGACTAAAATGAGCAGATTAATGAGTTGCTTCCTTTCTAGGAAAAAATTTAAGAAATAATCTTAATAATTCAAATTTATTGATTCTGTGCCAAGCCCTGTGCTAAGTATCATGTATTATCCCTTTTGATCTTTACAGCAATATGTCACATATTATATTGATATCAATGCTAAATGAGATGTTTGATAAAGCTTCTAGACCATACCAGGAGCACTTTTGATTCTCACAAAATAGTAATTTGCTCTCTGTCCTTCTTTTATTTCATAGGAGACAGACGTCATTATCTTTCCTTCTAGACTATATCTACCAGATAGTTGTAGATTTCCTGAGCTAAATGAATGATGCAACCCAAAGAATCTGTTGGACGAACTACAAGAAATACTCCCAGATCCAAGGTGTAGTCTAGAGAAATGGAATGAAGCTCAGCTGAAGGCAGAAATGGAACAAATGTTCATCTGCAGCATCAGAGATGCCTGGAGATGGGAGGTAAACAGAGATTCTACCATGAAGGGTTGAGACAAGAAGAGGGCAAGAGGCCCTGCTTAGGCATGTCAAAGCCCCAGCAGTCGGGGTGGCCTGGTTCCAAGGAACACACTGAAGGAAGTGAGGGCAGAGACACAAATGACAGACTGTGGAGCCTGTCTCTTGACGCCCCAGCCTAGAGCCTTCAGAGGATGCCTTCCAGAACCACAACAGGCCAGCACTTTTCTCAGAGATGGGGAGGAAGTTGCTAGAACAAACACTGTCCTGAAACTTGCCCCCAATCTGAACCTAATCAAACCCCAATGTTTTCTTGAGGTTGTAAAAGGCCTGGCTTAGCATTTTTAAAACAATATCTATTTGCCTTTTGTCTCCTGTTTGTAGCCAGTAGTGGAAGTTCTAAAAACCCATTAAAAACTTTGGGTTTTATTTTGTATTCATTTCTTTACTACATGCCTTCCTAGCCAAAACCAGAAAATGCTGGGACAGCGCAAGCTCTTTCTCCTGAGATATCCAGATCAAAGCTGTTTGGAACTGCCTTGGCTAAGCAACTGAATTTTTCCATTCTTCTCCAAACCAATGCTTCAAACCCTTGCAATTTACTCATACGCATCCACCTTCTCAAGTGTTCTGAGGCATTTCTTTCAGCACACACGTTGGCCTTCAAAGGGTCATAAGCAATCACATGCTGGCAAAAGTTGCATTTTCAAGTTTGTAACCCTGTCCCATCATCCAACAAGGAAAACAAGAACATCTGGCAACTTTATCCACTCTCCATATATTCCATTGGAGTGAAACTATAGGAAAGGCAACACTGAAGACCCTCTTGCAAAGACATGTCTTATTTTCAGAGTATTTGGCACTGTTAAATTATCTTCTTCCTGATGTATAGAAATCACTTTGGCCAGGTAAAATATTAAGGCAACTCATGTCATCCATCCTGAAAATTTACTGGGAAACTGGCCCCATGCCTCTCTCAAGGCCTGAGAGATGTCCCTTGGCAGTGGTGGTGGTCACCACCCAAATTTGTTCTATCAGAAAAGTTGCATGTTGTTGGATAATCCACAATTTGCATTAGTAGTCTGCAGGCATAAATGAGATGCCTGGAGATGGGAGGTAAACAGAGATTCTACCATGAAGGGTTGAGACAAGAAGAGGGCAAGAGGCCCTGCTTAGGCATGTCAAAGCCCCAGCAGTCGGGGTGGCCTGGTTCCAAGGAACACACTGAAGGAAGTGAGGGCAGAGACACAAATGACAGACTGTGGAGCCTGTCTCTTGACGCCCCAGCCTAGAGCCTTCAGAGGATGCCTTCCAGAACCACAACAGGCCAGCACTTTTCTCAGAGATGGGGAGGAAGTTGCTAGAACAAACACTGTCCTGAAACTTGCCCCCAATCTGAACCTAATCAAACCCCAATGTTTTCTTGAGGTTGTAAAAGGCCTGGCTTAGCATTTTTAAAACAATATCTATTTGCCTTTTGTCTCCTGTTTGTAGCCAGTAGTGGAAGTTCTAAAAACCCATTAAAAACTTTGGGTTTTATTTTGTATTCATTTCTTTACTACATGCCTTCCTAGCCAAAACCAGAAAATGCTGGGACAGCGCAAGCTCTTTCTCCTGAGATATCCAGATCAAAGCTGTTTGGAACTGCCTTGGCTAAGCAACTGAATTTTTCCATTCTTCTCCAAACCAATGCTTCAAACCCTTGCAATTTACTCATACGCATCCACCTTCTCAAGTGTTCTGAGGCATTTCTTTCAGCACACACGTTGGCCTTCAAAGGGTCATAAGCAATCACATGCTGGCAAAAGTTGCATTTTCAAGTTTGTAACCCTGTCCCATCATCCAACAAGGAAAACAAGAACATCTGGCAACTTTATCCACTCTCCATATATTCCATTGGAGTGAAACTATAGGAAAGGCAACACTGAAGACCCTCTTGCAAAGACATGTCTTATTTTCAGAGTATTTGGCACTGTTAAATTATCTTCTTCCTGATGTATAGAAATCACTTTGGCCAGGTAAAATATTAAGGCAACTCATGTCATCCATCCTGAAAATTTACTGGGAAACTGGCCCCATGCCTCTCTCAAGGCCTGAGAGATGTCCCTTGGCAGTGGTGGTGGTCACCACCCAAATTTGTTCTATCAGAAAAGTTGCATGTTGTTGGATAATCCACAATTTGCATTAGTAGTCTGCAAGTCATCCTTATTCTAAATGACTGTGACCCATAAGTATATACTTTCAGGAAATTGTTAAGTACAAGGTATTGCATGCCACGTTCTTAATTGTGTCTTCACCAAAAAACATAGTTTGTCTATAATGATTTTTGCCATGGCAATTCTTACATTGATTTTCTTTTTACCATGGGATACAACAGCAAAGTAGAGTTTGTCTTACCCAAGAATCAACTCTCAGGAAATTCTACCTTTTCAATAGGTTGAAGAAAATTTATGACCCTGCCCTGCTCAGAGCTACTGAGAAAATATCACAGTGATGCCTGCCCTTGCTGACCTGTTTTAGCTTCAGCTTCTCTTTGGACAACAAGGTATTTCTTCAGGGCTTTCACATACCCTTGGCTATTTCCAGCCTGTGTATTTAAAGCCTTGTTCATTAGCATGATATTTTTCTAATGCTAAGTGAAAACCATTTTTATGACCAGATAGATGAACTTCTAAGATCAGCATCCCTGTCTCAATTACTGATATTTCGAAAATATACAAGTGAGTCTTTAGCTTTATAAACCTCTACCTGCTTCTTCCTTTCATGTAATTCACCTTTGTTCAGTTATTTTGCACCACCGCTGGAGTGTTTTCAAATATATTTCAAACCCCCAAGCAACCCTATTTCAGCTGATTGGCTTCAGAGAACTCTAATGCCAGTCAGGCATTTTGCGGCAACCCCATTTAGACTCAGCAGGAAGAACAGATTTAAAAGGCAGATTACGTTTTGAGCTTTTTAAAAACTGCTTTATTAGAGAGGCTAAAAGCCACAGTGGTGGTAAGCTGAATTCTTTTGAAATACAAGCAACTTCAAGACATCTAGGGAGCAGTTCCTCGCCTGCAGGGCTCCTCCCTTTGGGTTTCAATGATGGCAGGAACCAGCTGGCTCCATGCATTATTCTTAAGGGTCCTTGTGGCTCCAAAAACAGAATCCATAAAAGCACCAAAGAGGTTTCATTTAAGGGTCAGAGGTCTTTTGAAAGCAGCTCGCCAACATTCCCACCCCTGGACTTCTAGCAGGCCATTTTGTGTGAAAGGGTTGGTTATGTACTGGCCTCCATTAATTGTAGAGGTTGGCCAATGAACATAGCTATAGAACCATGGGGAGGATGTAAAAAGTCACTTAGAAAAGGAGAGACAGTGTCTGCAGGCCAGATATCTATGGCAAGCAGCTAGGAGTCTAAATGGGACTTCCCAGGTGGCGCTAGTGATTAAAAAATAAACCCGCAGGCCAGTACAGACCTGAGATACATGGATTTGATTCCTGGGTGGGGAAGATCCTCTGGAGGAGGGTATGGCAACCCACTCCAGTATTCTTGCCTGGAGAATCTCATGGACAGAGGAACCTGGTACAGTCTATAGGGTTGCAAAGAGTCGGACATGACTGAAGTGACTTAGCACGCAAGGAGTTTAAATGGGTGGATAGATAGATAGGCAGTTAGAAAAATAGAGGCCACAGCAGTGGCTATTGCTTCACACATCTTCTTAAAGCTACAAATCATCAATGATATTTTTCTAATGCTAAGTGAAAACCATTTTTATGACCAGATAGATGAACTTCTAAGATCAGCATCCCTGTCTCAATTACTGATATTTCGAAAATATACAAGTGAGTCTTTAGCTTTATAAACCTCTACCTGCTTCTTCCTTTCATGTAATTCACCTTTGTTCAGTTATTTTGCACCACCGCTGGAGTGTTTTCAAATATATTTCAAACCCCCAAGCAACCCTATTTCAGCTGATTGGCTTCAGAGAACTCTAATGCCAGTCAGGCATTTTGCGGCAACCCCATTTAGACTCAGCAGGAAGAACAGATTTAAAAGGCAGATTACGTTTTGAGCTTTTTAAAAACTGCTTTATTAGAGAGGCTAAAAGCCACAGTGGTGGTAAGCTGAATTCTTTTGAAATACAAGCAACTTCAAGACATCTAGGGAGCAGTTCCTCGCCTGCAGGGCTCCTCCCTTTGGGTTTCAATGATGGCAGGAACCAGCTGGCTCCATGCATTATTCTTAAGGGTCCTTGTGGCTCCAAAAACAGAATCCATAAAAGCACCAAAGAGGTTTCATTTAAGGGTCAGAGGTCTTTTGAAAGCAGCTCGCCAACATTCCCACCCCTGGACTTCTAGCAGGCCATTTTGTGTGAAAGGGTTGGTTATGTACTGGCCTCCATTAATTGTAGAGGTTGGCCAATGAACATAGCTATAGAACCATGGGGAGGATGTAAAAAGTCACTTAGAAAAGGAGAGACAGTGTCTGCAGGCCAGATATCTATGGCAAGCAGCTAGGAGTCTAAATGGGACTTCCCAGGTGGCGCTAGTGATTAAAAAATAAACCCGCAGGCCAGTACAGACCTGAGATACATGGATTTGATTCCTGGGTGGGGAAGATCCTCTGGAGGAGGGTATGGCAACCCACTCCAGTATTCTTGCCTGGAGAATCTCATGGACAGAGGAACCTGGTACAGTCTATAGGGTTGCAAAGAGTCGGACATGACTGAAGTGACTTAGCACGCAAGGAGTTTAAATGGGTGGATAGATAGATAGGCAGTTAGAAAAATAGAGGCCACAGCAGTGGCTATTGCTTCACACATCTTCTTAAAGCTACAAATCATCAATACTTTATCTTTCACTTATTTGTTTGAACTATACCAGAAGTTGCATATAAAGTAGTTGAAGGTCTATGAAAGGAAGTGGGATAATGAGATTTCTAGAGCCAATGAGACTCCATAAGGTTTTGAGATGAAATGAACACTACAGGGTTTCAAGAACCCTACACTACACTACACTACAGGGTTTCACTCACTCCCTCTGTGACCCAGGAGAACATCAACAACTAGTCATGACTCCTGTGCCAAGCCCAGACAAACTTAGAGTCCCTCTCAGCAGGCCACCTGTGGTCCTGAATTAGACTGCATATATTTCTCACTAGAGAAGACCCTGATACAGGGAAAGACTGAAGTCAGTAGGAGAAAGGGGCAGCAGAGGATGACATGGTTACACAGCATCACTGACTCCATGGACATGAATCTGAGTAAACTCTGAGAGATAGTGAAGGACAAGGAAGCTTGGTGTGCTGCAGTTCATGAGGTTGCCAAGAGTTGGACATGACTAAGCAACTGAACAACAATTCCTAAAGATTATCTGTCAGTCAGTTTAAAACCCACCACAAAATCCCATGGGGAATGGGAAGGCAAACAGGTGACAGAACAGAGTAGAGCAGCAGAGTGGGCCTAGCAGGATGTCCCGTGGAGGCCCCAGCTGAGCAGGGCAGCAAGCATTTGACTTCAGATGCTACTTCAGAGGTGTCCGGGACCCATGTCACCAGATTTTTCAAGGGTAGATAGAAATTCAATTTTGACTTGGAATCTCTTGAGTTTTACATGTTGGATCCAAAAGAGGGGAGGAAATGAACCTTGTGTGGGCCAAACCAAAAGCCTCTACAAAAAATAAATAAATAAATAAGATTAAAACACAACTATGGGCTAGCAGAACTTCCAGGTTTAGACGAACTGAAGAAAGATTCCAGTTTGCTCTTATCTTGCCTGAGCTACCTTGCTGCCATCCGCAGCTGGTAGCAAAAGAGAACTGTCTCACCGGGGCTTGAAGAGGGCATGTAACAAATTGCAGAAAATTATAGGCAGCACTTTGTGGTTGCTGAGCTCCCCGGGTTACACACTAGCCGAGTCCTGAAAATACAGGGAAGCTTCAAAGATCAAAGATTCCAGGGCTGCGGAGGGAACTTTTCACCAGCTTGCTTTTTGTCCCGATCCTCCCCCACCCCAACCCCTTTTAGTCGATCGCAAAGCCATTGTCTCAGAGCTCCGATTCTGATACTGTCAGAGGGTAAGGACAGTGTCAGAGGCATCTGCCCTAGCTTCTCTTCAGGGTTTCGGCCCTCTTGGTCTTGGTCTCCCTCCTGGGCTGTTTACATACAATTTCCTTCTGGGTGGAACTTTGTTTTTCCTCTCCTTCTTTTGAGGCTGTTGTTCTTTCTTAAAATAGGAGGTCATTTCAGGCAGAAATGTGTTTTCGTCTCCTTGCTTCCTCTAGGGCTGGGACTGGGGCCTTTTTGGAAAGAAGGAAATTTCCACTTTGTTTACAAGGAGGGATTGATTTTCTTTGGATATCCCATTAATTTACTGGGTAGAGAGTTTGGAGTTCCTAGGAAGCTTGGTGTGCTGCAGTTCATGAGGTTGCCAAGAGTTGGACATGACTAAGCAACTGAACAACAATTCCTAAAGATTATCTGTCAGTCAGTTTAAAACCCACCACAAAATCCCATGGGGAATGGGAAGGCAAACAGGTGACAGAACAGAGTAGAGCAGCAGAGTGGGCCTAGCAGGATGTCCCGTGGAGGCCCCAGCTGAGCAGGGCAGCAAGCATTTGACTTCAGATGCTACTTCAGAGGTGTCCGGGACCCATGTCACCAGATTTTTCAAGGGTAGATAGAAATTCAATTTTGACTTGGAATCTCTTGAGTTTTACATGTTGGATCCAAAAGAGGGGAGGAAATGAACCTTGTGTGGGCCAAACCAAAAGCCTCTACAAAAAATAAATAAATAAATAAGATTAAAACACAACTATGGGCTAGCAGAACTTCCAGGTTTAGACGAACTGAAGAAAGATTCCAGTTTGCTCTTATCTTGCCTGAGCTACCTTGCTGCCATCCGCAGCTGGTAGCAAAAGAGAACTGTCTCACCGGGGCTTGAAGAGGGCATGTAACAAATTGCAGAAAATTATAGGCAGCACTTTGTGGTTGCTGAGCTCCCCGGGTTACACACTAGCCGAGTCCTGAAAATACAGGGAAGCTTCAAAGATCAAAGATTCCAGGGCTGCGGAGGGAACTTTTCACCAGCTTGCTTTTTGTCCCGATCCTCCCCCACCCCAACCCCTTTTAGTCGATCGCAAAGCCATTGTCTCAGAGCTCCGATTCTGATACTGTCAGAGGGTAAGGACAGTGTCAGAGGCATCTGCCCTAGCTTCTCTTCAGGGTTTCGGCCCTCTTGGTCTTGGTCTCCCTCCTGGGCTGTTTACATACAATTTCCTTCTGGGTGGAACTTTGTTTTTCCTCTCCTTCTTTTGAGGCTGTTGTTCTTTCTTAAAATAGGAGGTCATTTCAGGCAGAAATGTGTTTTCGTCTCCTTGCTTCCTCTAGGGCTGGGACTGGGGCCTTTTTGGAAAGAAGGAAATTTCCACTTTGTTTACAAGGAGGGATTGATTTTCTTTGGATATCCCATTAATTTACTGGGTAGAGAGTTTGGAGTTCCTAGGATTATCTAAGGAGATCAAGAAAGTTATTTTAAAGGCATTTCTTTCGTAATTTTTTTTTTAATGTTGTACATGCTGCTCTTCTTATTCTTTTTCTCAAACCAGTTCACGTTTTTCCAATGAATCTAAACCTCCCATATGTCTGTCCCTGCAGTTCAGCTCTCTCCATTGTCTTCCCAAGATCTTTCAGCTTCAACTGCCAATCTGGATAATTTGAGCAACATTCTGGACCAATTCCAGCATGAGTCATAGTTTTATACTCTGGGTTGGAAAAGTAATTTTGCCTTTCCCTTTAAAATGCAGCCATGATCCATTACTGTTACTAGGAAAGACAGACTTGATCATGCATACCTTTCTTCACCCCGTCCTCGCATCTTCAAGGCTACATCTGTCAAGCAATCCATCACCCACATCAAATAATGTCAGTAGGGAACCAGGTGGGTGTGGACTGTTCTAGATACTATTGAGAGTTTTACCCTGGGCCTCTGGAAGAATACATTCTAAGACAGAATATTAATTGAAACAAAAAGTTTCCAAGCATCCCAAAGTCAAACAGAATAAAGTTGCTCTAGGTGAGTCTTATAATGACCTTAGTAGGTTTGATGCAAAAGAAATATTAATTTTAAAACAGTTTCTTCAAGGTCACTCCCAAAATGTGATTTAGTTAAAGGACTACATTCACTAACCACTAATGTCCAAAACACTCAGTTAAATAGAGTCCAGCTATCGGGTCTCAATTTTGACTTTCCAGCACCATTCAATTTCATAAATGCTTAGTTTATTTTAAGCTTGAGAATAGAAGTAAACAACAAAAAATAAGATAGGTGATAAGAAGGACTGAGATCAGGAAATAGTGACCAAAGCAGCTAAGCACGGAGGTGGTATGACTGCTCAGTTGCTCAGTTGTGTCCAATTCTTTGCGACCCCATGGACTGTAGCCTGCCAGGCTCCTCTGTCCATGGGATTCTCCAGGCATGAATACTGGAGCGGGTTGCTAGTTTCTTCTCCAGGGGATCTTCGTTATTTAGGAAATGTTTACAAGGAGGGATTGATTTTCTTTGGATATCCCATTAATTTACTGGGTAGAGAGTTTGGAGTTCCTAGGATTATCTAAGGAGATCAAGAAAGTTATTTTAAAGGCATTTCTTTCGTAATTTTTTTTTTAATGTTGTACATGCTGCTCTTCTTATTCTTTTTCTCAAACCAGTTCACGTTTTTCCAATGAATCTAAACCTCCCATATGTCTGTCCCTGCAGTTCAGCTCTCTCCATTGTCTTCCCAAGATCTTTCAGCTTCAACTGCCAATCTGGATAATTTGAGCAACATTCTGGACCAATTCCAGCATGAGTCATAGTTTTATACTCTGGGTTGGAAAAGTAATTTTGCCTTTCCCTTTAAAATGCAGCCATGATCCATTACTGTTACTAGGAAAGACAGACTTGATCATGCATACCTTTCTTCACCCCGTCCTCGCATCTTCAAGGCTACATCTGTCAAGCAATCCATCACCCACATCAAATAATGTCAGTAGGGAACCAGGTGGGTGTGGACTGTTCTAGATACTATTGAGAGTTTTACCCTGGGCCTCTGGAAGAATACATTCTAAGACAGAATATTAATTGAAACAAAAAGTTTCCAAGCATCCCAAAGTCAAACAGAATAAAGTTGCTCTAGGTGAGTCTTATAATGACCTTAGTAGGTTTGATGCAAAAGAAATATTAATTTTAAAACAGTTTCTTCAAGGTCACTCCCAAAATGTGATTTAGTTAAAGGACTACATTCACTAACCACTAATGTCCAAAACACTCAGTTAAATAGAGTCCAGCTATCGGGTCTCAATTTTGACTTTCCAGCACCATTCAATTTCATAAATGCTTAGTTTATTTTAAGCTTGAGAATAGAAGTAAACAACAAAAAATAAGATAGGTGATAAGAAGGACTGAGATCAGGAAATAGTGACCAAAGCAGCTAAGCACGGAGGTGGTATGACTGCTCAGTTGCTCAGTTGTGTCCAATTCTTTGCGACCCCATGGACTGTAGCCTGCCAGGCTCCTCTGTCCATGGGATTCTCCAGGCATGAATACTGGAGCGGGTTGCTAGTTTCTTCTCCAGGGGATCTTCGTATTAGGATCATGGATTTAGAGCCAGGAAGATGTGGGATGAGTTCTCAGCCACACTGGTACTAGCTGAGTGGCCTCAGGCAAGTTACTCAGTATGACTAAGTTTCTCATCTGCAAAACATGGATAATAATAGTACCTGCTTCATAGAACTATTGCGGATTAGTATGTTAAAGATATAGTTCAGTGCTCATCACCACCAGCACAGAAATGATTCTAACCTTTATAGGTCTCTTAGTATTATGCATTTGGTACTGCCTTTACTTGAATAACTCTTATGAAGTAGGTATGATTGTTATTATCCTGATTTTACAGATGAGAAAATTAGAGACCCAGAGAAGTTAAGTAGCTTACCCAGAGCCAGAGAGCTACTAAGTAACCAAGCCAGGATTCCAACCCAATTGAACTGGCAATGAGCCTAAGCCGTTAATGACTATGTAGCTTTTTATTATTAACTTCTATTTAATGTGTAGTATTTATTCCAAGTGATGCTCTAAGGTTATTTTTTCCTTGATTCAACTTCTTATGTTGCCTATGACTGTACATAGAGTGTTGCACACTGAATAGAGATGTTCAAAACATCACTTCTGCTCTACATAATATATATATATATATATATATATGCATATATATATATATATATATGTATATATATATATCCCTCTCCCCCCAGCTCTCTTTCTGTATCTCTCTTTTCACACACACACACACACACACACCCCTATTTGGTTATCCTCACTGGACTCTACTTCCTAAATCAGAGGAGTAAATGATGTATTCCAGAAATACTGTATAAACAATATAAACAAAAAATGGGGGTTTCTAATGCCATTTTGCTTTTTAGTTAACCAAGAATAAGTTATTTAAACCCTCTTGCTTCTCTTCATATTTTGGTTAACTGAGATTTTTCTGTACAAAGTAAATACATGTGTTTAAAATTACAGCATCAAATAGTTTCAATTTCAAAAACAAGATAGGTGATAAGAAGGACTGAGATCAGGAAATAGTGACCAAAGCAGCTAAGCACGGAGGTGGTATGACTGCTCAGTTGCTCAGTTGTGTCCAATTCTTTGCGACCCCATGGACTGTAGCCTGCCAGGCTCCTCTGTCCATGGGATTCTCCAGGCATGAATACTGGAGCGGGTTGCTAGTTTCTTCTCCAGGGGATCTTCGTATTAGGATCATGGATTTAGAGCCAGGAAGATGTGGGATGAGTTCTCAGCCACACTGGTACTAGCTGAGTGGCCTCAGGCAAGTTACTCAGTATGACTAAGTTTCTCATCTGCAAAACATGGATAATAATAGTACCTGCTTCATAGAACTATTGCGGATTAGTATGTTAAAGATATAGTTCAGTGCTCATCACCACCAGCACAGAAATGATTCTAACCTTTATAGGTCTCTTAGTATTATGCATTTGGTACTGCCTTTACTTGAATAACTCTTATGAAGTAGGTATGATTGTTATTATCCTGATTTTACAGATGAGAAAATTAGAGACCCAGAGAAGTTAAGTAGCTTACCCAGAGCCAGAGAGCTACTAAGTAACCAAGCCAGGATTCCAACCCAATTGAACTGGCAATGAGCCTAAGCCGTTAATGACTATGTAGCTTTTTATTATTAACTTCTATTTAATGTGTAGTATTTATTCCAAGTGATGCTCTAAGGTTATTTTTTCCTTGATTCAACTTCTTATGTTGCCTATGACTGTACATAGAGTGTTGCACACTGAATAGAGATGTTCAAAACATCACTTCTGCTCTACATAATATATATATATATATATATATGCATATATATATATATATATGTATATATATATCCCTCTCCCCCCAGCTCTCTTTCTGTATCTCTCTTTTCACACACACACACACACACACCCCTATTTGGTTATCCTCACTGGACTCTACTTCCTAAATCAGAGGAGTAAATGATGTATTCCAGAAATACTGTATAAACAATATAAACAAAAAATGGGGGTTTCTAATGCCATTTTGCTTTTTAGTTAACCAAGAATAAGTTATTTAAACCCTCTTGCTTCTCTTCATATTTTGGTTAACTGAGATTTTTCTGTACAAAGTAAATACATGTGTTTAAAATTACAGCATCAAATAGTTTCAATTTCAAAAAAGATACAAACTGCTCTAATTTCTCATTTCTAAAGAAGTAAACATTTTAAAGTAAATTGTTGGTGAAAGTCCAATTTTCATTGTTCTTAACAATGAAACTTAAAGAATTGGAAAGAGTATGACATCAGAAACAGAAATATGAAACAAGGCCAGAAGTTTGTCATAGTAACATATTCTAATAATCAAGAAATTAAGCATCATAGAATGTGTTAGCATATTTATAACAATACGCTGTCCTGGAATAGGGCTTACGTTATAGTTTACATTTTACTTTACACGTATGACCTCCTTTGATTTCTACAGGAGAAATAATGTTAACATTAGGTGATAAGAGAGTAGAAATAGTACCAGTTTATTTTATTTATTTTATATAGGAGCAACCTGAGGCCCCGAAATCCAATGGCTTGACCTCAGTCACACAGCTGGCTCCTTGCAGAGCCAAGACTTATCGTTTCCTGCTATTTCTGCTAAATCACAATTCCCACTGGCACTTTTGCTGAACTTAGTTTGACAGTTTATACTACGACCAAGATGACTTGTTCCCCAAGGTTTGGGAACTAGGAATGATCTCTGTAGGGAAAAGTCCAGAAAAAGAGGCAGTAATACATATGGGTACTTTACTCCCAAACCAGCTCAGAAGGCACAAGTCACTGTTGGGAGGAAAGAGGTTTTTGGAAGGAGAGGGAGACATTACAAAGGGCAAGCGTCCCAATTTTCCTGCATCTGGCTCTGCTTAGCCCACATTTTATCTTGTTTTAAAACTACTACCTGCTGGTCAGTCAGACTGCAGGGATTGAATCCCTACTGTTCACTAACTTCTTTTGCCTTTTTTCTTTGCTGGTAAAAGAGGATCCATAATAGTTTTGATTTTGTGGGGCGGGTGTGAAAATTCAGCAAGAGAACTTATGCAAACGGTTTAGCATGGTGAGTACTTAGTGAACACCAACTATTGCCATCATGAGGATCTCATGCAGAGATGTAAGTGGAGGAGCCAGTCAACCAAACTCCAGAGACTATTTTCTTTTTCTTTTTTTTTTTAATTTTTGGCCACTTTTTTTTTAATTGGTCTTTCATTTATCTATTTTCATTCATCTTTGTTCTTTGGCCTGTGTGGGCCTCCCATTGCAGTGGCCTCTCCTGTAGCAGAGCACTGGCTCTGGGCACATGCATTCCAGAGCACTGACTTGTAATTGGACACAACGGTTCAGCCGTTCCTCAGCACGTGGGATCTTCCCATGCCAGGGATCGAACCAGCACCGTTTGCAGTGCAAGGCAGACTCTTTACCCACTGGACCACCAGGGAGGCCCCAGAGACTATTTTCTTAACTACAATCTTATGCCACCTTTGTCCTTCCTCTGTCCCAGCATCTGGAAAGTACTTTTTTGTGGATACACATGGCATGGCTCCTTACCTCTCTCCATTCAGCCTGCGTTCATGCATACTAAGTCACTTCATTCATGTCTGACTCTTCATGACCCTATGGACTGTACCTTGCCAGGCTCCTCTGTCTATGGGGATCTCCAGACAAGAATACAGGAGTGGGTTGCCATTCCTGCAGAGCCAAGACTTATCGTTTCCTGCTATTTCTGCTAAATCACAATTCCCACTGGCACTTTTGCTGAACTTAGTTTGACAGTTTATACTACGACCAAGATGACTTGTTCCCCAAGGTTTGGGAACTAGGAATGATCTCTGTAGGGAAAAGTCCAGAAAAAGAGGCAGTAATACATATGGGTACTTTACTCCCAAACCAGCTCAGAAGGCACAAGTCACTGTTGGGAGGAAAGAGGTTTTTGGAAGGAGAGGGAGACATTACAAAGGGCAAGCGTCCCAATTTTCCTGCATCTGGCTCTGCTTAGCCCACATTTTATCTTGTTTTAAAACTACTACCTGCTGGTCAGTCAGACTGCAGGGATTGAATCCCTACTGTTCACTAACTTCTTTTGCCTTTTTTCTTTGCTGGTAAAAGAGGATCCATAATAGTTTTGATTTTGTGGGGCGGGTGTGAAAATTCAGCAAGAGAACTTATGCAAACGGTTTAGCATGGTGAGTACTTAGTGAACACCAACTATTGCCATCATGAGGATCTCATGCAGAGATGTAAGTGGAGGAGCCAGTCAACCAAACTCCAGAGACTATTTTCTTTTTCTTTTTTTTTTTAATTTTTGGCCACTTTTTTTTTAATTGGTCTTTCATTTATCTATTTTCATTCATCTTTGTTCTTTGGCCTGTGTGGGCCTCCCATTGCAGTGGCCTCTCCTGTAGCAGAGCACTGGCTCTGGGCACATGCATTCCAGAGCACTGACTTGTAATTGGACACAACGGTTCAGCCGTTCCTCAGCACGTGGGATCTTCCCATGCCAGGGATCGAACCAGCACCGTTTGCAGTGCAAGGCAGACTCTTTACCCACTGGACCACCAGGGAGGCCCCAGAGACTATTTTCTTAACTACAATCTTATGCCACCTTTGTCCTTCCTCTGTCCCAGCATCTGGAAAGTACTTTTTTGTGGATACACATGGCATGGCTCCTTACCTCTCTCCATTCAGCCTGCGTTCATGCATACTAAGTCACTTCATTCATGTCTGACTCTTCATGACCCTATGGACTGTACCTTGCCAGGCTCCTCTGTCTATGGGGATCTCCAGACAAGAATACAGGAGTGGGTTGCCATTCCCTCCTCCAGTAGCTCTTCCCCACCCAGGGGTGGAATCAGCATCTCTTATGTCACCTGCATGGGGAAGCGGGTTCTTTACTACTAGAGCTGCCTGGGAAGTCCCCTCTCCATCCAGGCCCCTGCTCAAATGTCCCTTCCTCTGAATGACCTTCCCTGGCTGCTTGATCTAAAGCAGTACTCCTAGTGACTCTCTGTGCCTTTAATCTACTTCATTTTTTATTACACTCATCCCAATCTGATACAACATTGAGTATTTATTTGACTTTCTATAGGCTGCTCTCTCCACCATTAGAAAGCAAGCTCCATGGAGATAGGGGGCTTTCTCTTGCCCATCTGTAGACTCCTTGCCCAGAACAGGTCCAACTAGTTGTTCCATACACATATAAGTTAATAAGGAAAACACTGATTAGCAGCAGCAACTAAAACATTGAAACGCTGTCAACAGAGGAACCACAACATGGATAAGATCCGGTTTCTACTCTTAAGGGACTTGCGCTCCAGCTAAGAAGAGGTTCCAGAAAAGGTTGGCAGAGTCATGCTTCGCCACTATGAGGGCGCATGCCAAAGCTGAGTGAACAGTGCCAGACCTCTGGGGACTCCTACCCTGAGCCTTATCTTTCTCCTAAATTGCTAACTTCTCCACCAAATTAGTCTGACAACCTAGCTCCCTCGAATGAAATGTTCTGGAAACAAAAGAGTCTAACTCCTCACCTCCATTGTCTTTATGAAACCAGATAGATCATTCTCTTGGGGGACAACATTCCCTAGAGAATTGCACATAAAGCCCACCAAGCCCTCCTCAAAGCACATTTCCTCTCGGTCTAATCTACTCCCTCAAGTACACTGGGGAAGTTAATATTTTTACACTTGCTAAAGGTCTTGGGAGAGTCAAAAGCAGAATAGGCACTCAGTGCCATTCAGCCCAAACTACTGGGCTGTGACTCCCGTGTGTGAGTCATTAATCAATCCCATTAAGTTATAATCCTTTACCAAGCTAAGAAAACACAACCCAAACAGTAGCAAATATTTCCTTCCCTTGCCACTTAGCCCTCAATAGGAAGAGCAACCTTCTAAAAGCTTTAGTCTTCCTGAGATTAGCTGGTCTGCACAATGTCCATGGGATTTGTCCAGAGAGAAAATGTGCCAGATTCGATGAAGTGAGAGAACAGTGCTTGATTCTGACCACTCACACTCAAAACTATTTCCATAGCCCCGATAAAGCAACACAGAGCTACACAGGATGACATGACTAAAATAAAACAAATCACTTAAAGCATGATTTCCCGCTGAGTGGTATTGTTAGCTGTCCTACGGTGGGTAACTGTGAGCTAACAGAGAACAGACCTTAGGCTCTTGAATAGTAAATCCTTTTATATGACAAATGGCATCGTGTTGATGAATGGTGACCACAGGAAAACAGCATATGATACAACGGAAGACTATGCTGTACTTCATCTGTAGACTTCTTGCCCAGAACAGGTCCAACTAGTTGTTCCATACACATATAAGTTAATAAGGAAAACACTGATTAGCAGCAGCAACTAAAACATTGAAACGCTGTCAACAGAGGAACCACAACATGGATAAGATCCGGTTTCTACTCTTAAGGGACTTGCGCTCCAGCTAAGAAGAGGTTCCAGAAAAGGTTGGCAGAGTCATGCTTCGCCACTATGAGGGCGCATGCCAAAGCTGAGTGAACAGTGCCAGACCTCTGGGGACTCCTACCCTGAGCCTTATCTTTCTCCTAAATTGCTAACTTCTCCACCAAATTAGTCTGACAACCTAGCTCCCTCGAATGAAATGTTCTGGAAACAAAAGAGTCTAACTCCTCACCTCCATTGTCTTTATGAAACCAGATAGATCATTCTCTTGGGGGACAACATTCCCTAGAGAATTGCACATAAAGCCCACCAAGCCCTCCTCAAAGCACATTTCCTCTCGGTCTAATCTACTCCCTCAAGTACACTGGGGAAGTTAATATTTTTACACTTGCTAAAGGTCTTGGGAGAGTCAAAAGCAGAATAGGCACTCAGTGCCATTCAGCCCAAACTACTGGGCTGTGACTCCCGTGTGTGAGTCATTAATCAATCCCATTAAGTTATAATCCTTTACCAAGCTAAGAAAACACAACCCAAACAGTAGCAAATATTTCCTTCCCTTGCCACTTAGCCCTCAATAGGAAGAGCAACCTTCTAAAAGCTTTAGTCTTCCTGAGATTAGCTGGTCTGCACAATGTCCATGGGATTTGTCCAGAGAGAAAATGTGCCAGATTCGATGAAGTGAGAGAACAGTGCTTGATTCTGACCACTCACACTCAAAACTATTTCCATAGCCCCGATAAAGCAACACAGAGCTACACAGGATGACATGACTAAAATAAAACAAATCACTTAAAGCATGATTTCCCGCTGAGTGGTATTGTTAGCTGTCCTACGGTGGGTAACTGTGAGCTAACAGAGAACAGACCTTAGGCTCTTGAATAGTAAATCCTTTTATATGACAAATGGCATCGTGTTGATGAATGGTGACCACAGGAAAACAGCATATGATACAACGGAAGACTATGCTGTACTTCATCAGAGAAGTTCACTTTGATCAGATGTGATGGACCAAAGGGATAAATAGCCACTGGGACAGTGAAATCCACACTCCTAAGCAAGAGCATAGCAGGGGGCCAATGTGGTTTCTATAAAGGGCAACACAATGGAACATAATTGGTCAAAGGTCTGCTATATACCATGTTCTGGGTTAGGGGTTAAAGAGAGAGAGATGCACATGACACATGCCTGCTGTTAAGGAAGAGGAAAGTACTAATTTGAGAACTTTTTTAATTTGGCTCTTATAAAAAATCTACTTGGGTAGCCATTTTATAAACTCCATTTTACAGATGATGAAGCTAAGGCTCAAAGTGATTAGTGATGTGATCAAGTCTTAACCTGGGTGAGGTCTGGAGATGGGGCTTGACTGAGTCTTGGCCTCTTACTAGTAAATCGCTCTGCATCTGGCTCCATCTTTAGAAAGCTGGAGAAAAGAATACCTTCCTTCGGACCTAGGTACATTAGAATCTGACAACAGTAAACTTTTAACCACTTTTTTTTTTTTAAGATTTATTTTTATGTATTTATTTTGGGTGGGGGTCGGGTTGTGGAGGGCGGGGAGCGGGCGGGCCACTTCTATTGGTCTTTCATTTCTCCATTTTCATCCGTCTTTGTTCTTTGGCCCGTGTGGGTCTCCCATCACGGTGGCCTCTCGTCGCAGAGCACCGCCTCTGGGCGCATGCGCCCCAGAGCTCCAGCTCGGTAATTGGACACATCGGTCCAGCCGCTTCGCGGCACGTGGGATCTTCCCAGGCCAGGGATGGAACCGGTGCCCCTTGCACTGCAAGGCAGTGTCCTTACCCACTGGACCACCAGGGGAAGCCCACCGCTTTAATAGATCATTGCAAACATTAATAACTTTCTTTCCTAAAACTGCTGTATGCTCATATGATCAAAATTCCCTGGTGATCCCAAAACAGAAGCTGTTTTTCCATTTACAGTGCAGTTCAGAATCTAAGGACGGCAGGCTGGATCCAAGATGCCAGGGAGCTTAGAGGGTCTCAGAATTTTGATCCTGCCTGGGTTGGATCCTAAACAGTTAGAAGTGGCCCAGAATTGGTACATTTACTCTCTATGGTGTACAGTTGTGTCTGCCTTTCACCTCCTTTACCTAGATTTCTTTCAGTGAGCTTTCATTGTAGTTTTGGTTCAGATGCCATTTCCTGACATCTTAGATCATCAAAAGTTGTTGTGCCTCTATCATGATCATAATGGCACTTTTATCTTTACCTCTATTTCTAGAGCAATCATGTTTTCCACTCTATATTATTATATTTATTATATTATTATATTTATATTTACCTCTGAATCTAAAAGTCCTTGCAAACAGTATCTGTAATTGAATACTGTGTTTTTAACTAACCAGCACAGAGTCTTGAATTTAGTAAGTACCCAGTTTGTTGAATAAATGAGTGAATCTTTCTCTGGTTTCCACTCACCTTCTATGTTTTCTTCCAAGGACTCATGCTTGACTTGAGTCCAGTCCTTCCTATAAAAATTATATTTTTTTTTACTAGTTGCCCTTTTCATTTCTTCAGCTCCATGATATTTATTTATTTTAAGCATTTCTTAAGCCCATCTTAAAGGAAAAGTTTATAAAATGTTCAGTTCTCTCAGAAATGTTACTGATGATCCAAATCAAACCAAGATCATCATGAGTAAAGAAAAATTGCCTATCAGCATTTCAAGCAGAGGTGCTTTCCTGAGAGTCTTGAAATGCCCAAGTGAGCACAAATTTTAGATTTCCCTCAGTCCAGAATCTTTGGATCTACTGGCAAACTAGGAATTCCTGGGAAAATGCAGTTTAAAGAGAGAGGTGGGAGTTGAGAGAGATAGTAGATCCTGTAATTCAATTTTCTCATTTTATATATGAAAGATGGAAGTCCAACATGTTCATATAATTTGTTCAAACATACCCAGCTCCTTAGTGAGAAGCCCAGGACTAATACCCAGTTATCCTGCCCACAGGTCCTCTGGGGCAGTTTTTTCGCTGTGAGTATGTATGCTTGTGACCCCTTGAACTATATCCCACCCGACTCCTCTGTCCATAAGACTTCCCAAGCAAGAATACTGGAGTGGGTTGCCATTTCCTCCTCCAGTGGGTTGTCCTGACCCAGGGATTGAACCCTAGACTCTTGCATCTCCTGCATTGACACGCAGATTCTTTACCACTGTGCCGCCTGAAAAGCCTCATTTTATTTTTTTGATCTATAATCTCAAACTTAATTTCTTAAAGAAAATATGTCCTACTAATATTTTAGTTCCTGTTTTTATTGGATTGGCTTGGTTCCTTGCCTCCTCCTCCTGTTCTCATGCCTGTCCAAAACTCTAGGCCCCGGTACTAATAGTTCCAAGTCCTTGGGTCTCCAAAATGTTCCACCAAGTGAAGAGCACTCCTTTGGGCAGCACCATTTTCCCTACTGAGACAAGAGACCCTTGTTATATATCCCTCACCCTGGGGTCCTGCAGTATCCAGCACAGCTTAGAGATCATACCTAGACTTATGTTAGTTAGGTATTAACTAACCTGTGCATCAGGTGACGTTACACTCACTCTAGCATACCTTTTTAGAATCAAATAGTTTTGTCATAGTCTTTTGGGATTCTATTACCATATTTTTTAATAATTATTTTTACGTTTTTTTCCCAAGGACTCATGCTTGACTTGAGTCCAGTCCTTCCTATAAATTATATTTTTTACTAGTTGCCCTTTTCATTTCTTCAGTATGAATTTATTTATTTTAAGCATTTCTTAAGCCCATCTTAAAGGAAAAGTTTATAAAATGTTCAGTTCTCTCAGAAATGTTACTGATGATCCAAATCAAACCAAGATCATCATGAGTAAAGAAAAATTGCCTATCAGCATTTCAAGCAGAGGTGCTTTCCTGAGAGTCTTGAAATGCCCAAGTGAGCACAAATTTTAGATTTCCCTCAGTCCAGAATCTTTGGATCTACTGGCAAACTAGGAATTCCTGGGAAAATGCAGTTTAAAGAGAGAGGTGGGAGTTGAGAGAGATAGTAGATCCTGTAATTCAATTTTCTCATTTTATATATGAAAGATGGAAGTCCAACATGTTCATATAATTTGTTCAAACATACCCAGCTCCTTAGTGAGAAGCCCAGGACTAATACCCAGTTATCCTGCCCACAGGTCCTCTGGGGCAGTTTTTTCGTCTGTGAGTATGTATGCTTGTGACCCCTTGAACTATATCCCACCCGACTCCTCTGTCCATAAGACTTCCCAAGCAAGAATACTGGAGTGGGTTGCCATTTCCTCCTCCAGTGGGTTGTCCTGACCCAGGGATTGAACCCTAGACTCTTGCATCTCCTGCATTGACACGCAGATTCTTTACCACTGTGCCGCCTGAAAAGCCTCATTTTATTTTTTTGATCTATAATCTCAAACTTAATTTCTTAAAGAAAATATGTCCTACTAATATTTTAGTTCCTGTTTTTATTGGATTGGCTTGGTTCCTTGCCTCCTCCTCCTGTTCTCATGCCTGTCCAAAACTCTAGGCCCCGGTACTAATAGTTCCAAGTCCTTGGGTCTCCAAAATGTTCCACCAAGTGAAGAGCACTCCTTTGGGCAGCACCATTTTCCCTACTGAGACAAGAGACCCTTGTTATATATCCATCACCCTGGAGTCCTGCAATATCCAGCACAGCTTAGAGATCATACCTAGACTTATGTTAGTTAGGTATTAACTAACCTGTGCATCAGGTGACGTTACACTCACTCTAGCATACCTTGATTTAAGAATCAAATAGTTTTGTCATAGTCTTTTGGGATTCTATTACCATATTTTTTTTAATAATTATTTTTTACTTTTTGCTTTTACAGAGTTTTTTTGTTTACAGATATGTACAACCCCAGATTAGTCATGTGTATATCTGCAGTCCCCTGCCCCCAGCCCCAGCTCCGCCCAGTCCTGCCATCCCACCTCTCCAGGCTGTTGCACCACGCCTCTGCAGGATCCCCTATTCCCATAACGCAATGACAATAGCTATCTTTTTCACATATGATAGTACAGGTTTCCTTGTTACTCCCTCTATGCCTCCCACCCCCTGTTCATTCCCCACAATATCCATATGTCTGTTCTCTATGTCTGTTTTTCCATCACTTCACTGTGTGTGTTATCTTTGTCATCTTACTGGATTCCATATATGTGTTAGTATACTGTACTTGTCTTTCTCTTTTTGACTTACTTCATTTTTTATAATAGGTTTTAGATCTATCCACCTCATTAGGACTGATTCTTCTGCATTTCTTTTTACATCTGAGAGGTACTCCATTGTATATATGTACCAGAGCTTTTTTTTAATCCATTCATTCATTGATGGACATCTAGGTTGCTTCCATGTTCTAGCTATTGTTATAGAGTACTGCAGTGATCATTGGGGTACAGGCGCCTCTTTCATTTTTTATTTCATCAGGGTATAAGCCTAATAGTGGGTATTACCATCTTAGTTTACCTCATTTTTCTAGTCCTACTTTCTGTTTTTTAATAGAAATACGTCTCTCTCACACTTTATCTCATGTCTGTTCATTTTGAGATGTGATTATTTTATAGAATACTACTTTAATTTAAAATAAAACACAAAAAGCATGTAAAAAGAATGAATTTACAAATTCAATATATTATAGCAGATTTTAATTGAAAGAACCCCAGATTTGAAACCAGAAGACTGGAGTTAAAATCCAGCTTTTCATCTACTCTGTGGCTTTGCCAATGACGGAAACTCTCTGAACCTCAGAGCACTCATTTGCAGAATGGAGGAGATAAGCCTGTGACCTATAGAGTTTGAGGGAGTTGAGTGAATTATCATTCATTCAATGGGGCCAGTGTGGTGCCTATTATGGTACATAGACTTTCCCTACATTTTTTTTTTTTTTTTGGTCACTTCTATTAGTCTTTTTGGGGAGGGGGGGTGTGGAGCGGGTTGGGAGGGAGGGGGGCAGGCAGGCCACTTCTATTGGTCTTTAATTTATCTATTTTCATCCATCTTTGTTCTTTGGCCCATGTAGGCCTCCCATCGCAGTGGCCTCTGTTGTCGCAGAGCACCTGCTCAGGGCACATGCGCTCCAGAGCTCTGGCTGGGTAATTGGACACATGGGTCCAGCCGCTCCGTGGCACGTGGGATCTTCCCAGGCCAGGGATTGAACCCGGTGCCCCTTGCAGTGCAAGGTGGTGTCCTTACCCACTGGACCACCAGGGAAGCTCCCTCCTCCCTTAGTCTTTTATTTATCATCAACCTTTCTTCTTTTTTGGCCTATGTGGGCCTCCCATCGCAGTGGCCCCTGTCGCCGCAGAGCATTGTCTCTGGGCACATGCACTCCAGAGCTCCGGCTCGGTAGTTGAACACATCAGTTCAGCCGCTCCACAGCACGTGGGATCTTCTCAGGCCAGGGATCAATCTGGCGCCTCTTGCAAGGCAGTGTCCTTACCCACTGGACTACCAAGGAAGCCCCCTTTTCTACATTTTTGACTAAATCTGAAACTGCAGGATTTTCGAGAACATAAGGGCAATTTATCAGTTTCTTTCACTGTTGCCCTGGTTTCTCTCGTCATCAGCACTTTTCATGGCGTGTTTTAGAAATGCCATATTAATTTCTAAAAATCAAAATGAAATGGAAATATACCATGATTCTTGTTACCAAGCAACTCATTATATATATACTTCTTAACAGCTTAGTAAAGCAAAGTATTTACTCAAGAGAAATAGATTAAGTAGTTGTTAAACTCAGGCAATACTGCACTTGGAAAGGTAGAAATAAACACTTGGCTATCATTCAGAGAAAAACACTAAATAGCATGAATTCAAAATCTTTCAGGGTATATCAGAAAATTTTAAAAATCTGCACTAAATTTAATGTTGAGGAGGTCCTTCCTTTTTATGGAGATCAAAATGGCAGTCTGAACAACCATTTTTCAGGCCAAATAAAAAGAAACATTAATATTTTTAAATCAATTCCAAAATAGTATTAAAGGTCATAATATCAGCAAGCCAATGACCATAATCCACAGATGTTACTATATTTACCTTTGCTTATACCTAGATTTCAAATAATGTACAATCATATTTTGAATTCCACTAACTCTCCCTTACATTACATTATAAGTATTTCTCATCTATTTAAATGACTGTATAATATAGTTCATTGTGCTACTGATTCTAAATTTAAGAAACTCTTCCTCTAATCCTAGACATTTATTTGGAAGTTCAATTACATTGGTTGTTTAAGAGATTTTTAAGTAGTTATTATAGTTTCACGTCAAGGTCCCTTTGCATTCCCAGTCCCAATGGCCATTTCGGTTATGCAGAATATGACAAGGATAGAGAAAACAAAAGAGATTCAGAAGACAAGCCTCTAAAACTAGTATTACTGAGGGAGGGAGAACAGTAAAGAGCAGGAGAGACACAAAACCAAGCCAAAAGCACATTCTTTTAATGTTTGCCTTCAGTTATTGGACTAAATGATTATTTGGTTTCTTTGTGGGGATATATTTCACTAGCCACTTTTTCTAATTCTGTATTGCCCTTGGCCAGGTAGAAAGAGACTCAAAACAGGTACAGGGAAGAATTCTGGACATATTAATGTGTGCCTATCTTCATTGGTTGATGTCTCATCTTGCAAAAAGGATTTAAGGCAGCTCAGTTAGATTTTCTGAAGGACATAACGTTTTTAACAATGCAGTTTCCCCCTGTTTTTGTTTTTTCACTCTTTTCTATTCCTAGAGCATTTCTATCAGTAATAGAATCTGAATTATACTTAATAGAGTCTTACCTCATATTACCAGTACATATATTTTGATTCCTTTTTATTTTATTCTGGAAGTGGACAGTTTCATATCAGCATTCGGAGGTCATTACAAATGGTCCGCACTTGGAAAGGTAGAAATAAACACTTGGCTATCATTCAGAGAAAAACACTAAATAGCATGAATTCAAAATCTTTCAGGGTATATCAGAAAATTTTAAAAATCTGCACTAAATTTAATGTTGAGGAGGTCCTTCCTTTTTATGGAGATCAAAATGGCAGTCTGAACAACCATTTTTCAGGCCAAATAAAAAGAAACATTAATATTTTTAAATCAATTCCAAAATAGTATTAAAGGTCATAATATCAGCAAGCCAATGACCATAATCCACAGATGTTACTATATTTACCTTTGCTTATACCTAGATTTCAAATAATGTACAATCATATTTTGAATTCCACTAACTCTCCCTTACATTACATTATAAGTATTTCTCATCTATTTAAATGACTGTATAATATAGTTCATTGTGCTACTGATTCTAAATTTAAGAAACTCTTCCTCTAATCCTAGACATTTATTTGGAAGTTCAATTACATTGGTTGTTTAAGAGATTTTTAAGTAGTTATTATAGTTTCACGTCAAGGTCCCTTTGCATTCCCAGTCCCAATGGCCATTTCGGTTATGCAGAATATGACAAGGATAGAGAAAACAAAAGAGATTCAGAAGACAAGCCTCTAAAACTAGTATTACTGAGGGAGGGAGAACAGTAAAGAGCAGGAGAGACACAAAACCAAGCCAAAAGCACATTCTTTTAATGTTTGCCTTCAGTTATTGGACTAAATGATTATTTGGTTTCTTTGTGGGGATATATTTCACTAGCCACTTTTTCTAATTCTGTATTGCCCTTGGCCAGGTAGAAAGAGACTCAAAACAGGTACAGGGAAGAATTCTGGACATATTAATGTGTGCCTATCTTCATTGGTTGATGTCTCATCTTGCAAAAAGGATTTAAGGCAGCTCAGTTAGATTTTCTGAAGGACATAACGTTTTTAACAATGCAGTTTCCCCCTGTTTTTGTTTTTTCACTCTTTTCTATTCCTAGAGCATTTCTATCAGTAATAGAATCTGAATTATACTTAATAGAGTCTTACCTCATATTACCAGTACATATATTTTGATTCCTTTTTATTTTATTCTGGAAGTGGACAGTTTCATATCAGCATTCGGAGGTCATTACAAATGGTCCGCATTTGTCTTTGTTGTTAATTTATCGCTTGTGTAATTACAATCTGGATGGACTATTATTTGTTCAACCTTCTGAGGTCACAAAGCAGTCTTTTCTGGTTTTTATCTGTGCTAATCAGCTAAGAAGTAGTGTTATGCTAAGTTATGCTTTTGAAAAAGTAAATGTTGAGGTTTTCTGAATGCCAGCCTTGACAATAACATACAATTAGTTGGGCTTTGCAACTCTGACTGCATAGGACTGGGAATATCCCATTGTTTGTTTCAATGTGAGATCTTTCCATCCCAATGTTTGCTCTGTAACTGCATGATTTTTGTTTGTTTTTGTTTGTCTGTTTATTTTACTGTTTATTATGTGTTGACCTTCTGTGTATTGTGTAGTGGCAGAGTGACATTTTGGAAGTAGAAAAGGTATCTGATCTCTAGCAAATGTAAATCTCCACACTTGTATGAAACTTTAGAACTGAAAGAGTATTTCCCACCTGTGGTCTTCACAACAATCCTGTAAGATAGACAGGAAAATTATGATTGTCCTCATGTTATAGAAATGAGACTGAAACTCGGGTTTTGTGACTTACTCAAATCCTTCACAGCTAGAAAATGAAAGACGGTGAGCTCCATCCCAGATATTTGTTCCTAGCCCAACCTACTGGATTCCACCATTCACAGATGTAATTCAGAATTTACTAATTTCCCTCTTTTTGGATTTGCTGTAACTTCTAGTTTCAGATCAGTTTTTTAACAATTCAAGGACAAAGTCGCGTCCTTATGAAATGACTTCTTCCTTTGATGTGCCTTGACTCTCCATGGAATGGAGCCAACAATTAGTTCTCTTCCCTAAAATAGAGCTTTGAGCTTTGTTTGTTGAGATGGTACCTGATAGACAGTGAGACTTCTCAAAGCAGCTACTAGACTGAGGCTTCCTAAACCATGTCTTGAGGGTCAAGAAATATTATCCTCCCTATGTGTGTTGGTCAAGCAGTCATGCCCAACTCTTTGCAGCCCCCTGGACTATAGTCTGCCAGGCTCCTCTGCCCATGGAATTCTCCAGGCAAGAATACTGGAGTGGGTAGCCATCCCTTCTTCTCCCTGGCTGGCAGTAAAATTTTCAGCAAATCCAGGCAGCTTTTCTCCTCAATTCCCATATTTCCTCTCTTCACTCAGCCAAAGTCCACATTCCCTCTCCCTGTCACCACACACAGTTTGACCCCAGGCCACCATGGCAGCTTCCTCTATCCCTTTGAGGTCACAGCTGCTCTGTGGAGTCCCTGGCAGTGGCTATTTGGGGACAGCCACTGCCCAAGCCTTCTGTAGCAACCCCTCCACCTTATTGACAATGACCTTGTGTTCTCCTTGGCTCCCTGGGAAGAAGACTCACCCTGCTCAGCCCAGGCCTCCCACCAAGTGTGTTACTTGGGGCCTCCAATGGAAACAGGATGGTGGTAGAGTAATGGAAGTTACTTGACTACCATTACCTCCTCCTAGCAGCCCCTATCTGCTCAATTCAGCCAAAGATGTCAGGACCCCACCTCAGAAAGGTTTCAGATTATTGTGAAAAACTATGAAGATTTTCTAAGTCTTTTTTTTTGCCCACTATGGTGCTTTATAGCACATGTGGGATGGGCCCAAGGCAAAGATAGATAGATAGATAGATAGATAGATAGATAGATAGATCATTAGCAATATGAGAGGAAAGGCAGAACTCATTCTCTTTTTTTAATTTAATTTTGGGGGAGAGGACGCTGCACTGGGTCTTCATTGCTGGAGCAGACTTTCTCTAGTTGCAGGGGCTGTTCTTTGTTGTGGTGCACAGGCTTCTCATTGCGTTGGCTTCTCTTGTTGCAAAGCACAGGCTCTAGTCACATAGGCTTCAGTAGTTGAAGCCTGTGGGCTCAGCAGTTGCAGCACAGGGGCTTTCGTGACCCCCAAGGCATGTGGAATCTCCCTGGACCAGGGACCAAACCCATATCCCCAGAGATCAAACCCATATTCCCTGCATTGCAAGGCAAATTTTTATCCACAACACCCCCAGGGAGCCCCAAAGAGATATTTTTGTATCTAGTTGGGGGAGGAGGGGTGGCGGGAAGACCTCCTTTCCCAAATATCTGAAAACATTTGTATTTGAAAACCTGGGAGGAGCCACTGTGAGGAAGATTGATGCCCTCCTGAGCAAGGTGTACTGCATAGAGAACTGAGGTCCCTCGGTGACAGTCTAGCAATGACCCTGAGGAAAATACAGCTGACTGTGTGACCTAGGATACTAAAAGAGAGACCATGAAAGAGGACTTGCCACTTCCACCCCCAGCCAGTCACATGAGAGACCTGCTACAGGGGACTGTTTGCAAAATGAATTCCAGATCTTTCGAGGCACACTTAAAAAAAATTAAACTTATTCCCTATACATCCATACCACCCCCATCTGGGCATTCTGATTTTTATGAGGCTGCCTCCACCATCAACACTTATTAAATACCCTCTCACCTTGACACCCACATATTCCTTCCTTTATTTATTCATTCCTTAAATCTGCTAGTATCAAGTCTCTCTATGGAAACAGGATGGTGGTAGAGTAATGGAAGTTACTTGACTACCATTACCTCCTCCTAGCAGCCCCTATCTGCTCAATTCAGCCAAAGATGTCAGGACCCCACCTCAGAAAGGTTTCAGATTATTGTGAAAAACTATGAAGATTTTCTAAGTCTTTTTTTTTGCCCACTATGGTGCTTTATAGCACATGTGGGATGGGCCCAAGGCAAAGATAGATAGATAGATAGATAGATAGATAGATAGATAGATCATTAGCAATATGAGAGGAAAGGCAGAACTCATTCTCTTTTTTTAATTTAATTTTGGGGGAGAGGACGCTGCACTGGGTCTTCATTGCTGGAGCAGACTTTCTCTAGTTGCAGGGGCTGTTCTTTGTTGTGGTGCACAGGCTTCTCATTGCGTTGGCTTCTCTTGTTGCAAAGCACAGGCTCTAGTCACATAGGCTTCAGTAGTTGAAGCCTGTGGGCTCAGCAGTTGCAGCACAGGGGCTTTCGTTACCCCCATGGCTTGTGGAATCTCCCTGGACCAGGGACCAAACCCATATCCCCAGAGATCAAACCCATATTCCCTGCATTGCAAGGCAAATTTTTATCCACAACACCCCCAGGGAGCCCCAAAGAGATATTTTTGTATCTAGTTGGGGGAGGAGGGGTGGCGGGAAGACCTCCTTTCCCAAATATCTGAAAACATTTGTATTTGAAAACCTGGGAGGAGCCACTGTGAGGAAGATTGATGCCCTCCTGAGCAAGGTGTACTGCATAGAGAACTGAGGTCCCTCGGTGACAGTCTAGCAATGACCCTGAGGAAAATACAGCTGACTGTGTGACCTAGGATACTAAAAGAGAGACCATGAAAGAGGACTTGCCACTTCCACCCCCAGCCAGTCACATGAGAGACCTGCTACAGGGGACTGTTTGCAAAATGAATTCCAGATCTTTCGAGGCACACTTAAAAAAAATTAAACTTATTCCCTATACATCCATACCACCCCCATCTGGGCATTCTGATTTTTATGAGGCTGCCTCCACCATCAACACTTATTAAATACCCTCTCACCTTGACACCCACATATTCCTTCCTTTATTTATTCATTTAGCACCTTCACTAGGCAGTAGGGACAAGTAAGACCTAGTATCAAGTCTCTCTACAGGCATCCAGGATCGGGCCTGGGCAGGCTAGGAACAGAGGTTCCTACCCTTTCTCTATCAGGTTCCTTTCAAGTCTTGCCTGTGCCTTCATTTTCCCTCAGAGACCTGTTCTCCTAGTGGAATACTGGTGTGACCATATAAATTAACAGGTCACTATATTAAACCAACTCATATGCTTTTTATCCCATGTAAATTCAAAATCTTAGGTCTTTAAGAAGGCCATTCTATGTCCCTCAGCCAGTCAGTGTAGTCAGAGGCTACCTTTTTAGTTTTGTGAATGGTCAGTTCTAGTCTACAAGTTGAAACACAAAAAAGTTCAAATTTCATTAGGCAGAATTATTTGGTGTGAATATACCTTTACTCTCCATTATTAATGGATGTGTATATAAAAACATATAACCCAATCTTTACAATCAAGTAGGCCAAAATGATATCCTCAAGAAGAGAAAACAAAGTCAATACTGAGGCAGCATACCTCTCTGTAGATGTTGGGAAAATGAAGGAGAATATATAAATATCTAAGCCATATCAACTCATTAGTAGAATAAACTTTCTCCCAAATGGCAATGATTTGGCAGAATCATAGAGAGTGATTGCCCAGAGCTTCTTAACACTCTGATGAGGCAAAGATCAAACTATGGCACAGACTCAAGGAACTAAACAGTTTTCAGGATCCCTCTTATATGATCACAATCTCTTTCTTAAAAGCCAATAATAGCATCCTCATTATTAATTTTTTTCTAGGGAAATTGATTTTATATGTTGTTTTATGGCCCCACTGCAGTAGTTAGCATATATGCATCATCAGAAAATATTTATAGCATCTATTTTAAAACTCAGTGTGTGTTAGATTAAACTCAACCCTGTATTTGGGTGTGGGGAGAGGGGTGGAGAGTAAAGGGACTGAAAAGATGTAGAATAAAGATGGAGAGAAACAATCAGCTTCTTTGTTGTAGTCTTGAAGCCCCTAACTAATTCCATTTATGAAATTTTCTTTTCCTTTATAAGCAATTCCACATTAATAAGTTGGTTTAAATAGCCATAGTCTCTTTGACTTTTCACCAACTGTGTTAATAATCACTCACAGTAGTATGGCAAATTCCAGTCACAAAGCACCTTCTTAGGTTTTAGGTATTGTCCTTTCTGTTTATTTGGAAGAGAATGATGTGTGCTTTGAGTGTATGTATCTGTATGACTGATTCAAGTCATCCTTGAGCCTAAGATTACTCAAGAGAGGGTTTGTGGTGTTTTCTGCTTCCCAGTTAAACATTATCCCCACTATCCATCAATTTAACTCTATTTTAGTTTGCATCTAATCATCATTTTAAAATATAGATCATTCGAAGTTTAAGAAATAAAACAATGGAGGGAGGGAACTATCCTCAATGAGCAAGGATAAGGTATTTATATTCCTTAAGTTTCAAAGTAGTTGTGAGCCTTAGTAAACCCACTATGTCTCCCAACTGGGGACTCAATCATATTGCTGTCTAACCATTTTTCTTTAAAAATTATTTATTTATTTATTTATTTTTATCTGTGCTGAGTCTTCGTTGCTGAGTGAGTTTTCCTCTAGTTGTGGTGAGTGGTGGTCACTCTCCAGTTGCTATGCTCAGCTTCTCATTGCTTCTCATGGCCTCTCATTGCAGAGCACAGGCTCTAGGGTGAACAGAATTTACAATATTATGTTTGTTTCAGCTATACAGCAAAGTGATTGAGAGATAGATAGATTTTAGATTATTTTCCATAATAGATTATTACACAATATTGAATATAGTTCTCTGTGCTATTCAGTAGGATTTTTAATCCCTCTTATATGATCACAATCTCTTTCTTAAAAGCCAATAATAGCATCCTCATTATTAATTTTTTTCTAGGGAAATTGATTTTATATGTTGTTTTATGGCCCCACTGCAGTAGTTAGCATATATGCATCATCAGAAAATATTTATAGCATCTATTTTAAAACTCAGTGTGTGTTAGATTAAACTCAACCCTGTATTTGGGTGTGGGGAGAGGGGTGGAGAGTAAAGGGACTGAAAAGATGTAGAATAAAGATGGAGAGAAACAATCAGCTTCTTTGTTGTAGTCTTGAAGCCCCTAACTAATTCCATTTATGAAATTTTCTTTTCCTTTATAAGCAATTCCACATTAATAAGTTGGTTTAAATAGCCATAGTCTCTTTGACTTTTCACCAACTGTGTTAATAATCACTCACAGTAGTATGGCAAATTCCAGTCACAAAGCACCTTCTTAGGTTTTAGGTATTGTCCTTTCTGTTTATTTGGAAGAGAATGATGTGTGCTTTGAGTGTATGTATCTGTATGACTGATTCAAGTCATCCTTGAGCCTAAGATTACTCAAGAGAGGGTTTGTGGTGTTTTCTGCTTCCCAGTTAAACATTATCCCCACTATCCATCAATTTAACTCTATTTTAGTTTGCATCTAATCATCATTTTAAAATATAGATCATTCGAAGTTTAAGAAATAAAACAATGGAGGGAGGGAACTATCCTCAATGAGCAAGGATAAGGTATTTATATTCCTTAAGTTTCAAAGTAGTTGTGAGCCTTAGTAAACCCACTATGTCTCCCAACTGGGGACTCAATCATATTGCTGTCTAACCATTTTTCTTTAAAAATTATTTATTTATTTATTTATTTTTATCTGTGCTGAGTCTTCGTTGCTGAGTGAGTTTTCCTCTAGTTGTGGTGAGTGGTGGTCACTCTCCAGTTGCTATGCTCAGCTTCTCATTGCTTCTCATGGCCTCTCATTGCAGAGCACAGGCTCTAGGGTGAACAGAATTTACAATATTATGTTTGTTTCAGCTATACAGCAAAGTGATTGAGAGATAGATAGATTTTAGATTATTTTCCATAATAGATTATTACACAATATTGAATATAGTTCTCTGTGCTATTCAGTAGGATTTTTAAAATCTATTTTACATATAGTAGCATGTATCTGTTAATCCCATGCATGCATGAATGCTCAGTTGCTCAGTCATGTCTGACTCTGTGACCCTATGATCTGTAGCACGCCGTGCTACACCAAGCTCCTCTGTCCATGAGATTTTCCCTGCAAGCATGCTGGAGTGGGTTGCCATTTCCTCTTCCAGGGGATCTTCCTGACCCAGGGATCCAATCAGCATCTCCTGCGTCTCCTGCATTGGCAGACGGATTTGTTACCACTTAGCCACTAGGGAAGTCTCATTAATCCCATACTCCTAAATTATCCTTCTCCCCTTTTCCCATTGGTAACTGTACATTTGCTTCCTATGTCTATGCTTCTGTTTCTGTTTTGTAAATAAATTCATTATGTTTTAGATTCTACATATAAATGATATATTTGTATTTTTCTGTCTGACTTCAATTAATGATAATCATCAGGTCATCCATGTTGCTGCAAATGGCATTGCTTCCTTCCCTTTTATGGCCGAGGAGTATGTCATTGTACATGTATACCACATCTTATCTGCACATGTATACCACATCTGTTGAACATTTAGGTTGTTTCCATGTCTTGACTATTGTAAATGGTGCTGGTGTGAACACTGGGGTACATGTATCTTTTTGAATTAGACGTGTATCTTTTCATCTTTTCCATATATATGTCCAGGATAGGTATTCCTGGATCACATGATAACTCTATTTTCAGTTGTTTAAAGAACTTTCATACTGGCTACAGCAACTTACATTCCCACCATCTGTGTAGGAGGGTTCCCTTTCTCCACACCCTCTCTAGTATTCATTGTTTGTAGACTTTTGATAATGGCCACTCTGACCAATGTGAGGTGATACTGCATTGTGGTTTTGATTTGCATTTCTCTAATAATTAGTGATGTTGATCATGTTTCCATGTATCTATTAGCTATCTGTATGTCTTCTTTGAAGAAATGTCTAAGTAGACCTTTGACCCATTTTTGATTGTGTTGTTTGATTTTGTAATATATTAAGGTGTATGAGCTATTTGTGTATTTTGGAAATCAACCCCTTGTCAGTCATATCATTTGAAAATACTTTCTCCCAGTTCATATATTTTCTTTTCATGGCTTTCCTGGTGTCTCAGACAGTAAAGAGTCTGCCTGCAATGTGGGAGACTTGGGTTCAATTCCTGGGTCAGGAACATCCCCTGGAGAAGGGAATGGCAACCTACTCTTATTCTTCCCTGGAGTATTTCGTGGACAGAGGAGCTTGGTGGGTTGCAGTCCACGGGGTTGCAAAGAGTCAAACACAACTGAGTGGTTTAACACTTTTCACTTTCCTTTGCTGCGCAGAAGCTTTTAAGTTTGATTAGGTCCCATTTGTTTATTTTTGCTTTTATTTCTTTTGCCTTGGGAGACTGATCTAAGAATATACTGCTACGATTTATGTCATAGAAATTTTTGGCTATGTTCTCTTGTAGGAGTTTTATGGTATCATATTTTGTGTTAATACTTAGCACTTAACCATTTTTTTTTAGCACTTAACCATTTTGATTTTATTTTTGTGTATGGTGTAAGGAAGTGTTCTAATTTTATTGATTTACAGGAGTCTGTTCAGCTTTACCAGTACCACTTGGTAAAGAAATTGTCTTTTTTTTTTTTTTTAAACCTTTATTTTACTTTTAACTTTTACAGAGTTTTGTTGTTTACAGATATGCATGTTCCAAGATTAGTCATATGTATATCCCCCCCTTCCCACCCCTCCCGACCATCACACAGCACCCCTGAAGGATCCCCTTTTCTCACAGAGCAATGACTAGAGCTATTTTCTTCATATGTCCAGGATAGGTTTCCTGGATCACATGATAACTCTATTTTCAGTTGTTTAAAGAACTTTCATACTGGCTACAGCAACTTACATTCCCACCATCTGTGTAGGAGGGTTCCCTTTCTCCACACCCTCTCTAGTATTCATTGTTTGTAGACTTTTGATAATGGCCACTCTGACCAATGTGAGGTGATACTGCATTGTGGTTTTGATTTGCATTTCTCTAATAATTAGTGATGTTGATCATGTTTCCATGTATCTATTAGCTATCTGTATGTCTTCTTTGAAGAAATGTCTAAGTAGACCTTTGACCCATTTTTGATTGTGTTGTTTGATTTTGTAATATATTAAGGTGTATGAGCTATTTGTGTATTTTGGAAATCAACCCCTTGTCAGTCATATCATTTGAAAATACTTTCTCCCAGTTCATATATTTTCTTTTCATGGCTTTCCTGGTGTCTCAGACAGTAAAGAGTCTGCCTGCAATGTGGGAGACTTGGGTTCAATTCCTGGGTCAGGAACATCCCCTGGAGAAGGGAATGGCAACCTACTCTTATTCTTCCCTGGAGTATTTCGTGGACAGAGGAGCTTGGTGGGTTGCAGTCCACGGGGTTGCAAAGAGTCAAACACAACTGAGTGGTTTAACACTTTTCACTTTCCTTTGCTCCCAGAAGCTTTTAAGTTTGATTAGGTCCCATTTGTTTATTTCTGCTTTTCTTTCTTTTGCCTTGGGAAACTAAGAATATACTGCTACGATTTATGTCATAGAAATTTTTGGCTATGTTCTCTTGTAGGAGTTTTATGGTATCATATTTTGTGTTAATACTTAGCACTTAACCATTTTTTTTTAGCACTTAACCATTTTGATTTTATTTTTGTGTATGGTGTAAGGAAGTGTTCTAATTTTATTGATTTACAGGAGTCTGTTCAGCTTTACCAGTACCACTTGGTAAAGAAATTGTCTTTTTTTTTTTTTTTAAACCTTTATTTTACTTTTAACTTTTACAGAGTTTTGTTGTTTACAGATATGCATGTTCCAAGATTAGTCATATGTATATCCCCCCCTTCCCACCCCTCCCGACCATCACACAGCACCCCTGAAGGATCCCCTTTTCTCACAGAGCAATGACTAGAGCTATTTTCTTCACTTATGATAGTACAGGCCTTCATGCTACTTCCTTTACGCCTCTCACCCACTGTTCCTTCCCCACAATGTCCATATGTCCACTGTCCATGTCTGTCTTTCTGTCGCTTCACTGCATGTGCCATCATCACCATCCTACTAGATTCCATATATATGTGTTAATATACTGTATTTATCCTTCTCTTTCTGACTGACTTCACTTTTTATGATACGTTCTAGATCCAGCCACCTCATTAGGGTTGATTCTTCTGCATTTCTCTTTACAGCTGTGTAGTATTCCATTGTATATATGTACCAGAACTTTCGGATCCATTCGTTCGTCGATGGGCAAGATTGTCTTTTCTTCATTGTATATTCTTGCCTCCTTTTTGGAAGACTCATTGACCATAGATGTGTAAGTTTATTTCTGGGCTCTCTTCTCTGTCCCATGTCTGTTTTTGTGCTAATATCATGCAACTATGATTACCATAACTTTATAGTATTGTTTGAAGTCTTAAAGAGTTATGCCTCCAGTTTGTTTTATTTCCCTCAGGACTGCAGCGATTCCCCATAAATTTGAGGATTGTTTGTTCTAGTTCTGTGGAAAATGCCACAGAAAATTTGATAGGGATCACATTAAATTTATAGAAAGCCTTCTGTTTTTAGTGACTGAACCAAAATCAAGAATAGGCATCGCTAGATTCAAGGGTTGTTAATAATGTGTGTTGATTGACTATAAATATACCCAGTCCCTCCTTCTTCTTCCACCCACAGATTCTCAGTTATGAAAATGACTTGACGGACTCTAAGCAGTGATATTCATTCAGAGCTTCATAAAGTTGCTGACCTTGTCAGCACAGCAGAGAAGGGCTGAGGTCTCTCTCCTTCTTTTTAAAATACTAGAATGAGGCCTAAGGCTTCTTTTCAAAGAAGGGATCCATAGCAACGCAGAAACAAAAAGCACTGAGACACACACTCATTTTACAAATAGGGAAACTGATGCCTCAAGGGACAAAGTTACTTATTCACCAGAATAGAAAGGCCAGGACCAGAGCACAGAATTCCTGACACTTGCTCTGTTAGTTACTATTTTCACAGCACTATTTAGGTGCCTCACCAAAAAAAAAAAAAAAAAAAAAAATCTCTATCAAACAAATGAAAAAAACAGAACCAATGAAAGAGGAGAGTGTCTTTGTCCTAAACCTGAGATATTCATACTCTGACTGAAAATAATTAACAGTGTTTCAGACTATTAAGATTCTTATGAAAGGAAGCAAATCAAAATATGAAAGTCTTTAAAATATCTAAGGCAAGACCTCTGAACAACCATTGTGTTAAATGTCACAAGAGATTTTCATCTTAGTATTTAGTGGCTGGCAGGAGATGACTCAGTGCCATGGAATTTAATTTTAAATTGTTTTCAAATAAATTCACTGGGTCCAATAGCATGAAACTTTGGAAGGTGACGGAGTGGTTTTAGAGATTGGAGAGTTTTTAAAGCCATATATCAAAGGTTACCTCTGACAGTTATGGGGATTTATCGTGTTCTCAACCCCAGTTGTTTCTAAACGCTCTCAACCATGCTTCCCTGTGCAAGAAAATTAAGTTTAGAAATCTTGCCATCTTTGCCTGCCTAGGACCTCAAAATATCTAACCCCATGGTACCTAGAAACTGCTCAAACATTCCTTTCTGGGGGCTGTCATTAAATCGCCGTTTTTCTGGATGGGGCCACAGAGGGTGCAACCATTGGTCAAGGTTACCCAGTGAGTCAGCGGCAAAGCTGGGAAGGCAACCCAGACTTTCTGACTCCTCGCCCAGCCCCCCTGACCATCTAGATTCGGTTGAAATTTTGACTATAAATATACCCAGTCCCTCCTTCTTCTTCCACCCACAGATTCTCAGTTATGAAAATGACTTGACGGACTCTAAGCAGTGATATTCATTCAGAGCTTCATAAAGTTGCTGACCTTGTCAGCACAGCAGAGAAGGGCTGAGGTCTCTCTCCTTCTTTTTAAAATACTAGAATGAGGCCTAAGGCTTCTTTTCAAAGAAGGGATCCATAGCAACGCAGAAACAAAAAGCACTGAGACACACACTCATTTTACAAATAGGGAAACTGATGCCTCAAGGGACAAAGTTACTTATTCACCAGAATAGAAAGGCCAGGACCAGAGCACAGAATTCCTGACACTTGCTCTGTTAGTTACTATTTTCACAGCACTATTTAGGTGCCTCACCAAAAAAAAAAAAAAAAATCTCTATCAAACAAATGAAAAAAACAGAACCAATGAAAGAGGAGAGTGTCTTTGTCCTAAACCTGAGATATTCATACTCTGACTGAAAATAATTAACAGTGTTTCAGACTATTAAGATTCTTATGAAAGGAAGCAAATCAAAATATGAAAGTCTTTAAAATATCTAAGGCAAGACCTCTGAACAACCATTGTGTTAAATGTCACAAGAGATTTTCATCTTAGTATTTAGTGGCTGGCAGGAGATGACTCAGTGCCATGGAATTTAATTTTAAATTGTTTTCAAATAAATTCACTGGGTCCAATAGCATGAAACTTTGGAAGGTGACGGAGTGGTTTTAGAGATTGGAGAGTTTTTAAAGCCATATATCAAAGGTTACCTCTGACAGTTATGGGGATTTATCGTGTTCTCAACCCCAGTTGTTTCTAAACGCTCTCAACCATGCTTCCCTGTGCAAGAAAATTAAGTTTAGAAATCTTGCCATCTTTGCCTGCCTAGGACCTCAAAATATCTAACCCCATGGTACCTAGAAACTGCTCAAACATTCCTTTCTGGGGGCTGTCATTAAATCGCCGTTTTTCTGGATGGGGCCACAGAGGGTGCAACCATTGGTCAAGGTTACCCAGTGAGTCAGCGGCAAAGCTGGGAAGGCAACCCAGACTTTCTGACTCCCTCGCCCAGCCTCTGACCATCAAACCACACGCTCCTGACCAGGACGAAACAAGCTTGTCTGTCTCAGCATTTGAAGGGAGATGAGTGAAACTGCGATTTATCCGTTTCCCTTTCAAATATTCATACGCCCGTTCCTTTCATCAGCTAATGGGCAAATGGCTTCAGATCATTTTTCACTTTAAAAAAACTCATTTTTTTGTATTAATTTTCCAAGGAAATGCTATGTTAATTTGGAAAAGCAAGAAAGACCAGTGCCCCCACCCACTGCCCTGTCGTATCACATTGTGTAACACGGGCAGTGTGGCTGCTGCGAAAACCCACACAAGTTCTGCTTCCTCTGCTCCGCCGATGGCCAGTTTCCCTGCCAGCTTCTCCATGTGGCCTTCCTTGTACTGAGGTCGGGCGTCCCGTGGTTCCTGGCAAAGGCACGTCCCATGGACAAGCCAGGCCTTGACGTGGCTGTTCCTTCTCCTGCTCTTGTGAATGCTCCTTGACCACAAGAGAACGTAGTTCTCCTGCCAGCTACACCCCATATGCCACTTGAAATGTAGTCGGTGGTGACAGTCCAACAGGGCGCCAGCCAGAGTCCAGAGCAAGTTTACTAGGGACGAGGGAAAAGCAATCCCAGGTCTCCTGCCAAGGTGGACCATCTCCTGCCAAAGACCACAGGGGGGAGAAAGGTTTTTAACACTCTGAGCAGGGGCACCGGCACACGGGTAAACTCTCGCTCTTTTTCTTGCAGCCCATAAAGTTGTTTCTCCCAGTGTTTTATACCTGTCATGTTTAATCATAAATATTTCCTCCTCAAAATGAACTAACTCAATTGTTTACTCCCAAAGACCTGGTGCCATTTTGCGACAACTTTCCAAACTCTGGGTCGGGGTTTTCGACCAGCCTGCTCTGTGCCCTCTCCTTCTGTTGGCAGCTAGTCATGATGCTCTGCGATGACTTTCCTCCAGAAGCTGTCAACAGAAGCTAGAGCGGCAGAGAAATGGAATTGGGGCCAGAGAGGGATGTGTCATCACAGTGCTCTCTAAGCTCCTCTTTCTCTTCCTCCGTGCCTTTGTTAAACCTGCTCAGTTCAGGTCAAGAAGGCAGTGGTGTTCTAAGAGTCCCTGAAGTCTCCTCAAAATGCAGTGCTGTCCCCTAGGGAGGTGCCACACCTTCTCAGTGTCTAGCCACTTGTCCTCTGCCTGCAAGAGGCTTGAGGCTATCCACTATATTTTGGAACAAAGTCCCACAGACACACAGAGTGGCCCCAGGTCAGTCTCCCTAAAGGTCCTAAAATTGTTGTTGTTTAGTCACTCAATCATGTCCAACTCTTTGTGACCCCCACCAGGGTCCTCTATCCATGGGGTTCTCCAGGTAAGAATACTAGAGTGGGTTACCATTCCCTTCTTCAGGCGATCTTCCTGACCCAGGTATCGAACCTACATCTCCTGCATTATTAGGCAGATTCTTCACCACTGAGCCATCTGGGAAGCCCAGGATAAATTGTAAACACATTCTGCTTGTCATTCTCATCACACATGGTTCCAAACACATCCCAATCTCTTGTTCTCCAGCTTTTTCTGCATGAACTGTGGCCCCATGAGAAGAATTAAGTTTGCTTAATGTGACAGCACTGGGATGTACCCCAGGAAGGGTGATAACATAATTTTATTTACTATTCACTTCAAGTTCTAAAGAAGTTAAACTTCATTAACTTTTCTGATAAAACTCAAAGACTCGATTATTCGCTTTGCCCATTAATAAAAAATAAAAAATAAACCTTGATGTCTCCAAGAAGGCAGACCTTTTTTGAAGCTCTACGCAGGTGATCCAGAGGCTGATACTGCTTCTGTTGGCTTCTGACTTGTGATGGAAATACCCAAGTCGGGCTTCTATGCAGGGCTCAGCTGAAGCCTGACAGCCCATCCGCGTAGATTTAATGGTCCACCTGGTAACTCCACTGCTGGAACAAAGGTTTTACATTTCTGGTTAATATTTTATATATATATATATATATATACACACACACAAATATATATATATATATATTTGTATATTTATATATACATTTGTATAGAGATATAGAGACATTAGGCTTCCCAGGTGGCTCAGCAGTAAAGAATCCACCTGCAAAGCAGGAGACTCAGGTTCACTTCCTGGGTTAGGAAGATCTTTTGGAGAAGGAAATGGCAACCCACTCCAGTATTCTTGCCTGGAGAATCCCATAGACAGAGAAGCCTGGTAGGCTATAGTCCATGGGTTCACAAAGAGGCAAACACGACTTAGTGACAGAACAACAACATAGAGATGTGCATTTAGATAGATAAATAGATTTACATTTTTCATTTACAGAGTAATATAACCATGCAAATAGATATCTTACTCAAAACAGTCTCCCAATCAAAAAATACAGGACTTAAAAATCTAACATAGGGCTTCCCTGGTGATCCAGTGGGTAAAGAGTCCACCTTGCAGTGTAAGGGGCACCAATTAGATCCCTGGCATGGGAAGATCCCATATGCCGAGAAGCGACTGGACCAGTGTGTCCAATTACAAGCCAGCGCTCTGGAGCACATGCCCGCAGAGTGAGTGCTCTGTAGAGAGAGAGGCCACTGCAACGGGAGGCCCACACATGCCAAAGAATAAAGATGGATGAAAAATAAAAAATGATGGGAAGTTTCCTGGTGGCCCAGTGGCTGGGACTCTGTGCTCCCAATGCAGGGGGCCTGGGTTTGATTCCTGCTGAGGGAACTAGACCCCACATGCTGCAACCGAGATCTGGCACAGCCAAATAAAGCATTAAAAAAAAAAAAAAAAAAAATGACTTAGAGGCGAAAAAACAAACCTCTTTTTTAAAAAAATTCTAACATGGCCCATGGAAGCCTGACTTCAGTCAGTCACAGTTGGGTCTAGAGAGACTGAAGCCCCGTGAGGAGAAAGTGGGGAGGAAATGTCAGCAAGGCCCTCCAACTGCCAATTCTGTTTGGGCTTGTGTCTTTTTGATTCTCTGTCCAAAGGGTAGACATCTGCTGTTACGACAAAAGATCATGAGGAAAAGTATCTGGAGAAAAGATAATTTTTAGAAAACAGCTTTCAGTTAAAAAAAAAAAAAAAATTAGCTAGGAAACCAAACCAAACCCCCAAATTAGATAGTGGAGCAGATTATTTTTTATATTCTTTTTTCCCCCTATGGAAAGGAAACAGCCATGTGTATGGTTGTGTCGACAAGCATGGGCCCCAGCCTCTGACTGCAGAAAAATGAAACCTCTTACAAAGGGAGTAGCAGGCAAGACAGCCTGAGAGTTTAAGGCCTTTTGCATTCATTAAAATTTATTTGGAGCATGTTAAATCTCCCATATATGTCAAACAGTCATCTTTTCTGCTTTATTTTAAAAGCGGCATTTGAAGATCTGAGAGTAAACAACAACGTGAAAGTTTCCTTCACAGAACTTTCTTGTTCTTTTCCTTCCTCCCCTGCCTGCCAATAAAATGGTGTTTATGGCTTAATATACGGAGTTAGAAAGAAGGATGTGAGTGGAAAGGCATGGGATTTCAAAATATACAGACTAGGAAGGGAAGGGATATATGTATATACTTACTGCTGATTCACATTGTTGTGCAGCAGAAACTAACACATTATAAAGTAATTATCCTCCAATTAAAAATAAATTTTAAAAATAATAAAAAATATTGTAAAAAAAGTGAAAACATTTTCTATTAATCCAGTGCCTTAGATAGGATGTACTATGTTATATTCAAGGATAAACCATATTCAGTTCTGACTTAAAATGTATGCATCACTTGAAAAACATTGATGACGCTTATCAAATGGAAATGATTGCATCAAATGTTTGAGAGACTTTGGAAGTCTGTTCTTTGGTAGATAAAACATGACTGAAAATCAACACTGAGACTTTAACTGTGCCTCTAATAAAATAAAACCTTCTGGAAAAAAATCTACAGACTAGGAATAGAACTGTATTTGGGGGCTGAACTTTCTTTTAAAAAGGCAAACTTTGTTTTTTTATTTAATATTTATTGTGATAAAAATACAGGAACATAATATTCATCATTTTAGCCATTCATACATGTACAAATCAATGGCATCAAATTCATTCACCATGTTGCATAACCATTATCACTATCTACACCCAAAACCCCAGTAAAAAAAAAAAATCTATGTTCCAGGAATTTCCTCACAGTCCAGTGGTTAATTCTTGGTACTTTCACTGCCATAGACCTAGGCTTCATTCCTGGTTAGGGAATTAAGAGCCAACAAGGTGTGTCACAAGACAAAGAAAAAAGAAAAAAAAGAAAAAATCTGTACTCTTACTTATTATTGAAGTACCCCATACCCCTAGCAATAACTCTATTCTTCTTTTTCTATGAATTTGTGTATTGTAGGTATCTAAGTTAGAATCATACAACATTTGTTCTGTCTGATTTATTCCACCAAGCATAATGTTTTCTAGGTGCATCCATATTGTAATGGGTATCAAACTTTCATTTCTAAAAAAGGAAAACTTTCACCTGTGAAGACTCAGAATTTTGACCTATTTTCTTTTTATTTGTAGCCCTTGTTTTAGAGCTTGTTAACGCTCCATTAAGGAAAGCAAAAGGCTTTGATCTTACAGCACTTTGCTTCACTTACAGTGTTCTGAGCACTTGCAAGTCTTTCCTTGTTGACTGAAAAGCCGAAGAGATTCTGGGTTTCGTTTTTATTTTTCTTTCAGATCTTCCGGTATTGTGAACTGACAAACTGCTTTCTTAAAACCAAAGGACTGAAAAATCCAACACTGAGGCATTTATGGTCAACCCCAAGAGCACATTTTTTGACCCTCCTTGACCTGAATATTTGTAATTTTCCTTCAGATAAATTGGGGAGGGGTATAATGTATAGCAATGGGCATTTAACAGTCCACATTCCTGACACCTCCACTTTTTATCAGCTTTTAGTCTTGTGTCTCTCAATCCCAATGAGACTAGTGCCACGTATTTGCAAATATTTTTTTAATTTCCTTTTAAAATTGTAAAATGAAATTCACAGGCAATATAACCTATATATGCCCATTACTTTTTTTTTAAATCAAGATAGTGCCTTAAGCATTGATATAAATTAGAAATAAAAAAACAGTAATTTCTAATAAAATGATATATATTCCAGTGCTATCTGTCCCAATTTGCTTGGGAATAACTACATTGTATGCATGTGTGTTGACTGCTCAGTTGTGTTTGACTCTTGCAGCCCTAAGGACTGTAGCCTGCCAGGCTCCTACGTCCACGTAATTCTCCAAGCAAGAATAGTGGAGTGGTTAGCCATTCCCTTCTCCAGGAGATGTTCCCAACCCAGGGACTGAACATGGGTCTCCTGCATTGCGGGCTGATTCTTTTCTGTCTGAGCCAACAGAAAAGCCCAATAACTACATTGAAAGACATAATAAAGTAGTCAGAAGCCAGCATTTAGAAGGACAGTCACTTTTTTTTCCATTTTTAATCATCTATTTTATTTAACCTAACATATACAAAATAGTGGGCTTCCCAGGTGGCTCATTGGTAAAGAATCCACCTGCCATTGCAGGAGATGTGGATTCCATCCCTGGGTCAGGAAGATCCCCTGGAGGAGGAAAGGGCAATCCACTCCAGTATTCTGGCCTAGGAAATCCCATGGACAGAGGACCCAGGTGGGCTACAGTAGAAGGACAATCACTTTTGAATCCAACAACTACAAATACAAACTAAGACAAATCCATGACACAGACAACTAATGCTGAGTAATGCTGCAGTTTTGCAACAGTTACACAGATTTCCAGATCAAGGAACAACAGAAAAAAGTTCTGAACAGAGTATAAAGTTTTATTCTTAGAAAGTTCAGGGTGTGTTAAAACAGAGATAAGTAGATAGTGCTTGTATGTAAAATAGAATTAGATTTTCAGTTTGAATCAAGTGTAAGTTTGTCCACATTCATAATAGTCTGATTGGATATTCGAAAGTCATATATAGAATGCAGAAAATTTCTTTGTGCCGACAAACTTGGATAACATTGACACCCCTAACACTTTGCCCAGTAGATGTTAATAATAGCCCCCAATCAGTGTGACAGTCAAAAAGGCCCACAATTTAAAAAATAAATAAGCCAGAGGTAGAAGTATAACTGGTCTAGTCTTTTAGAGGTGGGAAGCCAGCAGATAATTTGAAGTGCCTCTAAGAATCCCAAGTGTGTTTACATGCCCCATTTCCAGACTAGGGTCTGGAGAGGGAAATGCTCCAGGGACAAATTCAGCAGAGAGGCCACTTGAGGGGTTGCCCATTTGGGGAGTGGTTTTCTCACGTCCTTGCCCATGCCATGGGCCTCAGATCTTACTCTTTGCCTTTCCCTTTAGACATTCTGTCCACCATCACCTTTGCCAAGCTTCATAAACGTAGGAAAGTACATAAACAGCTTTACTGTGGCATGGTGGAACCTCTGGGGTTGAACATGCAAATTATGTCGTTACAGCTTCAAAAAAGGTTCAGACTCTTTCCTCCATTTCATTTCCCCTTCTAAGTTCACCCTTAATTGCAGACTCCAGACCAAAGCTGCAAGTCTTGGCGTAGCTCCTACACTATTAAAAAATCTAATAATTCCTTTCTATATGTGTCTCCAACTTGGTTCCATGCCCACCCTCGTAGTCTGTCTGAACCAAACTCAGTGGCTTCCTGCATTCTGGATACAGTGACCCTGGAGACGGCACTTTCCGCTCTCCACCAGGACTTCCCTGGGCATCTCTCCCGAGGGAATGATCTTGCCACATCTTCAAACTGTGTTCTAAAAGAGATTCCTTCTGTGTCTCTGCGGAATCTCAAAGTGTTCTGCATCCCCCATCACTTCTGTCAGATCCTCTGTTTAACCCTGTAAAGTAGATCAGGGAGGTGGCATCTTATTCCTGAGGTCACTGAGGTACAGCTTTATCAATTTGCTGCAGTTGCACAGCTAATGAGTAGCAGAACTGGGAAAATAGCATAGATTTGGGATTGCTTATTTCTTTTTGTCCTTTTTAAAATTTAATTCAGTAGGATTTTCACGGATTAGTTCACTAACCCCATTAAAATAAAAATAAAGAAAAACAACCTCTTGGGTGAACTGTCATACTTATGCTTTCCATGGTCCTTTGAGATTTTGCAAATCTCTCAAAAAGTCTTCTTGCTACTCTCGCTGTCAGTACGGTTGGAAAACCTCTCATTTTCTAGTCTATCATCATCTCCCCAGAAGTGCCTCTGCCCTTTGTATGGTTTAAGGTGCCCTTCTTTTGACCCTTTTCCCCATTGTTATTTTTCTGGATACACAGAAACCAGAATTGCCACACTGGAAGATCCATATGGCCTACATTTTGGTAACAGAGGTGTGAGAATATTTTCTGTTTTATTTCTGAAGCGTGCTGTGGGTAGAATACTTTGACCTCCAAACTTCAGTTTACTCTGTGCACCACTTACTGAGGCCCTAGCCTCTCCTGTATTTCACCCTCTCCCTAAAGCCCTGACTGCCCTTCAGCCCTCTTCTGTTCTAGAGTCCCACACAGACTTCAAGGCCTAGTTTGCTTGCTGAAGCCTCTATGGAGCTTTCTTTAAACTTCCAAAGGGAAACATTCCTCATGGTCCAGTGGCTAAGACTCCATGTTTCCAAGGCAGGGGGCCCAGGGTTTGATCCCTGGTCAGAGAACTAGATCCCACATGCAGTAAACAGGAGTTCATATGCTGCAACTGAAAGATTCCTCACCATCGTGTGTGTTGGCATAAGCCCTTTTTAAAGACTTTCAGTAGCCCTATAGGCCTTCCCAGGTGGTGCTAGTGGTAAAGAACCCACCTGCCTATGCAGGAGACATAAGAGATGTGGCTTCAAGCCCTGGTTAAGAAGATCCCCTGGAGGAGAGAATGGCAACCCACTTCAGCATTCTTGCCTGGAGAATCCCGTTGGCAAAGAAGCCTGGAGGGCTACAATCCAAAGAGTCGGATTGAACTGATTTAGCAAGCACGCACAGTAGCCCTACTATAGAGCCTTGAACTAACTCCAGGACCCATTTCACCTCAGGCCAAACAATTAACAGGGAGGGAACAGTCCCACCCATCAGCAGACAATTGGATTAAAGTTTCACTGAGAATGACCCTCCCCACCAGAATAAGACTCAGATTTCCTCAAACCATAAGGAAGATAAGATATCCCGAGTGCACAACTAAGAACATGTTACAGACAAGTAATTTTTAAAAATTCCAAAACAATTCCTCTGTTTCTCCCATAGCACATCATCTCAAACTATTTAGCATTTCATTAATTCTGCAGAATTTATGATCAAGTTCTCACAAACATTTGTCTTCATTCTTAATTATGCTTTGCATTACATTTCACTCATTTTCTTGCTCATCACTGCTGTTGTATCTCATTGCTTCTTCCAGACTTCATGTTTCCTCTTTCTGATGCAAATTGTCTCTGACAGGATCTGTAGATGGTGCATGTGTGCAGCTAAGTGGCTTCAGTCAAGTCCTACTCTTTGCAACCCTATGGACTGTAACCCCCCAGGCTCCTCTGTCCATGGGATTGTCCAGGCAAGAATACTGGAGTGGGGGCTTCCCTGGTGGTCCAGTGGCTAAGGACACTGCCTTGCACTGCAAGGGGTGCCAGTTCAATCCCTGGCCTGAGAAGATCCCACATGCCGTGGAGCAGCTGGACCAATGTGTCTAACTACCGAGCCGGAGCTCTGGAGCGCATGCGCCCAGAGCCCGTGCTCAGCAACGAGAAAGGCCACTGTGATGGGAGGCCCACACAGGCCAAAGAACAAAGATGGATGAAAAACAAATAAATGAAAGACCAATAGAAGTGGCCCCCGCTAAAAAAAGAAAGAATACTGGAGTGGGTAGCCATTCCGTCCTCCAGGGGATCCTTCCAACCCAGGGTTTTGAACCCGCATCTCTTATGTCTCCTGCATCAGCAGGCGGGTTCTTTACCACTAATGCCAGCTGGGAAGTGCCACTTGAGAAGCTTATCATTCCTATTGTATCTCATGGCTTTGTCCTGATTTCATGTTTCTTCTCTCTGCTGTAAATTGTCTCTGAGACGATCTGTAGATGGTAAGTTTCTTGAATTCTGTGTTTCAGTTAGGAAATTTGGGGCTGAAAATAACAAAAATCCCCACTCAGATGAGCTTTTTAAAATAAAGGAATTCAATTATTTCATTTACCAACTGGTCCTGAGATGAAGGTGGCTTCACAGGCAAAGACATCACACAAAGGAAGGTTCTTCTTTCCACCCTGCTCTGACATCCTCCACATTCTGTTCTGCTCTAGGGTTGATGACTTTCTTGGCAATGGCTGCCACAATCCCAAGAATCACTGGCAAATATGACAATGTCCAAGGGAAGATCAGTCTGCCTCTTCTCCCTATGAATTCCTAAAAGGAAAGAGCCCTTTCACGTAAGTTCTGTAGCAGATTTATCCTCACATCTTATTGGCCAGGACTGAGTCATCCAGGCCTTTTCTATATGCACCAACCACTATCAAGAGGAACAAAATTACTATGATTTGTATGTACTAATTAAGATGGTTTGGGCTTCCCTAGTGGCTCAGTCAGTAAAGAGTCTGCCTGTAATGCAGAAGACCCAGGTTCAATCCCTGGGGTGGGAAGATCTCCTGAAGAAGGGAATGGTAACCCATTCCAATATTCTTCCCTGGAGAATTTTACAAACAAAGGAGTCTGTTGGGCTACAGTCCATGGGATTGCAAAGACTTGGACACAACTGAGCAACTAACACTTTGTCAGGCCAGAAGGTAGGGCAAATACCACTGTGAACTTAGGGCATGGACAACACTTGGTTTTTGGACAACACTTACAGGAAGAACTTCCTAGAATGCACTTACTCCCCATAGAGAGTCATGCTTGAAACAGACAAAACTGGAAGCTCCATGCGTAGTGCCTGGGGGCAGAGAGCTGTTACCTGTGCTGAGCAGGAAACTTAACCAGTCCTATAGCACCAGAACTTTCAGTTGAGCAGTGGTCTTAGTGGTGAGAGTATGTGGAAATAGGACAGCAGACACCTGGAGGAGTTTCTTTCCAGTCCTAGTGTCAGCTAGAGACCTCAGTGATCTCCTCACTGAGCTGACTTATTACTAAGATACCAAAGGGAGCAGGGAGAGAATCTGCTTTGCTCCAACCCTGATTAACATGGAGGGAGAATGTACACCTCAGTAAAAAAGGGCTCTACCAGCAAGAGAGAGAGCTCTTTTCAGTAGTCTATTGGATGTGCCTTAAACCTTGAATGTTCGATACTCTTATCGTCATCTATGGCTGAATCTCAATTTTAGACTCAAAAGTTTCTTTTTCTTCAATACTCTGATGATTTCGCTTCAATGTCTTCTCTCATCCAGTATTGCAGATGAGAAATCTGTTTTGATTCTCTGCAGAAGCTTTTGCAATTTTCTAATCTTTAATGTATAGAAATATCATAATTTGGTGCAGATTGGCAAGGTTATTCATCCTGTTTGATGCATGGTATTATCATTCAATCTGAGAACTCTTTTTTTTTCAGGTGTTATTTATTTGTCATTCATTTGAAGATTTCCTTCACTGTCTCTCTTTTATTTCTTCAGACTAGTCCAAGGGGGCTGTGCATTATTAAATAGGCTATAGAGCTTGCAGATACCTCATCTAGGTCTCTCAACTTCCCTTACACATTTTCCACTGTGGCCGTCGTAAAGTGCCATGAGAGACCCAGGTTCAATCCCTGGGGTGGGAAGATCTCCTGAAGAAGGGAATGGTAACCCATTCCAATATTCTTCCCTGGAGAATTTTACAAACAAAGGAGTCTGTTGGGCTACAGTCCATGGGATTGCAAAGACTTGGACACAACTGAGCAACTAACACTTTGTCAGGCCAGAAGGTAGGGCAAATACCACTGTGAACTTAGGGCATGGACAACACTTGGTTTTTGGACAACACTTACAGGAAGAACTTCCTAGAATGCACTTACTCCCCATAGAGAGTCATGCTTGAAACAGACAAAACTGGAAGCTCCATGCGTAGTGCCTGGGGGCAGAGAGCTGTTACCTGTGCTGAGCAGGAAACTTAACCAGTCCTATAGCACCAGAACTTTCAGTTGAGCAGTGGTCTTAGTGGTGAGAGTATGTGGAAATAGGACAGCAGACACCTGGAGGAGTTTCTTTCCAGTCCTAGTGTCAGCTAGAGACCTCAGTGATCTCCTCACTGAGCTGACTTATTACTAAGATACCAAAGGGAGCAGGGGAGAGAATCTGCTTTGCTTCAACCCTGATTAACATGGAGGGAGAATGTACACCTCAGTAAAAAAGGGCTCTACCAGCAAGAGAGAGAGCTCTTTTCAGTAGTCTATTGGATGTGCCTTAAACCTTGAATGTTCGATACTCTTATCGTCATCTATGGCTGAATCTCAATTTTAGACTCAAAAGTTTCTTTTTCTTCAATACTCTGATGATTTCGCTTCAATGTCTTCTCTCATCCAGTATTGCAGATGAGAAATCTGTTTTGATTCTCTGCAGAAGCTTTTGCAATTTTCTAATCTTTAATGTATAGAAATATCATAATTTGGTGCAGATTGGCAAGGTTATTCATCCTGTTTGATGCATGGTATTATCATTCAATCTGAGAACTCTTTTTTTTTCAGGTGTTATTTATTTGTCATTCATTTGAAGATTTCCTTCACTGTCTCTCTTTTATTTCTTCAGACTAGTCCAAGGGGGCTGTGCATTATTAAATAGGCTATAGAGCTTGCAGATACCTCATCTAGGTCTCTCAACTTCCCTTACACATTTTCCACCTGTTTGTTGTTTACATTCTCTTTTGTAAGGATAGTTGACCTAGGTTTTAGCTTATTATTTATCTCTCTAGCTTTTCTCTTCTGCCATTCCATCCTCCATTTAGTTTGTTTTTCTAATAAACCTCATAATTGAAATATAACATACATAAAGAAAACTGCATCAATCCTGGGTGTACCAGTTGATAAAGAATCACTAAGTGAACACACACGTGTGACTTTCACAGGGGAAGAAAGAATGTTGTCTCTGCTTCTTTCTGTATGTGGTATATGTTTCTGATATGGAAACTTAGTGAAGTAAAAGAATAAATAGAAAGTGGAGAGTACAGCTGGACTCATTTTTAACTTAGTTTGCAATTCAGGCCAAGTGTTCACTCTATAAGCACAGCCATTCTAGTCCTGAGGCAAGAAGAGTTTTTGTTCAAATGAAGTAAATGTGAGATCCTCAATCTCCGTAAAGACCTGGCTCACTATGATGTTGCTGACAAATCTCCTAATTATTCCATTTTGCTCAGATGATCATTTTGTCACTCATCTTCCCCCTCTATAATATTGGTTCATGCTTTCTTTGCAGCCAAACTAAGCAAGAAGTTTTTCTGACCACACCCTCTCCTAAAAGCTAAGGATGAATTATTATGCAAGGACCCTGCTGTGGCTGAGGTCCAGACTGAATAGGAAAGTTGGGATGGTTAAAATGTTTAAAAGAAAATGATTACTTCCTCTCAGTTTTAGACTCAAAGTTTCTTTTCTTCAATACTCTGATGATTTCGCTTCAATGTCTTCTCTCATCCAGTATTGCAGATGAGAAATCTGTTTTGATTCTCTGCAGAAGCTTTTGCAATTTTCTAATCTTTAATGTATAGAAATATCATAATTTGGTGCAGATTGGCAAGGTTATTCATCCTGTTTGATGCATGGCATTATCATTCAATCTGAGAACTCTTTTTTTTTCAGGTGTTATTTATTTGTCATTCATTTGAAGATTTCCTTCACTGTCTCTCTTTTATTTCTTCAGACTAGTCCAAGGGGGCTGTGCATTATTAAATAGGCTATAGAGCTTGCAGATACCTCATCTAGGTCTCTCAACTTCCCTTACACATTTTCCACCTGTTTGTTGTTTACATTCTCTTTTGTAAGGATAGTTGACCTAGGTTTTAGCTTATTATTTATCTCTCTAGCTTTTCTCTTCTGCCATTCCATCCTCCATTTAGTTTGTTTTTCTAATAAACCTCATAATTGAAATATAACATACATAAAGAAAACTGCATCAATCCTGGGTGTACCAGTTGATAAAGAATCACTAAGTGAACACACACGTGTGACTTTCACAGGGGAAGAAAGAATGTTGTCTCTGCTTCTTTCTGTATGTGGTATATGTTTCTGATATGGAAACTTAGTGAAGTAAAAGAATAAATAGAAAGTGGAGAGTACAGCTGGACTCATTTTTAACTTAGTTTGCAATTCAGGCCAAGTGTTCACTCTATAAGCACAGCCATTCTAGTCCTGAGGCAAGAAGAGTTTTTGTTCAAATGAAGTAAATGTGAGATCCTCAATCTCCGTAAAGACCTGGCTCACTATGATGTTGCTGACAAATCTCCTAATTATTCCATTTTGCTCAGATGATCATTTTGTCACTCATCTTCCCCCTCTATAATATTGGTTCATGCTTTCTTTGCAGCCAAACTAAGCAAGAAGTTTTTCTGACCACACCCTCTCCTAAAAGCTAAGGATGAATTATTATGCAAGGACCCTGCTGTGGCTGAGGTCCAGACTGAATAGGAAAGTTGGGATGGTTAAAATGTTTAAAAGAAAATGATTACTTCCTCTCAGTAAGAGATCTATGGAAGTGTCACTCACTCTAGAACATCAAGTAAACTAGATCATCCATACCCTGGGGAGTAATCTGGGAGGAAGTAGTAGAGAAGTATACTGTCTTCCTGGCTAATGCTCTGCCTGCTGCCCTCAGACTTACTGTCATTCATTCTTGTTGAAGACTGACCATCTCAAGAGGAGAAAGATCTCAAGGAATTGATTGCAGCTCACAGCTCTCATGTGGGTTCAATGAAATCTCAACAAATATACAGGTCATTCAGTGACCGGAAATCTATATATTTAGTTTGATTCAGCAGGTGCTTTTTGAGCACCTGTCTTTTTTATTATTATTATTCATTCAACAAATATTTGTCAGTCACCTACTCTGCATGAGGCTCTGTTTTAGGAGCCATAGTGGATAAAATAAATAAGATGAAAAGAAAATTTCAATTTAGTTGGAAGCAAAGGGCATACAGAAATAATGAAAACCAGTAACAGGAAAGGTATGTGCCCTGAAACAGGTTAAACAAATGACTTCGGGGACTGGAGAAGGGAGGTCAAAAAAGGGAGATCAGACTCAGATCAGTAAACCAAGGTGGCTTCATAGAAAACTGCATTTAACCTTGAAACTGGGTAGGAATTTGACAGAGATGTGGGAAAAAAGAGCATTCCAAGAGAGAAAACTCCATAGTGAAAGGCATGGATTGTGGAGGAGGAAATGGCAACCCACTCCAGTATTCTTGCCTGGAAAATCCCATGAACAAAGAAACCTGGTGGGCTACAGTCCATGGGGTCGCAAAAGAGCTGGACACAACTTATCAACTGAACAACAACGAGTTATTTTCCCATTTGGTTGTTGTATAATATTGAGCAGAGTTCACTGTGCTATATAGTAGGTTCCAATTGGTTGTCCAAATACCTGAGGAAATACTGAGCTAAATGATCGGCTCTTATACTTTGATTTTTCTGTTACTGTTCATGTCACTTATGAATAATAAAGTTTACTTCTTTCAAAAAAAAGAAAAAGGAAAAAATATCATGGAATGAACTTAGGCAAAACAGTTGGGTGTGACTGGAATGAGAATAGAGACAAGCAGGGGTAAATCATTTTTTTAAAAAAGAGAAAAAGTTGGTCTATGTGCACCATACATACAGATCATAACTCCCACCAACTGCCAATGGAAACTGTACCATCCAAAACAAACTACTTTATAGAAGATATAGAATTTCTGGTCAAAAGTAAATATTTTTGCAAATCCATTATAGCCTGGGTTAAAAGCAAAGTGCTAAGGCAAACCCTTCCCTTAAGGAATCTCTTTTTAATAAATAAATCAGAGGAACCAAAAGCTTGCCCAGTTTTCCTAGATAAAAATATGGATAAGTTAAAGTAAATATAAATGATTGAAGAGAGAGTTCTGGCTGAAAGAAACGTGGATGACTCTGTGGAAAATGCACATTTAAGAATGGTTTTGAGTGATGGGCCAAGAGCTGGAGAAGATGGAAGTGAGATCAGCTCCTGGTCCGCCTTGTAATGCTCATGGATGGCAAGCATGGAGCTGGTGGAGTCATGTACCCTCCACGGATATAAGCTGTAGAAACACACAGACTCAGTCAGCTAACCCGTGTGCATCTAATGAAAGTTTCATTAGCATGAGTTTCTACGTTGAATAGAAATTTTATGAGTCCTGTGCAGCCCTCTAAACATGTAAATAGGGTCTTTGTTTGTCTTCTGAAATCATTATTACAAAATAGCAATGCGTGGTCACTATCCCCACAAAGTGGGAAAAGGTGAGAGAAGTTCAGGAGGCTTCTGAGAGAAGCGGGTGATGACTGAGATCTTAAAGACAAGATGAGGCAATGGAGAGGGGGACAGGCAGGGGGAGCAGCAGGTAAAGGTGGCAAATGGAATGTGGGGAATTTGGTGGAATGAAGACATGTCAGTAATTTCAGAAGACTGAACAACAACGAGTTATTTTCCCATTTGGTTGTTGTATAATATTGAGCAGAGTTCACTGTGCTATATAGTAGGTTCCAATTGGTTGTCCAAATACCTGAGGAAATACTGAGCTAAATGATCGGCTCTTATACTTTGATTTTTCTGTTACTGTTCATGTCACTTATGAATAATAAAGTTTACTTCTTTCAAAAAAAAGAAAAAGGAAAAAATATCATGGAATGAACTTAGGCAAAACAGTTGGGTGTGACTGGAATGAGAATAGAGACAAGCAGGGGTAAATCATTTTTTTAAAAAAGAGAAAAAGTTGGTCTATGTGCACCATACATACAGATCATAACTCCCACCAACTGCCAATGGAAACTGTACCATCCAAAACAAACTACTTTATAGAAGATATAGAATTTCTGGTCAAAAGTAAATATTTTTGCAAATCCATTATAGCCTGGGTTAAAAGCAAAGTGCTAAGGCAAACCCTTCCCTTAAGGAATCTCTTTTTAATAAATAAATCAGAGGAACCAAAAGCTTGCCCAGTTTTCCTAGATAAAAATATGGATAAGTTAAAGTAAATATAAATGATTGAAGAGAGAGTTCTGGCTGAAAGAAACGTGGATGACTCTGTGGAAAATGCACATTTAAGAATGGTTTTGAGTGATGGGCCAAGAGCTGGAGAAGATGGAAGTGAGATCAGCTCCTGGTCCGCCTTGTAATGCTCATGGATGGCAAGCATGGAGCTGGTGGAGTCATGTACCTCCCACGGATATAAGCTGTAGAAACACACAGACTCAGTCAGCTAACCCGTGTGCATCTAATGAAAGTTTCATTAGCATGAGTTTCTACGTTGAATAGAAATTTTATGAGTCCTGTGCAGCCCTCTAAACATGTAAATAGGGTCTTTGTTTGTCTTCTGAAATCATTATTACAAAATAGCAATGCGTGGTCACTATCCCCACAAAGTGGGAAAAGGTGAGAGAAGTTCAGGAGGCTTCTGAGAGAAGCGGGTGATGACTGAGATCTTAAAGACAAGATGAGGCAATGGAGAGGGGGACAGGCAGGGGGAGCAGCAGGTAAAGGTGGCAAATGGAATGTGGGGAATTTGGTGGAATGAAGACATGTCAGTAATTTCAGAAGACTGAAGTGGGAGGGAGAAGGGAGTAACCAGAGATGAGGTATGAGTCATGTGTCCCAAGGCCTCGCACATTACCTTAAGAAGTTTAGCTCTTATCTTAAAGACAATGAGAGTCATCAAAGCATTCTGAACCAGGAGTAGATTTTCACTTTAGAAGTCACCAGATGAGCTGAACACCTACCACCTACTCAGTATTCGTCTTCACCTGAGCAGCATGGGCTCGGAACATGGCAGGGTCACCAAGACTGACTTCAGAGAACACACTGACTCTGAAGCGACTGGTTATGTCATTAACATCCCTCACCACCCCTTGCTTGTCAGAGACCAAAACCAGAAGACTTAGGAAGAAGAATATCATATACACTGAGGAAAGTTTAACTTTCCTAAGAGTGGGAAACCAACCTCTTGCAAAGTTCAGCACATTCCTCCAAGCTGCTCTCACTTTCCCACCTCGCTGAGACAGGCAGCCAAAGGGCTCGGTTGCTAAGACAACTCCATACAAGGCCCTGCACAGAGCGCTGCCCTCTGCTGCAGTCTGGGGCAAACATTTTGGGGTTGCTTGGAAAATTACAAACAAATTAGCAAGGCTACTTCTTCATGTATCTTCTACAGAAATCCCATTTAGATATCCCTTTCTAGCAACCATGTTACTTCTGTTGTCGGTTTCTCCAGCCACAAATTCTCTCTCCAGGCCACAAAAATTCTTTTTGCAATCAGGATATAAGCTGTAGAAACACACAGACTCAGTCAGCTAACGTGTGCATCTAATGAAAGTTTCATTAGCATGAGTTTCTACGTTGAATAGAAATTTTATGAGTCCTGTGCAGCCCTCTAAACATGTAAATAGGGTCTTTGTTTGTCTTCTGAAATCATTATTACAAAATAGCAATGCGTGGTCACTATCCCCACAAAGTGGGAAAAGGTGAGAGAAGTTCAGGAGGCTTCTGAGAGAAGCGGGTGATGACTGAGATCTTAAAGACAAGATGAGGCAATGGAGAGGGGGACAGGCAGGGGGAGCAGCAGGTAAAGGTGGCAAATGGAATGTGGGGAATTTGGTGGAATGAAGACATGTCAGTAATTTCAGAAGACTGAAGTGGGAGGGAGAAGGGAGTAACCAGAGATGAGGTATGAGTCATGTGTCCCAAGGCCTCGCACATTACCTTAAGAAGTTTAGCTCTTATCTTAAAGACAATGAGAGTCATCAAAGCATTCTGAACCAGGAGTAGATTTTCACTTTAGAAGTCACCAGATGAGCTGAACACCTACCACCTACTCAGTATTCGTCTTCACCTGAGCAGCATGGGCTCGGAACATGGCAGGGTCACCAAGACTGACTTCAGAGAACACACTGACTCTGAAGCGACTGGTTATGTCATTAACATCCCTCACCACCCCTTGCTTGTCAGAGACCAAAACCAGAAGACTTAGGAAGAAGAATATCATATACACTGAGGAAAGTTTAACTTTCCTAAGAGTGGGAAACCAACCTCTTGCAAAGTTCAGCACATTCCTCCAAGCTGCTCTCACTTTCCCACCTCGCTGAGACAGGCAGCCAAAGGGCTCGGTTGCTAAGACAACTCCATACAAGGCCCTGCACAGAGCGCTGCCCTCTGCTGCAGTCTGGGGGCAAACATTTTGGGGTTGCTTGGAAAATTACAAACAAATTAGCAAGGCTACTTCTTCATGTATCTTCTACAGAAATCCCATTTAGATATCCCTTTCTAGCAACCATGTTACTTCTGTTGTCGGTTTCTCCAGCCACAAATTCTCTCTTCTTTGAAAGGAAACATGGGCTTTCCAGGCAAAAATGATTTTCTTTCCTGATATCTTCAGACCTCATTTGCTATTACTGTTTGTTTGCAACCTATGCAAGGAAAGAGTAGAAAGGGAGAGAAAGAACATGCATCTGATTTACTGTACGGCACTCGGTACTCAGGCCAAGGTACTATGATGCATCACAGTACCTCATTTAAATGCATTTTCTTGTTAAAACAGATTTCCCAGGTGGCACTAGCAGTAAAGAACCTACCTGCCAATGTAGGAGACATAAGAGACTCGGATTCAATCCCTGGGTCTGGAAGATCCCCAGGGGAGGGCATGGTAACCCACTCCTGTATTCTTGCCTAGAGAATACCGTGGACAGAGGAGCCTGGCAGGCTACAGTCCATAAGATTTCAAAGAGTCAGACACTACTGAGGCAGCTTAGCATGCACACCCACCTTGTCAAACCATATGACATCATATATTGAATCAGAGCAACACAGAGCATCTGGCTTTCAAAAAGGGATTTGGCAAAGTTTCAGAATAAGGAACAAGGTGAAGAAATGGGGCCTGGAAAAGTTTATGTGGATAGCCTGATACAGATTTAAGAATACTTAGAGGAAGTTGATTAATGAACCACTGACATTTTGTAAGAAGGGCTCTATTCTTTTTATTCAATTTATTTTTTATTTTACTTATTTATTTATTTTGGCTGTTCTGCACAGCATACAGGATCTTAGTTCCCCGACCAGGGATTGGACCCCTACCCCCTGCAGTGCAAACACAGAGTCTTAACCGCTGGACCATCAGGAAAGTCCCAGAAAGTTTCTATTCTTAACCCCATTCTGTTCATCAAATTCATAGTCACTTGGATAGCAACATATACTATTAATCTGGCAGATGACCAAATACATTTAGTGCAGTGCTAGGCACTTAATTAATTGCGGAGGAATTTTTACTTTACATGACAACTCCATACAAGGCCCTGCACAGAGCGCTGCCCTCTGCTGCAGTCTGGGGCAAACATTTTGGGGTTGCTTGGCAAATTACAAACAAATTAGCAAGGCTACTTCTTCATGTATCTTCTACAGAAATCCCATTTAGATATCCCTTTCTAGCAACCATGTTACTTCTGTTGTCGGTTTCTCCAGCCACAAATTCTCTCTTCTTTGAAAGGAAACATGGGCTTTCCAGGCAAAAATGATTTTCTTTCCTGATATCTTCAGACCTCATTTGCTATTACTGTTTGTTTGCAACCTATGCAAGGAAAGAGTAGAAAGGGAGAGAAAGAACATGCATCTGATTTACTGTACGGCACTCGGTACTCAGGCCAAGGTACTATGATGCATCACAGTACCTCATTTAAATGCATTTTCTTGTTAAAACAGATTTCCCAGGTGGCACTAGCAGTAAAGAACCTACCTGCCAATGTAGGAGACATAAGAGACTCGGATTCAATCCCTGGGTCTGGAAGATCCCCAGGGGAGGGCATGGTAACCCACTCCTGTATTCTTGCCTAGAGAATACCGTGGACAGAGGAGCCTGGCAGGCTACAGTCCATAAGATTTCAAAGAGTCAGACACTACTGAGGCAGCTTAGCATGCACACCCACCTTGTCAAACCATATGACATCATATATTGAATCAGAGCAACACAGAGCATCTGGCTTTCAAAAAGGGATTTGGCAAAGTTTCAGAATAAGGAACAAGGTGAAGAAATGGGGCCTGGAAAAGTTTATGTGGATAGCCTGATACAGATTTAAGAATACTTAGAGGAAGTTGATTAATGAACCACTGACATTTTGTAAGAAGGGCTCTATTCTTTTTATTCAATTTATTTTTTATTTTACTTATTTATTTATTTTGGCTGTTCTGCACAGCATACAGGATCTTAGTTCCCCGACCAGGGATTGGACCCCTACCCCCTGCAGTGCAAACACAGAGTCTTAACCGCTGGACCATCAGGAAAGTCCCAGAAAGTTTCTATTCTTAACCCCATTCTGTTCATCAAATTCATAGTCACTTGGATAGCAACATATACTATTAATCTGGCAGATGACCAAATACATTTAGTGCAGTGCTAGGCACTTAATAATTGCTCAATAAATGCTTGTTGAATTTAATTGAGAGGAAATTGTTGATACTTTACATGACAGAATTGCAATTCTAAATTAGCTCATTAGGCTGAAAGAAAGTAAAAAATACAAACAATCAATATAATAATATTGAAAAGGGATGGATGAATTTTGTGCTCTTGGGCTCAAATAATCAATGGTACAACCATAGGATTGAAAGCCCAATTTAACATGTGGGAAAAAATTAGAATTTAGTTGACTAAAAACCAAATGTGAATTAATAGGCTGCATTCCTCTCCTTACTAAAGTAATAAAGGCTACATAGCATCATGGACAAAGCAAGAGAGATAAGAGGGTTTGCCATTGCATTATTGAGATGACATCTGGAAACTGTTTCAGATTAGGCACTGTGTTGTAAGAGGATCATTAATCAAGAGACTGTGTCCAGATGAGAATGGGCATAATGGAAAGGAGCTCCTATGAGAAAAACGTAAAGACATTTGGATTATTTGTCCAAATTATAAAACAAAATGTATGCAGGTGTAGGGGTGGTAATGGGAGACTTCCTGATAGCTACCTTCACATGTTGAAAGGCTAACATGCCCAAACGAGAGTCACACTCTTCTTGGTTGCTCTAGAGGGCTTATCTTAACTAAGCTAAGATTAATTTAGTTTAATCTTGAAAGAAGTGAGAATAAAGCAAAATTTGGCTGTAGATAAGAGATAATCCTTTACCAAATAGAGTGGTCAACAAATTAAGCAATGAGTGCTACAAAGTAATATTGTAGCATAGAAACACATACACTACCGTATGTAAAAGAGACAGCCAGTGGGAATTTGCTGTGTGGCTCAGGGCGCTCATACTGGGGCTCTGTGACCACCTAGAGGAGTTGGATTGGGTGGGAAGTGGGAGGGAGGGGTCCTATCTGTATCTATGCTTGGTTCATGTTGATGGATGGCAGAAACCAAAACAATATTGTAAAGTTATTATCCTTCCATTGGTTCATGTTGATGGATGGCAGAAACCAAAACAATATTGTAAAGTTATTATCCTTCCATTAAAATAATTTTTTTAATACAGGTTACTTTTAAAGAAAAGTATCACATAAAGTGGTTCATTGACTTTTTAAAAGGATTTGTATTTTGAAGTCCCTTCCATCTCTAAAACTGCCTGATTGTAATTATAATGATATTGTCTGAAAGCAAAAACAAATAGTGGTAAACCACCATCAATCACCTAACCATCATGCAGATTGATGTAATACATGAAATATTAATTCAGTTGAATTCCACAAGTGGATTGTTTCTTTTGTACCACACACTTTGTAGGAACTAAGTTTTTAATTGAATGTGACTCAGTGGTTAACCACAGGAAGCTTGCAATCTTTTGGTGAAGAATGACCTAGATAGATAACTTCAGTATGTTTCTTAGGCCCTTGTCTTAGTTTCTTTTTTTTTTTTTTTAAAGATTTATTGAAACTGTTTCAGAATAGGCACTGTGTTGTAAGAGGATCATTAATCAAGAGACTGTGTCCAGATGAGAATGGGCATAATGGAAAGGAGCTCCTATGAGAAAAACGTAAAGACATTTGGATTATTTGTCCAAATTATAAAACAAAATGTATGCAGGTGTAGGGGTGGTAATGGGAGACTTCCTGATAGCTACCTTCACATGTTGAAAGGCTAACATGCCCAAACGAGAGTCACACTCTTCTTGGTTGCTCTAGAGGGCTTATCTTAACTAAGCTAAGATTAATTTAGTTTAATCTTGAAAGAAGTGAGAATAAAGCAAAATTTGGCTGTAGATAAGAGATAATCCTTTACCAAATAGAGTGGTCAACAAATTAAGCAATGAGTGCTACAAAGTAATATTGTAGCATAGAAACACATACACTACCGTATGTAAAAGAGACAGCCAGTGGGAATTTGCTGTGTGGCTCAGGGCGCTCATACTGGGGCTCTGTGACCACCTAGAGGAGTTGGATTGGGTGGGAAGTGGGAGGGAGGGGTCCTATCTGTATCTATGCTTGGTTCATGTTGATGGATGGCAGAAACCAAAACAATATTGTAAAGTTATTATCCTTCCATTGGTTCATGTTGATGGATGGCAGAAACCAAAACAATATTGTAAAGTTATTATCCTTCCATTAAAATAATTTTTTTAATACAGGTTACTTTTAAAGAAAAGTATCACATAAAGTGGTTCATTGACTTTTTAAAAGGATTTGTATTTTGAAGTCCCTTCCATCTCTAAAACTGCCTGATTGTAATTATAATGATATTGTCTGAAAGCAAAAACAAATAGTGGTAAACCACCATCAATCACCTAACCATCATGCAGATTGATGTAATACATGAAATATTAATTCAGTTGAATTCCACAAGTGGATTGTTTCTTTTGTACCACACACTTTGTAGGAACTAAGTTTTTAATTGAATGTGACTCAGTGGTTAACCACAGGAAGCTTGCAATCTTTTGGTGAAGAATGACCTAGATAGATAACTTCAGTATGTTTCTTAGGCCCTTGTCTTAGTTTCTTTTTTTTTTTTTTTAAAGATTTATTTGTTTATTTATTTTGGGCGGGGGTCGGGTTGGGGAGGGAGGGGAGCGGGCGGGCCACTTCTATTGGTCTTCATTTCTCTATTTTTCACCCTTGTTCTTTGGCTCCTGCGGGCCTCCCATCGCGGTGGCGTCTGCTGTCGCAGAGCTCCGGCTCTGGGTGCATGCGCTCCAGAGCTCCGGCTCGGTGATTGGACACATCAGTCCAGCCGCTCCGCGGCACGTGGGATCTTCCCAGGCCAGGGATCGAACTGGCGCCCCTTGCACTGCAAGGCGGTGTCCTTATCCACTGGACCACCAGGGGAAGCCCTGTCTTAGTTTCTGATTGCTACTATAACACATTACTAAATGTTAGCAGCTTCAAACATCACGGTTTTATTTCGTTACAGCTCTGGGAGTCAGAAGTCTGAAATGGGTGTCACTAAGTTAAAACCAAAGTGTCATCAGTTCCTTCTGGAGCCCAGGGGAGAATCTGTTTCCTTGCCTTCTAGAGACCACCCATATTCCTTGACTTCTCACCCCATTCCTCTAATTTCAAAGCTAGAAATGTCAGGCATAGTCATTCTTACATTGCTATCTGTCTGGGTCTCCATTTTCTACCTCCTTTTTTATTTTTTAAAAATACGTGTTTCTGGCTATGCTGGGTTTTCATTGCTGCCCTCGGGCTTTCTCTAGAGTTGTGGTAAGCAGGGGCTACTCTCTAGTTGTGGTGTGCAAGCTTCTCCTTGCAGTGGCTTCTGTTGTTGCAGAATATAGGCTCCAGTCGCATGGGGTTTAGTAGTCGCAGCATTTGGACTCAGTAGTTGTGGCACATGGGCTCAGTCGCCCCATGGTATGTGGGATCTTCGCTGACCAGGGATCAAACTTTCATCCCCTGCACTGGCAGGCAGATGCTTAACCACTGGACCACCAGGGAAGCCCTGACTCCTTCTTTTGCACTTAAGGATCCTTGTGATTATGTCGGACTCACCCAGATACTGCAGGATAATCCCCCCATCACGAGGTCAACTGAATAGCCATGTCATATTTAGCTAAGTATAGCCAGACACACTAGTTTTCAAGGAAGCTACAGATCTGGATAGTTATATGTAAAACACTAGGAAATTTTGCACTGCAACTTTCATAAAATAAATCTATGCACAGGATATGGCCTATCTATTGTCTTTTTTTTTGGGCTCCTGCGGGCCTCCCATCGCGGTGGCGTCTGCTGTCGAGAGCTCCGGCTCTGGGTGCATGCGCTCAGAGCTCCGGCTCGGTGATTGGACACATCAGTCCAGCCGCTCCGCGGCACGTGGGATCTTCCCAGGCCAGGGATCGAACTGGCGCCCCTTGCACTGCAAGGCGGTGTCCTTATCCACTGGACCACCAGGGGAAGCCCTGTCTTAGTTTCTGATTGCTACTATAACACATTACTAAATGTTAGCAGCTTCAAACATCACGGTTTTATTTCGTTACAGCTCTGGGAGTCAGAAGTCTGAAATGGGTGTCACTAAGTTAAAACCAAAGTGTCATCAGTTCCTTCTGGAGCCCAGGGGAGAATCTGTTTCCTTGCCTTCTAGAGACCACCCATATTCCTTGACTTCTCACCCCATTCCTCTAATTTCAAAGCTAGAAATGTCAGGCATAGTCATTCTTACATTGCTATCTGTCTGGGTCTCCATTTTCTACCTCCTTTTTTATTTTTTAAAAATACGTGTTTCTGGCTATGCTGGGTTTTCATTGCTGCCCTCGGGCTTTCTCTAGAGTTGTGGTAAGCAGGGGCTACTCTCTAGTTGTGGTGTGCAAGCTTCTCCTTGCAGTGGCTTCTGTTGTTGCAGAATATAGGCTCCAGTCGCATGGGGTTTAGTAGTCGCAGCATTTGGACTCAGTAGTTGTGGCACATGGGCTCAGTCGCCCCATGGTATGTGGGATCTTCGCTGACCAGGGATCAAACTTTCATCCCCTGCACTGGCAGGCAGATGCTTAACCACTGGACCACCAGGGAAGCCCTGACTCCTTCTTTTGCACTTAAGGATCCTTGTGATTATGTCGGACTCACCCAGATACTGCAGGATAATCCCCCCATCACGAGGTCAACTGAATAGCCATGTCATATTTAGCTAAGTATAGCCAGACACACTAGTTTTTCAAGGGAAGCTACAGATCTGGATAGTTATATGTAAAACACTAGGAAATTTTGCACTGCAACTTTCATAAAATAAATCTATGCACAGGATATGGCCTATCTGCTACTAGTTTGTAACCTCTAGTCTAAGATGAAGAAAGCACTTGACCGGTTAACCAGATGTTCTTAGCCTGGAGTCCAGGATAGAATTCAGGAGGCTGTGAACCTGAATGTAGTAAAAACTACATATCTCCATTTTCATTTATATAACACTTAAATTACGTATCTTTTAAATACCTATTTAAATCTCTTTATAAATAATAGGAAATAAATTATATGCCTTATTTCTTACTAAGAAATCTAGCATCTCCTTATTTATGAATATCAGCAGCAAACTACAGTAGTATTTAGAAATGCCTGTAACTATCACCTGTGGAAATTACAAATAGTTTCCTATCACATAACATGTTGCAACATTTCAAAATTTCTTCTATGTTCATCACTTTGAAATTACAGCAATTTGTAGATCCATTCTAGATGTAGTTGTTTAATGTGTTAATAAAGACACATATAATATCATGTCATGAATTACCTTTTATTTAAATATTTTGATAACTGTATTTTATCATATTTGGTTACCTTTACCATGCTATTTTATTTTATGAATTTAGGAAGATTATTCAGAGAGGAATTCCATATGCTTCAACAGACTCCATGCAAAGGAGTCATGACACATGTAACACATACACACACACACACACACACACACACCCTTGAGCCACATGAGGGAAAGGAAGGAGAGGCAAGGCAAATGTGGCTCAGAATCGGCACGCACAACTGCCCATCTTGATTTACTCTGATAGAATGTTAGTCTCTGCCCTTGTCAGGTGGCACTTGTCAATCCCTGTCACCGAGGCAATGACATTAACTCTTTCAGGCCTGTCAGGTACAGCTCACTTGACCATGGGTGACTGAGTCTTGGTGGAAACTGAAGGCTGCTGTTGTTACCCTTTATTATTAAAGTGGGCTACCGCAGGAAGCACATCTTGTTCAGTCAGTAGGTCATGCAGGAGCTTCACCTGTGTAGATAGATGTGAAGATTTTTTCTTTAGGGTTTGCTGGGCTGAGGGTCTGCTAGCATGCCATTTAACCAAAGCCTCTCTCTGCTGGTGGAGGATGGCGGGTTGCTTTGCAGGTCTGGGAAAAGTGTTTGGCCTGCTCCAATCTGGACTGTCTGCTCCGCTTGCTGGGTTTTGCAAATCTGAGTGTATCTTAATAGCAAAACTTGACCGGTTAACCAGATGTTCTTAGCCTGGAGTCCAGGATAGAATTCAGGAGGCTGTGAACCTGAATGTAGTAAAAACTACATATCTCCATTTTCATTTATATAACACTTAAATTACGTATCTTTTAAATACCTATTTAAATCTCTTTATAAATAATAGGAAATAAATTATATGCCTTATTTCTTACTAAGAAATCTAGCATCTCCTTATTTATGAATATCAGCAGCAAACTACAGTAGTATTTAGAAATGCCTGTAACTATCACCTGTGGAAATTACAAATAGTTTCCTATCACATAACATGTTGCAACATTTCAAAATTTCTTCTATGTTCATCACTTTGAAATTACAGCAATTTGTAGATCCATTCTAGATGTAGTTGTTTAATGTGTTAATAAAGACACATATAATATCATGTCATGAATTACCTTTTATTTAAATATTTTGATAACTGTATTTTATCATATTTGGTTACCTTTACCATGCTATTTTATTTTATGAATTTAGGAAGATTATTCAGAGAGGAATTCCATATGCTTCAACAGACTCCATGCAAAGGAGTCATGACACATGTAACACATACACACACACACACACACACACACACACCCTTGAGCCACATGAGGGAAAGGAAGGAGAGAGGCAAGGCAAATGTGGCTCAGAATCGGCACGCACAACTGCCCATCTTGATTTACTCTGATAGAATGTTAGTCTCTGCCCTTGTCAGGTGGCACTTGTCAATCCCTGTCACCGAGGCAATGACATTAACTCTTTCAGGCCTGTCAGGTACAGCTCACTTGACCATGGGTGACTGAGTCTTGGTGGAAACTGAAGGCTGCTGTTGTTACCCTTTATTATTAAAGTGGGCTACCGCAGGAAGCACATCTTGTTCAGTCAGTAGGTCATGCAGGAGCTTCACCTGTGTAGATAGATGTGAAGATTTTTTCTTTAGGGTTTGCTGGGCTGAGGGTCTGCTAGCATGCCATTTAACCAAAGCCTCTCTCTGCTGGTGGAGGATGGCGGGTTGCTTTGCAGGTCTGGGAAAAGTGTTTGGCCTGCTCCAATCTGGACTGTCTGCTCCGCTTGCTGGGTTTTGCAAATCTGAGCTCAGCTGTGGGTTTATTTAGTTCCAGGAGACTGGCGTTGGCTTTTCACATTCCTAGGTCTCGTGTATCTGTAGACCTTCAGTTTGGCTTTATAAATGATCCTATGGTGTAACATTAGCTCTTGAATGGTAACATAAGTTTGGTAATAATAATAAAACAGAAATAGGGAGCTATCAGAGATTATTAGTACTGGCATATGAATTAAACCATATGGCAACAAATCTGTTTCAAGGGTAATAATCTTCCTTTGGACAGAATTGAATTCAAGACCTCAGCCTCACTGGCATTTCCCACATCCACTTCCTCTCAGCCTGAAGCTTTCCAGCTCACTTGAATGGTGTGTGCTCTCCACTGCTCTCATGATAGTTCTCTCAAAGGAAGTCATTCCTCCCAAGCTCTGTTTGCAAACGCCCTGGCATCTTTTGAGTGCCAGGTAGCTGAATGTTACCAAAGTCATAAACAAGAGGGTCCCTGTAGCCATCTATGGTCCCTAAAGGCAGAGATCTTTGTTTCTTTTGTTCACTGTGGTACTTCTAGCCTGGAGCATTGATAAGTGTTCAAAAAAATATGAGTTTAGTAAATAAATGAATCAGTGCAACACAAATACATATATTTACAATACTTACTTCAGAGGTTATTGAAAGGATTATTTAAGATACCAAATTAAAACATTCATAAACACCTATATCATGTATAAGTGAGTGAATTGAATTCACTAGTGAAAAACCCCAAATTTCCAGTGCAAAAACACATTTACATACTATATTGAATGAGCTAGGCCTGTCAGGTACAGCTCACTTGACCATGGGTGACTGAGTCTTGGTGGAAACTGAAGGCTGCTGTTGTTACCCTTTATTATTAAAGTGGGCTACCGCAGGAAGCACATCTTGTTCAGTCAGTAGGTCATGCAGGAGCTTCACCTGTGTAGATAGATGTGAAGATTTTTTCTTTAGGGTTTGCTGGGCTGAGGGTCTGCTAGCATGCCATTTAACCAAAGCCTCTCTCTGCTGGTGGAGGATGGCGGGTTGCTTTGCAGGTCTGGGAAAAGTGTTTGGCCTGCTCCAATCTGGACTGTCTGCTCCGCTTGCTGGGTTTTGCAAATCTGAGCTCAGCTGTGGGTTTATTTAGTTCCAGGAGACTGGCGTTGGCTTTTCACATTCCTAGGTCTCGTGTATCTGTAGACCTTCAGTTTGGCTTTATAAATGATCCTATGGTGTAACATTAGCTCTTGAATGGTAACATAAGTTTGGTAATAATAATAAAACAGAAATAGGGAGCTATCAGAGATTATTAGTACTGGCATATGAATTAAACCATATGGCAACAAATCTGTTTCAAGGGTAATAATCTTCCTTTGGACAGAATTGAATTCAAGACCTCAGCCTCACTGGCATTTCCCACATCCACTTCCTCTCAGCCTGAAGCTTTCCAGCTCACTTGAATGGTGTGTGCTCTCCACTGCTCTCATGATAGTTCTCTCAAAGGAAGTCATTCCTCCCAAGCTCTGTTTGCAAACGCCCTGGCATCTTTTGAGTGCCAGGTAGCTGAATGTTACCAAAGTCATAAACAAGAGGGTCCCTGTAGCCATCTATGGTCCCTAAAGGCAGAGATCTTTGTTTCTTTTGTTCACTGTGGTACTTCTAGCCTGGAGCATTGATAAGTGTTCAAAAAAATATGAGTTTAGTAAATAAATGAATCAGTGCAACACAAATACATATATTTACAATACTTACTTCAGAGGTTATTGAAAGGATTATTTAAGATACCAAATTAAAACATTCATAAACACCTATATCATGTATAAGTGAGTGAATTGAATTCACTAGTGCCATAAATCATTATTAACCTCATACCCTCTCTTCAGGTTATGTCCAATGAGAAATGCAGAAAACACATTTACACTAACTTTTGGTTATATGAGAGTCATTTGATTATGTAGTCTGTCCCTAAGCAAAACTGTGTAATTGGCAAGCTGCCATTCCATTCTCCTTTCATCAATACTACCTTATTTGGGGAGCCCCCAATCCCCAGGGGCACAGGGCCTCCGAAAATCTGTACATGAGACATAATTAGTTTGGAAGATACTTCCATTCTTACTCAAGATTCTGAACTTTTGTTAGTCTTGCCTCCTCAGCGTCATGACTTTTCCATGTGCTATTATTTCTGAGCATTACAAAGCTGATCTGAAATCCTGAATGTGTGTGGGTGTGTCATCTTGTTTCATATGATACCTTGGGTGGTGCACATGTCTTCCCTCAAGAGCAGGTACTTCAGCTAACCTGGCAGAATGGTGGGCGGATATTGCCTCTTCAAGATCATTGAATGTCATATCACATTGGCAGTGACCGATTAACGCTTTATCTGTGCATAAATTCAACTGGGTAGCACACGCTGAGGATTATTTTACCTCTGCTCCACCCTGGTACTGGGAAACCTGGACAAAGTGCCCCCTTCCTCTCTCTCTGTCTTAGCTTTTTCGCCTGTAAATTGAAAAGGGAGGAGGGGAGTGCCCCAGATAATCTAGTCTGTTTGCAAACGCCCTGGCATCTTTTGAGTGCCAGGTAGCTGAATGTTACCAAAGTCATAAACAAGAGGGTCCCTGTAGCCATCGATGGTCCCTAAAGGCAGAGATCTTTGTTTCTTTTGTTCACTGTGGTACTTCTAGCCTGGAGCATTGATAAGTGTTCAAAAAAATATGAGTTTAGTAAATAAATGAATCAGTGCAACACAAATACATATATTTACAATACTTACTTCAGAGGTTATTGAAAGGATTATTTAAGATACCAAATTAAAACATTCATAAACACCTATATCATGTATAAGTGAGTGAATTGAATTCACTAGTGCCATAAATCATTATTAACCTCATACCCTCTCTTCAGGTTATGTCCAATGAGAAATGCAGAAAACACATTTACACTAACTTTTGGTTATATGAGAGTCATTTGATTATGTAGTCTGTCCCTAAGCAAAACTGTGTAATTGGCAAGCTGCCATTCCATTCTCCTTTCATCAATACTACCTTATTTGGGGAGCCCCCAATCCCCAGGGGCACAGGGCCTCCGAAAATCTGTACATGAGACATAATTAGTTTGGAAGATACTTCCATTCTTACTCAAGATTCTGAACTTTTGTTAGTCTTGCCTCCTCAGCGTCATGACTTTTCCATGTGCTATTATTTCTGAGCATTACAAAGCTGATCTGAAATCCTGAATGTGTGTGGGTGTGTCATCTTGTTTCATATGATACCTTGGGTGGTGCACATGTCTTCCCTCAAGAGCAGGTACTTCAGCTAACCTGGCAGAATGGTGGGCGGATATTGCCTCTTCAAGATCATTGAATGTCATATCACATTGGCAGTGACCGATTAACGCTTTATCTGTGCATAAATTCAACTGGGTAGCACACGCTGAGGATTATTTTACCTCTGCTCCACCCTGGTACTGGGAAACCTGGACAAAGTGCCCCCTTCCTCTCTCTCTGTCTTAGCTTTTTCGCCTGTAAATTGAAAAGGGAGGAGGGGAGTGCCCCAGATAATCTAGTCTGTTTGCACCTAAAGGGGCAATACATTTTGGAGTTAGCTGTACTATGCTTCACATGAAATAAATCAGGTTAAAAGAGAAATTTTTTCTCACCTTCACTTGGCATCACACCCTTAATGACAATAGAGTAATTCAGGAGTCAAAGAATATAATATATATATATATATCACACACTATAATATATATAGTATATATACTATATATTATATATATAGTATACAAAACTGTGTATAGCATATACACAGTTACACAGTTATAGTATATATAGTATACAAAACTGTGTATAGTATATATATATACTATACATATATATATATGTGTGTATATATATATATATATGTATGTATATGTATAGTATATATATAGTTGTTGTTGTTTAGTCACTAAGTCATGTCCAGCTCTTTGCAACCCCATGGACTCCCTAGAGGCTTCTCTGTCCATGGAATTTTGTATATACATATGTTCTGGTTTTCCAAGTAGTCATGTATGGATGTGAGAACTGAAGCAGAGAGAAGGCGGAGCACTGAAGAATTGATGCCTTTGAATTGTGGTGCTGGAGAAGACTCTTGAGAGTCCCTTGGACTGCAGGGATATCAAACCAGTCATTCCTGAAGGAAAACAACCCTGAATATTCATTGAGAGGAATGATGTTGAAGCTGAAACTCCAATACTTTGGCCATCTGATATGAAAAGATGCCTCATTGGAAAAGATGCTGATGTTGGGAAAAATAGAAGGCAGAAGAAGAAGGAGATGACAGAGGACAAGATGGTTGGATGATATCTTCCTGTGTCTATGGATATGAGTCTGAGCAAACTCTGGGAGATGGCGATGGACAGGGAAGACTGGCATGCTACAGTCCATGGTGTCACAGAGTCAGACATGACTGAGTGACTAAACTGATATTACATAGTGTGGGGCTTCCCACGTGGTGCTAGTGATAAAGAACCCACCTGCCAGTGCAGGTTAGAAATAAGAGACTTGGGTTTGATGCCTGGGTTGGGAAGCACACGCTGAGGATTATTTTACCTCTGCTCCACCCTGGTACTGGGAAACCTGGACAAAGTGCCCCTTCCTCTCTCTCTGTCTTAGCTTTTTCGCCTGTAAATTGAAAAGGGAGGAGGGGAGTGCCCCAGATAATCTAGTCTGTTTGCACCTAAAGGGGCAATACATTTTGGAGTTAGCTGTACTATGCTTCACATGAAATAAATCAGGTTAAAAGAGAAATTTTTTCTCACCTTCACTTGGCATCACACCCTTAATGACAATAGAGTAATTCAGGAGTCAAAGAATATAATATATATATATATATACACACACTATAATATATATAGTATATATACTATATATTATATATATAGTATACAAAACTGTGTATAGCATATACACAGTTACACAGTTATAGTATATATAGTATACAAAACTGTGTATAGTATATATATATACTATACATATATATATATGTGTGTATATATATATATATATGTATGTATATGTATAGTATATATATAGTTGTTGTTGTTTAGTCACTAAGTCATGTCCAGCTCTTTGCAACCCCATGGACTCCCTAGAGGCTTCTCTGTCCATGGAATTTTGTATATACATATGTTCTGGTTTTCCAAGTAGTCATGTATGGATGTGAGAACTGAAGCAGAGAGAAGGCGGAGCACTGAAGAATTGATGCCTTTGAATTGTGGTGCTGGAGAAGACTCTTGAGAGTCCCTTGGACTGCAGGGATATCAAACCAGTCATTCCTGAAGGAAAACAACCCTGAATATTCATTGAGAGGAATGATGTTGAAGCTGAAACTCCAATACTTTGGCCATCTGATATGAAAAGATGCCTCATTGGAAAAGATGCTGATGTTGGGAAAAATAGAAGGCAGAAGAAGAAGGAGATGACAGAGGACAAGATGGTTGGATGATATCTTCCTGTGTCTATGGATATGAGTCTGAGCAAACTCTGGGAGATGGCGATGGACAGGGAAGACTGGCATGCTACAGTCCATGGTGTCACAGAGTCAGACATGACTGAGTGACTAAACTGATATTACATAGTGTGGGGCTTCCCACGTGGTGCTAGTGATAAAGAACCCACCTGCCAGTGCAGGTTAGAAATAAGAGACTTGGGTTTGATGCCTGGGTTGGGAAGATCCCCTGGAGGAGTGCACAACAACCTCCTCCAGTGTTCTTGCCTGCAGAAGCCCATGGACAGAGAAATCTGGTGGGCTGCAGTCCATAGGGTCACACAGTACACACAGTCGACTAAAGTGACTCAGTACACAGACATATATATATTATATGTTATATATTATGATATGTTATATATCTTAAGACGATAAAGCAATAAAATGATTTTTGAACAGTAATCACATTCTGCAAAAGGAACTGTATAAATTTACTGACTAAAAAGTATATATATACTACACAGTGTGTTCTCATAACTGTTTTTTCTTCCTCCATTTTCAGAATCTTTTGACATTTAAAATGGTTCCTGGGCCACTTACAACTGGTCACACAGTTTTGTGGCAGGTTTTGGTATATCTAGCCTGAGCTGTCTGAGTCTTCAGTGAAGGTCTGAACTCACATTTGTTGTGGAGGAATTACTTTCTATTTGAGATTCCTTCAATACGCAAAAGCATGAACACCACCTTCCTTCCTGCTAAATAGCATCAAATATGCCTGTCATACTTTATGCCTTTCATGCTCAGAGTGCTATCATTATCTGATCACTTTGTGTCCTGCATAGTGCAGGCATATATACACATCTACATCGGTGAACGTAAGGGACCCCCAAAAATTTTTCCTTTTACCATTAAAGGTCGTTGAGAGTCACTCTTGGACCTGCAGGGGTATCAAACCAGTCATTCCTGAAGGAAAACAACCCTGAATATTCATTGAGAGGAATGATGTTGAAGCTGAAACTCCAATACTTTGGCCATCTGATATGAAAAGATGCCTCATTGGAAAAGATGCTGATGTTGGGAAAAATAGAAGGCAGAAGAAGAAGGAGATGACAGAGGACAAGATGGTTGGATGATATCTTCCTGTGTCTATGGATATGAGTCTGAGCAAACTCTGGGAGATGGCGATGGACAGGGAAGACTGGCATGCTACAGTCCATGGTGTCACAGAGTCAGACATGACTGAGTGACTAAACTGATATTACATAGTGTGGGGCTTCCCACGTGGTGCTAGTGATAAAGAACCCACCTGCCAGTGCAGGTTAGAAATAAGAGACTTGGGTTTGATGCCTGGGTTGGGAAGATCCCCTGGAGGAGTGCACAACAACCTCCTCCAGTGTTCTTGCCTGCAGAAGCCCATGGACAGAGAAATCTGGTGGGCTGCAGTCCATAGGGTCACACAGTACACACAGTCGACTAAAGTGACTCAGTACACAGACATATATATATTATATGTTATATATTATGATATGTTATATATCTTAAGACGATAAAGCAATAAAATGATTTTTGAACAGTAATCACATTCTGCAAAAGGAACTGTATAAATTTACTGACTAAAAAGTATATATATACTACACAGTGTGTTCTCATAACTGTTTTTGCTTCCTCCATTTTCAGAATCTTTTGACATTTAAAATGGTTCCTGGGCCACTTACAACTGGTCACACAGTTTTGTGGCAGGTTTTGGTATATCTAGCCTGAGCTGTCTGAGTCTTCAGTGAAGGTCTGAACTCACATTTGTTGTGGAGGAATTACTTTCTATTTGAGATTCCTTCAATACGCAAAAGCATGAACACCACCTTCCTTCCTGCTAAATAGCATCAAATATGCCTGTCATACTTTATGCCTTTCATGCTCAGAGTGCTATCATTATCTGATCACTTTGTGTCCTGCATAGTGCAGGCATATATACACATCTACATCGGTGAACGTAAGGCCAAATTGCTGCATTAAAGGGACCCCCCCCCCAAAAAAAAAGAATTAGTGACTTAAATAAATTGCATTCTCAAGTATGTACCAGACTAAAGTAAGTGCTGCCAGTTGGTGATTCTGCTGCATGGTGATCATTCAGAAACCCAGGCTAAGCGTGGCTCAGCTAGCTTCAAGATCTGACTCCAAGTAACAACATAAATTCCATTTATGAACTTAAAAATAGACCGCCAACTGGTAATATTATTTCTTCGTCATTTAAAATGTGAGCCACACATCTACTTATTTCCTTAGTCTAAAACTTGCGTCTTTGAAAAACAAAGCATGGCATAGTGACTAATTTAACACTTCATGTGTAGTAGGTGCACTGTTGCTAAAACACTGAGAATTTTCATTTTTATTAACTCCGCTGATACCCAAATAAATGAACCTGGAGGCTTATTTATTGTATATCTATGATTCTTCTGTTCAATCAAAAAAAGTCACAGATCGATTATAGAGTCTGTATTTTTTAACATCTGTTTTTACAGTCATGTTAATATGCTAATGTCCTTTTGCAGACGGACTAAACTTCAAAATATAAACAAAGGAATGCATGCCTTTGTGTCCCATTTTTGTTGACACTGAATTTTTCTTCCAAAAGAAAATAAAGCTCCCTTTATCAAATCTTCATAAGTAGTGACATTAAATTGGCCAAAAAGGAAAAATAAAAAGACAACCAGGAGACAGTGGCAACTCTTTGTATTTTCATAGCACATTATGAAAGACATTAAACTAAAAAAGAAGTTTGAAAGAATACTAAAAATAAAATACTTCTAAAGGTCTCTGGCTCCCTTTTGAAGAATGACTTGAAGGATGATAAGCATTCATCTCTGATAAATAAACAGTCATGATAAATAGGGATAAAACAGAAAGTCAAGAAAATAAATCAGGATATTTACCAAAACATAGAAAATTTTCAGAGTTATGCTATTCACTGATGGAAGACAAGTTTCTTCACTGCTGTGGAGAGCCAAGATATTTTATTGGATAAAACTGCTGCATGGCTCCTATGCTGGGCTAGATCTCTTGGGCAAGTGGAGCCACGGCAGCTGAGCAAACACTCTGGCATTCTTCGTAGCTCAGGACCACCGCAAGGGCTGCCGGAGGAGTGGAAGGCAGCCACCCCGTGGAATGTGAGGGAGTGGATTCTGAGAACAAGAGGGTCTTGGGCCATCAGAAGCATGCTGCACACTGAGTGCCAAGATGTTGAGACTCCCAGATCAGCAAAGTCCCCTTCTCACAGATCCCCAAGCACTGGGGAGACCGCTGGGGACCGCTCTCCTCCTCTGTCAGCCAGCCAACCATACTTAGTGCTGAGACCCAGCGAACAGCTCATCAGCCCTCCCACAACCGTCCCACAGTAGTTTTGGCCCAAATTGTTTCCTGCTACATTTCCTTTCTCCATTGCCATGTAGAAAAGTGTGATGAGGCATGAAAAATAGTATTGCGAGCCAAATAATACACTTGCTTTAAAACGACTGGTCTGGTATTCTTAAATAAAAAGAATTTTGCTTCTAACTTCAAATGCCAGTCTACAAACTTGCAAGAAGCCCAAAAGACCACAGAATGGGGTGCTATAAACTACAGTAAGGTAGAGAACAGGAACGGGAGACATATCATAGGAGCCTGGGGGAAATGTGGATAATTCAAAAATGTGGCTCTAGTACTGGGCTTTAACGCACTCAGCTGTAGTCAAGGCCTTTCCATGTCACAAAAGTGTGAGATGAAGTTACTTATAATCCCTGCTTCTATCAAGTTCATGAAAATTAATTATGCCAGAGAGTAGCTTTTGGTCTGTGTTATTAAAGATGATGCAGCCTGAAATCTTGTAGCATATCCAATATTGATGGAAATATTTGCAAACTCAGCTTATCAAATATATGAATGTATAATCAGTTCAAAGTTTCAAAATATTCTTGTCAAGTAATTCAGTTGGAAAGCAGTCACTTTCTTCTTCTGTTGTCTGTCCCCCCATGTGTACTAGCACGTGTGCACACACACAGAATGGTCCAGGAAAGACTGAAAAGAGAAAAATGAGTATAGAAAAACAACTAAGGAAAGTGTAGGGCAGAACTGGAAGTCCAAACAAACTTACCTCTGAAATGATGTGATTAAGTAGCCAAAGACTGGACCTCAAACATCAAAGCAATTCAAGAACAGGGACATTTTCCAAGCTGCTTGTCGAACAGTGGAGTCACTTCACTGTTTGAATTACAACAATGCACTTGATACCAGGCCTCCTGACTAGTTATAGTCATAACAAAAATTGTCTGAAATATATACAGTGTGAAGGAGTGATTTTGGTTTTGAATACTGAGAATTTAAAAAGAGAGAAGTTATCTCCTCTAAAAGCTGAAAAATGTACCCAGTATATATATATATATATAATGTGTGTATGTATTCTGTGATTTTATAAGTAAATTTTTTCTCCCATCCCTGAGAATCTGAAATAGTTTAATCTCCTTGCAATTTTTTTTTTTTAGAAAATAAAATATAAACATTCAATTATTAACTATGCATTTAGTGGATAAAAAGAGCAAAAATTTCAACTGGGGCATTTCTGCCAAGAAAAGATCTGACTGAATTTCATGACATTTGAAAGAATAGAGCAGATTGTATTCTGTGTAGATTAATGCTTTTTGGAAAGTTATAGGCTAAATTTTAGACCTATTTAATGATAATGATAAGTCACTTTGAGTATGGTCATTATATGCTGTTATAGTTAAATATAATTATTTAAATCAAATACTGAACTTTTCTTCTTTTCAAATAGAAAAGTCTAGCAGTTACCACCTTAACAAAGTGATCAAATGTAGTATGCTTAGTAATGGAAAAAAATGTCATGATGGGACTCTCAATGGAATGCTATTTGAAGCAATAATGCAACCTCCATAGTATTCTCACAAAGATGTTTAACCTGAACATAGTCACAGGAAAACAATGAAATCTAGATTATGTAACCGTCTCTAAGACAGTGGTCCCCAGAATTTTTGGCACCAGGGACAAGTTTCATGGAAGACAATTTTTTCAGGGATCATCGGGGAGAGGGGATTAGTTTCAGGGTGATTCAAGTGCATTACATTCATTGTGTACTTTATTTCTATTGTTATTATATCAGCTCCACCTGAGATCATCAGACATTAGATCCTGGAAACTGGGGATCCCTGCTCTAAAAGAATTAGGCCTGATCCTTAGAAAATGAAATGCCATGAAAGACAAACAGGAGACAGTACTCTAGATTAAAGGAAACTAAAGTGATATGGTCACCATATGTAAAGCATAATTGCTAATTGGATCCTAGATCAAAAATAACTGTAGTGAAGATTATTTTGTTAACAACTGAAGAAATTTGAATATGTACTCTATATTAGATATCATTGGATCATTATTAAATATCTTGGGTGTCTTTGTAGAAGAAGACTGTCTTCATTCTTAAGAAATACATGTTGAAGTATTTAGGAGTAAAGGGTCATGTCTGGGAATTGCTTTCAAATGTACATACAGACTCTGTGTGTGTGTGTGTGTGTGTGTGGAGAGAGAGATACAGCAAATGTTGCAAAATGTTAGAATTAGTGAATCCAGGTAAAAAGCATATTGTGCTAGTGTTTCAGCTTTCCTGTGAATTTGAAATTGTTTAAAGACACTGGATTACTAAATAGTAGATGAAGGCTATTTCTCTTTGGAAAGTTTCAGGTAATAAATGAAGGAATGATAGACTGGCTCCATTCTGTAATTTTTTAATACACTCACAGATGTAAGCATTGAGTATCAATAGTCATAAAAGGAAAGACAGTCAGGTACTAAATGCCATTTGAAAGAGCACACCACTATTATAAAATGGCTTTGGCAAAAGATATCTAACCTGAAACTGACTAGCCTTCTAGGTCAGCTTGTCTCAAACATCACAGAATTAGAATCACCTGGAAGGCTTGTTAACCACTGATGCTGGGACTGATTTGCAGGGTTCCTGAATCTCTAAGCCTGGGGTAAAAGTGCAACAATTTGCATTTCTGACAGGTCCTTAGGAAAAGCTGAGGCTGTGGTACAAGACTCCCTTGGACAAGAACCTCTCTAGATCAACATACTAATCTACACAAGCTACAAATGACAGAAGAACACATCATATAATACCATGGAATTGCTATCCACAAACCCAGACTATGGGTAAGTAAAGGAAAAAACACTCTGTTTCCTAAGTCAATTGCAAATGAAATAAAGATTAAGGGGAATATACAAGTTAAAAGATATACAAAATCAATTGCAATATGTAAATTTTTACTTAGATACTTATTTGACTGCATTTTATTTATTAATGTATAAGATATTTAGAAATCTGAGATAGCCCTCACAATTGTTTTTGCAGCTAAATTCTCTTTGCTTTGGTAGTGTATACATGTATTGATTTTCTTAAAATTTTGGCATTCTTAAATGTCAAATATTAAAACAAGCACGCCCATAAACAATATAGGTTCTATTTTAATTATAAACAAAAATATAAAAATTAACTTTAGTTTCATTGTGAAAATATTGTGAAATATGAAGAGTACATGATGAACAAATTGATCAATGAATGACAAGGGAAAACCTGTGCATCGACCACCGCCTTAAGGAATAGGATATTATCAGTACCCCTCAAAGATCCCTGTGTGCTCCCATCTAAATCACCTCCCCTGAAAGTAACCGCTATGTTGAATTTTGTGCTGATTTTTCCTTTGTTATAATTTTTGCCACCTAACACTATAGTTCTGTCTATAGTGATATACAGATAAGCAGAAGCATCCATACTCCTTCTGTGTATATGTGTTGTTGCTTACAGCGTCATGTTTTTAAGATTCAGCCATGAAGATATGTACAGCAGTAGTCCGTTAATTGTCACTGCTCGGTAGTATTTATTTCTACAGATACTCCAAGATTTATTTACACCGTTTTTTGTGGATGGATACGTTATCTCTCTCGTTCCGAATTTTACACCTCCTTATCTGATTGTGCTGTTACTCCTATTACAAGGTTACCCTAAAACGGCGATGGAGAGCTAACTTTTTTATTGTTTTTTTAAAGAAATTTTTTGGTTGCGCTAGGTCTTGGTTGCTGCAAGTCAGCTTTCTCTCGTAGCAGCCAAGGGGGGCTATTCTTTGTTGAGGAGGGCTGGCTTCTCTTGTTTCAGAGCACAGGCTCTAGGCAAGCGGGCTTCAGTAGTTGCAGCGTGTGGGCTCAGTAGTTGTGGCATACAGGCTTGGCTGCTCCGTGGCATGTGGAATCTTGCCAGACCAAGGACTGAACCTGTATTCCCTGCATTGGTAAGGAAGTTTGTAACTGCTCTACCACTGCGGAAGTCCCGAGCTGACTTTAAAGTCAGGTCTTCCTGACCTGAGGAGCATGGCTGCAGTGTTTCCCCCTTAATTGTGGTGCTGGCTTTTGGACTCAAATATATTTTTATATCATGTTAAGGAAATATTCTTATTTAATTGAATGTTTTTGTCAAAAATCATTGCTGGATTCTGTCAGGTGCCTGTTGAACATTTGTGGAGATGATCATGTGATAATTTCTAATTCTTTCAATTTAAAATCTTTAATATATAAATATTATTGAGTCATGAAATAAGCTCCTCTTGTTAATGATGCTTTAATCTTAAATTTTGTTGCTAGAGTTTATTTTAGAGTTTAGCCATGCTGGTATTTTTGCCTGGAAAATGCCATAGAGGATTTTGGATAGAGGAACCTGGTAGGCTACAGTCCAGGGAGTTACAAAGAGTTGGGCACAATTTATCGATCAAACAACATATATATAAATGAGATTTGTCAATAAACCTTTTTAAATAAAATCTGCCAGATTTTGAAATCAGTATATCACTCTCTAAAAATAATTTGAAGTAATGTTTTGGTTTTGTTTTTGGTTTTTTTTTTTTCTTTTAAAAATATGGAATGCTTCACGAATTTGTGTGTCATCCTTGCTGGTTCTTTTAATATTGTGGCTATCTAAGTGACACAACGGAAGCAATTGAGCATGCACATCTAAACAGCACTAGTATTGTATCTTCTTTAAAGTTTTGATAAATCTTTCCATGGACTCAAATGGCCCTGGAGTTTTCTTTATTGATTTTTTCTATTTCTTCTAAGGACACCACTTTGCTTAGATTTTTCTATATCTTCTGATCAGTTTTGCTATTATATTTGCTTAAATGAGAGGTATTCTGTTTATACAAATTTACAAATGTGTTTTCACAGAGCTGAGTGTTCTCTTATTTTTCTTTTAATTTCCTGTTTCTGCCATGATCTCTCTATCACCATTTTTTAATCTTTCTGTTTTTTCTTTATTAACTTACCTATTGTCTTGCCTATTTTATTATTTATTAAATAACTTTTTATATTTCTTTCTAGCACTATATTTCCTGTGTTCTAAATCACTGTTTCATTACTTCATTAATTTCTTTGCTTCATTTGCTTTCTTTTTCAGTCATGTGCTAAAACTTTATGGTTTACTCTTTGAATTCTTCTAATATAATTATTGAAAGCTATTCAATTTCCTCTAAAGGTTGCTTTAGCTCTGTCCCTCATATCCAGATGTCAAATATTCTTGTTATGTTTTTGTAGAAATTCTATAATTTTAGTTTAAATTTGTTGATGAGAAGTTGTTAAAAAGAGAACTTTTTTAGGTTCTAAGCAGAAGGAATTTTTTCATGAATTTGTCTGTAATTTATGGTTTTATGTAATTCTATTATATAATGTTGGCTATATTGTATATGAATTTTGGAGTTTATTGAGTTTTTGTTTCCTAATTCAGTTCATTTCAGTTGCTCAATCGTGTCCAACTCTTTGCAACCCCATAGATTGCAGCACACCAGGCTTTCCTGTTCTTCATCATCTCACAGAACTTGCTCAAACTCATGTCCATTAACTCATTGATGCCATCCAACCATCTTGTCCTCTGTCATCCCCTTCTTCTGCCTTCTATTTTTCCCAGAATCAGGGTCTTTTCCAATGAGTTATTTCTTTGCATCAGGTGACCAAAGTATTAGAGCTTCAGCTTCAGCATTGTTCCTTCCAATGAACATGCACAGTTGATTTCCTTTAGGATTGACTCATTTGATATCCTTTCAGCCCAAGAGAATCTCTTATCCAACATCACAGTTTAAAGGCATCAATTCTTTGGTTCTCAGCCTCCTTTCTGCTCCAGTTCTCACATTTCTACATGACTACTGAGAAATCCACAGCTTTTACTATACGGCCTTTTGTCAGGAAAGTGATGTCTCTGCTTTTTAATACACTGTCTAGGTTTGTCATAGCTTTTCTTCCAAGGAGCAAGTGTCTTTTTTTTCTCAGTATTAATATTTATTAAGGAATGTGTATTAAAACCATGCTGAGATACCACTAAATACCTATTCAAATGGTTAAATGTCAAGACTCACCATACCAAATGGTGGCAAGGATGTGGAGGAACTAGAACATTGTATAGTGCTGATGAGAGTTTAATATGGTACAGACACTTGGGAAAACAGTTTGTCTGCCACTCTCTTAAAAGCTAAATGTACAACTATCATGATCCAGACATTCCACCCACAATGAGCTATACAAGAGAAATAAATGTATATGGCTGAGCTTCCCTGGTGGTCCAGTGGGTAAGGACACCACCTTGCAGTGCAAGGGGCACTGGTTTGATCCCTGGCCTGGGAAGATCCCATGTGCTGTGGAGCAGCTGGACGGATGTGTCCAACTACCGAGTAGGAGCTCTGGAGTGCATGTGCCCAGAGCCGGTGCTCTGCAGCAACAGGCCACTGTGATAGAAGTCTCACAGGCCAAAGAAAAAAGATGGATAAAAATAGATAAAAAAATGAAAGACCAATAGAAGTGGCCCAAAAATTTTTTAAAAAAAGGTATATGGCCTTATAATACTTGTATGTAAGTATTCCTAGCAGTCTTTTTTATAACTCTCAAAAACTGGAAACAACTCAAATGTTCATCAACAGGTAAATGAATGAACAAACTGTGGTATATTCACCATTGCTACATGCAAACATGAATAAATCTCTAATTATGCTAAATGAATAAAATAAAAACAACTCATACTATATGATTCCATTTTACATAAATTTCTAGAAAACTAAAAATTTATATTTACAAGACAGATCATTGGTTGCTTGTTAGGGAGTATTAGGAGGAACAGGAGAAAAGGACTGCAAAGAGGCACAGGGAAAGTTGAGGGAAGTAAATGTATTCAATAGGTTGATTGGAGTAATGGTTTCCTGATTGTGTAGGTATCTCCAAACTTATCAAATAATACACTTTAAACATGCCAATTATACTTCAATACAGCTGTTTGTAAGTGTTAATAGAAGTGTTCATTTATAATAGTTTGCCCTCTTTAGGGGCCAGGACTCAAGGAACAAGTGTCTTTTAATTTCATGGCTTCAGTCAGCACCTGCAGTGATTTTGGAGCACAAGAAAATAAAGTCTGTCACTGTTTCCATTGTTTTCCCATTTATTTGTCATAAAGTGTTGGGACCAGATGCTGTGATCTTTGTTTTTTGAATGTTGAGTTTTAGGCCAGCTTTTTCACTCTCTTCTTTCACCTTCATCAGGAAACTCTTTTGCTCCACTTAGCTTTCTGTCATAAGGGTGGTGTTATTTGCCTACCAGAGGTTATTGATATTTTTCCTGGCAATGTTTTTTTCTTTCTTATCTTTTTCCCCATTATGCCTTGTATTTTTTTAATGTATTTACTTTCATCCATTTTTTATTGTTTGGCATGTGTGGGCCTCCCATTGCAGTGGCCTCTCTCACTGCAGAGCACCGGCTCTGGGCACATGTGCTCTAGAGGGCTTGCTTCTAATTGGACACACTGCTCCAGTCACTTTGCAGCATGTGGGATCTTCCCAGGCCAGGGATCAAACCTGTGCCCTTTGCACTGCAAGATGGACTCTATCCACTGGATCATGGGGTAAACTCTCTCCTGGCAATCTTTATTCCAGTTTATGCTTCATCCAGATCGGCATACCACATGACATACTGTACATATAAGTTAAATAAACAGGGTGACAATATACAGCCTTGATGTAGTTAATTTCTAATATATAGTCAGAAAACAACTGAAATTATTTTCTATTTTTAGGATGTAGTTTTTGCAATATATATATCTGTATGTGTATCAGATTCACCCTAACAATCTTTTTTGTAGTTCTTTATATACTTGCATTTTTTTCCCCATTTGCCAGTCTCTAACTGCTTCTCCCCTTCCAAGAACACAGTAGAAATGTTCACCTACTCCTTTTAGGTTAGAGATCACTACGTTATTGTTTTGGAAAATGAAATAGGACTTCGACCATAAACCTCTGAGTGCTGTTTTTTACCACAGCACCCACAAGGTTGAGGGAAGTAAATGTATTCAATAGGTTGATTGGAGTAATGGTTTCCTGATTGTGTAGGTATCTCCAAACTTATCAAATAATACACTTTAAACATGCCAATTATACTTCAATACAGCTGTTTGTAAGTGTTAATAGAAGTGTTCATTTATAATAGTTTGCCCTCTTTAGGGGCCAGGACTCAAGGAACAAGTGTCTTTTAATTTCATGGCTTCAGTCAGCACCTGCAGTGATTTTGGAGCACAAGAAAATAAAGTCTGTCACTGTTTCCATTGTTTTCCCATTTATTTGTCATAAAGTGTTGGGACCAGATGCTGTGATCTTTGTTTTTTGAATGTTGAGTTTTAGGCCAGCTTTTTCACTCTCTTCTTTCACCTTCATCAGGAAACTCTTTTGCTCCACTTAGCTTTCTGTCATAAGGGTGGTGTTATTTGCCTACCAGAGGTTATTGATATTTTTCCTGGCAATGTTTTTTTCTTTCTTATCTTTTTCCCCATTATGCCTTGTATTTTTTTAATGTATTTACTTTCATCCATTTTTTATTGTTTGGCATGTGTGGGCCTCCCATTGCAGTGGCCTCTCTCACTGCAGAGCACCGGCTCTGGGCACATGTGCTCTAGAGGGCTTGCTTCTAATTGGACACACTGCTCCAGTCACTTTGCAGCATGTGGGATCTTCCCAGGCCAGGGATCAAACCTGTGCCCTTTGCACTGCAAGATGGACTCTATCCACTGGATCATGGGGTAAACTCTCTCCTGGCAATCTTTATTCCAGTTTATGCTTCATCCAGATCGGCATACCACATGACATACTGTACATATAAGTTAAATAAACAGGGTGACAATATACAGCCTTGATGTAGTTAATTTCTAATATATAGTCAGAAAACAACTGAAATTATTTTCTATTTTTAGGATGTAGTTTTTGCAATATATATATCTGTATGTGTATCAGATTCACCCTAACAATCTTTTTTGTAGTTCTTTATATACTTGCATTTTTTTTTCCCCCATTTGCCAGTCTCTAACTGCTTCTCCCCTTCCAAGAACACAGTAGAAATGTTCACCTACTCCTTTTAGGTTAGAGATCACTACGTTATTGTTTTGGAAAATGAAATAGGAGCAAAAGTAGCATGCAGTCACTTCCAGATAGAACCTCTGAGTGCTGTTGCACCACTTACCATATTCCTATTGCTCACCACAGCACCCACAAGGGAATATTTCAAACACAGGATGCTCAGTCAGCTTGCATCTTGGGATAAGAAGACACTGAAATCAGTCCCCTGCAGACTCATGGTGGACATACGATATGAGCAGGAATTAATCTTTGTTAGTTTAAGCTACTGAGATTTAGACTTTGCTGCTGTTTACAAAATAGGCATAGCCCAGTTTTTCTGCATATAGAAGTAAGGGGTACAGCAGACTTTAAAAGTGGATTGATTCAGTAGCTCGGTTATGTCATTAAAGACTCAAATTTTTCCATCTTTCACTCTTGACTTCAGAGTCTCATTGACGCCAAAAGTACAGTAGTTATCTTTCTCCACCTAACATTTCATTTAGCAGAATAACCTCTAGGTCTATCCATGAGATTTCAAATGGCAAGATTCCACTCTCTTTATTGCTGAGTAACATCTCTTGTGTATATATTCCAAATCTTATGTATCTATTCATCTATTGGTAAGCACTTAGGTTGTTTCTATATTTTGCCTATTATAAATAATGCTGCTAAAAGCATTGAGGTACATGTATCTTTCCTATATAGTGTTTTGGTTTTGTATCTTTCCTAAAGAGTATAATTGCTGGATCATATGGTAGTTTGCAGGCTTCCCAGGTGGTACTAGTGGTAAAGAACTTGCTTGCCAATGCAGGAGACAGAAAAGATATGAATTCAATCTTTGGCCTAGGAGATCCCCTGGAAGAGGGCATGGCAACCCATTCCAATATTCTTGCCTGGAAAATCCAATGGACAGAGGTTCCTGGCAGACTACAGTGCACAGAGTCGCAAACCATCAGACAGAATGAAGTGACTTAGCATGCATGCACACAGGGAGTTCTATTCTTAAATTTTTAAGAAATTTCCATACTGTTTTCCTTAGTGTCTGCACCAAATTACATTTCCTCCAACAGTGTATGTGGGTACCCTTTCCTCCACATCCTTGCCAAAACTTGTTATTTGTTGTCTTTGGACAATAGATATTCTGACATATGTGAAGTGATATCTCACTGTGGTTTTATTTATATTTCCCTGATGATTAGCAATGTTGAGCAATCTTTCATATGTCTACTGGCCATTTGTATGTTGTCTTTGGAAAAATGTCTTTTCAGGTCTTGTGCCCATTTTTTAATTGGGTTGTTTGGTTCTTTTGATGTTAAGTTATATTAGTTATTTGTATATTTTGGATATTAACCTCTTATTGAATACATCACTTTGTGTTTCTATACACTAACAATGAGCTATAAAAAAAAATCATACTGAGATTTAGACTTTGCTGCTGTTTACAAAATAGGCATAGCCCAGTTTTTCTGCATATAGAAGTAAGGGGTACAGCAGACTTTAAAAGTGGATTGATTCAGTAGCTCGGTTATGTCATTAAAGACTCAAATTTTTCCATCTTTCACTCTTGACTTCAGAGTCTCATTGACGCCAAAAGTACAGTAGTTATCTTTCTCCACCTAACATTTCATTTAGCAGAATAACCTCTAGGTCTATCCATGAGATTTCAAATGGCAAGATTCCACTCTCTTTATTGCTGAGTAACATCTCTTGTGTATATATTCCAAATCTTATGTATCTATTCATCTATTGGTAAGCACTTAGGTTGTTTCTATATTTTGCCTATTATAAATAATGCTGCTAAAAGCATTGAGGTACATGTATCTTTCCTATATAGTGTTTTGGTTTTGTATCTTTCCTAAAGAGTATAATTGCTGGATCATATGGTAGTTTGCAGGCTTCCCAGGTGGTACTAGTGGTAAAGAACTTGCTTGCCAATGCAGGAGACAGAAAAGATATGAATTCAATCTTTGGCCTAGGAGATCCCCTGGAAGAGGGCATGGCAACCCATTCCAATATTCTTGCCTGGAAAATCCAATGGACAGAGGTTCCTGGCAGACTACAGTGCACAGAGTCGCAAACCATCAGACAGAATGAAGTGACTTAGCATGCATGCACACAGGGAGTTCTATTCTTAAATTTTTAAGAAATTTCCATACTGTTTTCCTTAGTGTCTGCACCAAATTACATTTCCTCCAACAGTGTATGTGGGTACCCTTTCCTCCACATCCTTGCCAAAACTTGTTATTTGTTGTCTTTGGACAATAGATATTCTGACATATGTGAAGTGATATCTCACTGTGGTTTTATTTATATTTCCCTGATGATTAGCAATGTTGAGCAATCTTTCATATGTCTACTGGCCATTTGTATGTTGTCTTTGGAAAAATGTCTTTTCAGGTCTTGTGCCCATTTTTTAATTGGGTTGTTTGGTTCTTTTTGATGTTAAGTTATATTAGTTATTTGTATATTTTGGATATTAACCTCTTATTGAATACATCACTTTGTGTTTCTATACACTAACAATGAGCTATCAGAAAGAGAAGCAAAGAAAACAATTCCATTGACAATCTTACCAAAAAGAACAAGACACCTAGGAATAAATGTAAGGCGTAAAAGACGTGTACTGGGAAAACTGTAAGACACTGATGAAAGAAACTGAAGATGACACAAACAGATGGAAAGATATATTCTATTTATAGATTAAAAGAATTAATATTGTTAAAATGATTATAATGCCCAAAGCAATCTACAGATACAGTGCAATCCCTATCAAAATACCAATGGCAGTCTTCACAGAAGTAGAACAAACAACTCTAAAATTTGTATAGAAACAAAAAGACCTTTAATAGCCCAAATAATCCTGAGAAAGAAGAAGAAAGTTGGAGGTATCATGCTGTCTGATTTCAAACTTTATTATAAGGCTGCAGTATTGTTGTTGTTGTTGTTCAGTTTCTAAGTCATGTCCGACTCTTTGTAGCTTCGTTGACTGCAGCATGTCAGATTCCTCTGTCCTCCACTATCTCCTGAAGTTTGCTCAAACTCTTGTCCACTGAGTTGGTGTTACCAACTAACCATCTCATCCTCTGCCACCCTCTTCTCCTTTTGCCTTCAATTTGTCCCAGTATCCAGGTCTTTTCCAGTGAGTTGGCTCTTTGAATCAGGTGGCCAAGTAATGGAGAGTCAGCTTCAGCATCAGTTCTTACAATGAGTATTCAGGCTTTATTTCCTTCAGGATCAACTGATTTGATCTCCTTGAAGTCCAAGGGACTCTCAAGAGTCTTCTTCAGCACCATAATTCTGACCTCTGTTGGCAAAGTGATGTCTCTGCTTTTAATACGTCGTTTAGGTTTGTCATGGCTTTTCTTACAAGGAACAAGCGTCTTTAATTTCATGGCTGCAGTGACTGTCCACAATGATTTTGGACCCCAAGAAACTAAGATCAAAATAGTATAGTACTGGCATAAAAATATACACATAGATCCATGGAACAGAATTGAGAGCCTAGAAATGAACCCTTACTTACCTGGGCAATTAATCTTTGACAAAGCAGGCAAGAATATACAATGTGAAAAAGGGAGACTCTTCAATAAATGGTGATGGGAAAACTGGAGAGCCACATGCAAAAGAATGAAACTGAACTACTTTCTCATACCATGTACAAAAATAAATTCAAAATAGCTTGAAGACTTTAAAATGTAAGGCCTGAAACCATAAAACCCCCAGAAGAAAACATAGGCAGTAATCTCTTTGACATCAGTAATATTTTTTTGAATGTCTCTGCGGACAAGAGAAACAGAAGCAATACGAAAGCAAATGAAAACACATCAAATTAAAAAGCATTTTGGGGGGTTCCCTGGTGGCTCAATGGTAATGAATCTACCTGTTGAGGACTTCCCTGGCGGTCCAGTGGTTAAGACTCTGCCTTGCAATGGGGGGGATGCAGGTTCAATCCCTAGGAACTGAATCCCCATGTGCCAGAACAACTAAATCTGCACATCACTAGAAAGTCTGAACCCTTCAATGAAAGATCCCACATGATACAACGAAGATCCCAACTAAGACCCAATGCAGTCAAACAATATATATATATATATATATATATATATATATACATATAAAGAATCTATCTGTCAATGCAGGAGACATGGTTCTGATCCCAGATCCAGGAAGATCTCATGTGCTATGGAGCAACTAAGCCTGTTTGTCACAATTATTGAAGCCCACACGCTTAGAACCCATGCTTTGCAACAAGAGAAGCCACTGTAAGAAGAAACTGACACACCATAACTAGAGAGTAGCCCCCACTTGCTGTACCTAGAGAAAAACCCACACCAAGCAAGCAACACCCAGCTCAGCCATAAATAAATAAAAGTAAAATTATTTAAAAAAAAAAAAGAGAGAGAGACCATTTGCACAGCAAAGGGAACAAAATTAAAAGGGGCACCGACTGAATGAGATAAAATATATTCTCAAGCCTTTTATTTATAAACATCTCCACTTAAATGTTCTCAGTAGAAAGAGGGAAATGGTAAAATATATAAACTTGTAACCTAGAGCAAGGAATGATATGAGTGTAATTGTATGTTGCCTAAGAAAGGCAACAAATCTCACTGACCTGGGCAATTAATCTTTGACAAAGCAGGCAAGAATATACAATGTGAAAAAGGGAGACTCTTCAATAAATGGTGATGGGAAAACTGGAGAGCCACATGCAAAAGAATGAAACTGAACTACTTTCTCATACCATGTACAAAAATAAATTCAAAATAGCTTGAAGACTTTAAAATGTAAGGCCTGAAACCATAAAACCCCCAGAAGAAAACATAGGCAGTAATCTCTTTGACATCAGTAATATTTTTTTGAATGTCTCTGCGGACAAGAGAAACAGAAGCAATACGAAAGCAAATGAAAACACATCAAATTAAAAAGCATTTTGGGGGGTTCCCTGGTGGCTCAATGGTAATGAATCTACCTGTTGAGGACTTCCCTGGCGGTCCAGTGGTTAAGACTCTGCCTTGCAATGGGGGGGATGCAGGTTCAATCCCTAGGAACTGAATCCCCATGTGCCAGAACAACTAAATCTGCACATCACTAGAAAGTCTGAACCCTTCAATGAAAGATCCCACATGATACAACGAAGATCCCAACTAAGACCCAATGCAGTCAAACAATATATATATATATATATATATATATATATACATATAAAGAATCTATCTGTCAATGCAGGAGACATGGTTCTGATCCCAGATCCAGGAAGATCTCATGTGCTATGGAGCAACTAAGCCTGTTTGTCACAATTATTGAAGCCCACACGCTTAGAACCCATGCTTTGCAACAAGAGAAGCCACTGTAAGAAGAAACTGACACACCATAACTAGAGAGTAGCCCCCACTTGCTGTACCTAGAGAAAAACCCACACCAAGCAAGCAACACCCAGCTCAGCCATAAATAAATAAAAGTAAAATTATTTAAAAAAAAAAAAGAGAGAGAGACCATTTGCACAGCAAAGGGAACAAAATTAAAAGGGGCACCGACTGAATGAGATAAAATATATTCTCAAGCCTTTTATTTATAAACATCTCCACTTAAATGTTCTCAGTAGAAAGAGGGAAATGGTAAAATATATAAACTTGTAACCTAGAGCAAGGAATGATATGAGTGTAATTGTATGTTGCCTAAGAAAGGCAACAAATCTCACTTTGACCAAGTTTCCCATGCTTTTTGAAAACTCAGCTAATTTTGGTTCTTTTATTTTACTTGGCTAAAATATTTATTCTTATCCAGACATTCAGCAATTACCATGTATGTTATTTCCTTGTTAGATATTGCTCCTGCTCAATTTGCTTATTTGTAACAATAGTAGATGATGTTGGAGAAGGAAATGGCAACCCACTCCAGTATTTTTGCCTGGAGAATTCCATGGATGGAGAATCCTGGCAAGCTACAGTCCATGGGGTCAGAAATACATATATAGGGCTTCTCAGATGGCTCAGTGGTGAGGAATCTGCCTGCAGTGCAGGAGACCCAGATTCCATCCCTGGGTGGGAAGGATCCCCCTGGAAGAGGGCATGGCAACCCACTCCAGTATTCTTGCCTGGAGAATTCCATGGACAGAGGAGCCTGGCAGGATGCAGTCCACGGGGTCACACAGAGTCGGACAGGACTGAAGTGACTAAGCAGCAGCAGCAGTAAATGATATAATGATACTGAATAGTTTTCATAACTTAATGATTCTAGATTTCAATTTACTTAAGAATTATTGGTTAAAAATATTTAAAATTTTAAACAAAGTAGTCAATAATATGTGTTCTATTATCTAAAGTATAGTGTAATTTTAAAGACACAATATCTGTTCTTCTAACTAAGGCTCAAGAAATACTTGTTGAGAATATGATGTAAGAGAAATAGTCAATTTTTAAAATTAACTACTTTATAAATGAAAAAACTTTATTATTATTATTACATAGATCACTCAGTCATGTCTGACTCTTTGCAATCCCATGGGCTATAGCTTACTAGGCTCCTCTGTCCATAGAATTCTCCAGACAAGAATACTGGAGTGGGTAGCCATCCCTTTTTCCAGGAGAGCTTCCCAACCCAGAGTTCAAACCTGGGTCTCCCTCATTACAGGAAGATTCTTTACAATCTAGGCCACCAAGAAAACACTTTGCTAGAATACACATTTCTCAGTTACACGGTTCTGAGTGTTTACAATATGGGGGAGTGACCTGTTTTTCTAATTACATCTAAACTGTAAGTACTTACGCTTTTTTCAAACTATTTTTGATTGACATTTTTAAAAATTTTATTTTACTTTTAACTTTCACAGAGTTTTGTTGTTTACAGATATGTATGTTGCCAGATTAGTCATATGTATATCCCCCTCATCCCACCCCTTGATTGACATTTTAAGACTACCTTACTTTTCTGACTTGGTAAACAGAATAACCCAGACTTTTGGATGCTTCGGTTTCACCACTATCACTTATTCTCCTGTTCTTTAAATTTAGATTTTTGGCTATGTCTGCTCTAATGTATCCCCTTGAAAAAAACTTCTGGATTAATTTTTCACTTTCTTCTTTTTTCTTTTATTGTTAAAACTTTCTATTGGAATATAGTTGATTTACCATGTGATACTAGTTTCAGGCTACAGTTAAATGAATCAGTTATACATACACTTACTCTCTGTGACTCCATGGACTATATAACCTGCCAGGTTCCTCTTCCAGACAGGAGGTACACCAAGCAGGGGTTACTTTCTAGCAATGTGGCGCACATTTTTTCTTTGCACATATTTGTAAGTGTATCTGTAGGAGGAATTTGTACAAGGAAGTTATGTATTTTTTCCAGTCTACATGCCAACAATATATAAGTCAAACTTAGCATTTTTAAGATATTATCTAGAGGATATATTTGCAGCTAAATAACTCTGAAGACATTTAATTGATTAGTAGGAGGAATTAAATGTTGAATGAACCCTGTCCTTGTATGAAAACACTTTGCTATTTCACCACTTTTTCTGATGAGTTCAACCAGTTGACATTATCATAGAGTGATTTATTAATGATTTCCAAAGTGATTTCCTTAATTTCGGGAGTTATAGACATTTCACACATTTTCAAATAAGAGAATAAATGACCATTGAAAATAACAGAATAAATACCATGAGCAGGAATTTGTGAGAAAAAAGAGAGAAGCTTGAAAAAATGATGTTTTCCAAATGTTCCTCAACTATCATTCAAGGCTTATCTCTCATTCACAGTACCTTATTGTTTTTAAAAATGTTTTGTGCTTTTTCTGTGTGTAAAGTGCTGAAGGTTAATGGTGTATGCCTTATTTTTGCAAATCAAATGTTTCTTTAAAATCCAACAAATTTTCAATGAGGGTTAATTAGGCAGAGAAATGATTCAGAACTCATTTTAAAATATGCATGATAATTAGAGAGCATCAAAGAATATTGTTACATTCTAAACAGTAAACAACCTACTGTTAACGATTTAACGAATTCCAAAAGCTAACTCACAGAATAGAGAACTGAAGCTTGTTTTTTTAAAGGAAGTATAGATTAAGCTAATGATTTACTCAATCCCTCTTCTCAAAAACTAGTTTCACCAAAGATTGCATGTATCATTGCAAAGGTCAAAGTTCATTGATTTTGGAGCTGAGAGAGACCTTAGGTATCTTCCCAGCTACCAGCAGATGAGGAAACTAACCTGGTTGAAGTCATATCTGGTTACCAACAGAGTGAACTTTTCTCACTCTCAATCTAGGTTACTTTCTACTACACTTTGCTGTGTCTGTATTAATACATGGATAAGCACTCATAACACTATCTAGTAAGTTTACCGTGGTATATTTTTTAATTAACATTTTTAAAATCTTTTATGTTGAGAATCACTGTGATAAGTATCAGGGAGTCAGCAGTGAATGAGAGGGAAAATTCCTCCCTTTCAGGAGTTAATGTTCTGGTGGGAAAATCACATACCCTTGATTAGAAAAGCACTAGAGTGAGAATGGGAAATCCTGCTTGGACTGCTTCTCTTTCTCTCCTGGTGTTATTAGGAATGGTAGAATGTCTTCTCATTATGACTTTTTTTTTTTTTTTCAACTACATGCCACGAGGTTTTTTATTTATTTATTTTCATCTGTCTTTATTTTTTGGCATGTGTGTGCCTCCCATCACAGTGGCCTATCTTGCTTCAGAGCGATAGCTCTGGGCACATGTGCTCCAGAGCACTGATTCATAATTAGGCACACTGGTCCAGATGCTCCAAGGCATGTGGGTTCCTCCCAGGCCAGCTATCAAACCAGCACCCCTTCCACTGCAAGGTGGACACACCACCCACTGGACCACCAGGGAAGCCCGTATTATGGCATTTTGAACCCAAGATCTGTGTGCATGCATGCTCAGTCACTATCATGTCTGACTCTTTGCAACCACAAGGACTGTACCCTGTCAGTCTCCTCTGTCCACAGAATTTTCCAGGCTAGAATACTGGAGTGACTTTATTTCCTTTTTCAGGAGATCTTTCTGACTCAGGGATCAAACTCACACATCTTGCGTCTCCTTCATTGGCAGGTGTATTCTTTACCACTGAGCCACCTGGGAGGCCCAAAGATCTAGTACATTTTAATTATAATTATAATCCCTTATATTATTATTATATTTCAGGTTTAAAAACATGTCACCATTACTATATTCAGTTCTCACAGTTAAATGTGACAGAGATACAATCTCCATTTTCTAATTTAAAAACCCAAAGCTGAGAGTGGATGACTTACCCCAAACCTCCTAGCTAGGAAGTTGTAGAACTGGTTCTAGAATCCCTGGCTTCTGGCCTTTAGTCCAATGAGTTGGTCATAATATTAATCCACCTGAGTTTCCAAAATTACAAGCATTTAGTTTTCTGGGAATTCTGAGGTTGCTTTAGAAGGGAGATCCTTCAGTGGAAGTTTGGGTAACCTAAATATCCAAATTATAGCATGCTTTCTTGGAAAAGGAAAATAGTAGCGCCCAAAAATTCCATGGAAGTGCTTGTGGCTGTTAGTGAACTGTGAAGATGGTGTTTTGCTAGAAGCATGAAACCACAGTCGGCTTTGAGTTCCTCGGTTTGTTTGTTCCATTTCTTGTCATGGGGATAAGGAAACTTGAAAATAAAATATCACTGAAATTAAATGTGTCTGGAAAGAAGTTTACCAAAATGTTACCAGTCTCTGGGTGGTTGGGGTACAAGTTAATTTCATTTTCTTTTTCTGCATTTTGCACATTTCCTACAATAATTGTTACTTTTATGATCAGAAGTTATGTAATTTGTCTATAGCCGTATATGGTTCCTAACCTATTCAAAAGGGGAAGAATTTTAAACTTTCTTAAGCTAGATTCTTGGATGAACAGATACTTGGAACATTTCCCAACAAATGAATACACTTTAAAAAATTTTTCCCCAGTGATTATGGCATTTTGAACCCAAGATCTGTGTGCATGCATGCTCAGTCACTATCATGTCTGACTCTTTGCAACCACAAGGACTGTACCCTGTCAGTCTCCTCTGTCCACAGAATTTTCCAGGCTAGAATACTGGAGTGACTTTATTTCCTTTTTCAGGAGATCTTTCTGACTCAGGGATCAAACTCACACATCTTGCGTCTCCTTCATTGGCAGGTGTATTCTTTACCACTGAGCCACCTGGGAGGCCCAAAGATCTAGTACATTTTAATTATAATTATAATCCCTTATATTATTATTATATTTCAGGTTTAAAAACATGTCACCATTACTATATTCAGTTCTCACAGTTAAATGTGACAGAGATACAATCTCCATTTTCTAATTTAAAAACCCAAAGCTGAGAGTGGATGACTTACCCCAAACCTCCTAGCTAGGAAGTTGTAGAACTGGTTCTAGAATCCCTGGCTTCTGGCCTTTAGTCCAATGAGTTGGTCATAATATTAATCCACCTGAGTTTCCAAAATTACAAGCATTTAGTTTTCTGGGAATTCTGAGGTTGCTTTAGAAGGGAGATCCTTCAGTGGAAGTTTGGGTAACCTAAATATCCAAATTATAGCATGCTTTCTTGGAAAAGGAAAATAGTAGCGCCCAAAAATTCCATGGAAGTGCTTGTGGCTGTTAGTGAACTGTGAAGATGGTGTTTTGCTAGAAGCATGAAACCACAGTCGGCTTTGAGTTCCTCGGTTTGTTTGTTCCATTTCTTGTCATGGGGATAAGGAAACTTGAAAATAAAATATCACTGAAATTAAATGTGTCTGGAAAGAAGTTTACCAAAATGTTACCAGTCTCTGGGTGGTTGGGGTACAAGTTAATTTCATTTTCTTTTTCTGCATTTTGCACATTTCCTACAATAATTGTTACTTTTATGATCAGAAGTTATGTAATTTGTCTATAGCCGTATATGGTTCCTAACCTATTCAAAAGGGGAAGAATTTTAAACTTTCTTAAGCTAGATTCTTGGATGAACAGATACTTGGAACATTTCCCAACAAATGAATACACTTTAAAAAAAAATCAGTCTGTGAGTAAGGTAAATAATTTATTCAGGCAGTCAGTGATTCTTCTAACAGATATTTCTGGAGCATTCACAATGTACCAAGCATATTTAGGTACTGGGAATAGATCACTGAAGGACTTCTCAGGTGGCTCTAATTGTAAAGGACCGTCCTGCCAATGCAGGAGATGCAGGTTCCATCCCTGGGTCATGAAGATCCCCTGGAGGAGGGTATGGCAACCCACTCCAGTATTCTTGCCCAGAGAATCCCATGGGCAGAGGAGCCTGGCAGGCTATGGTCCATAGGATCACAAATGTTTGGATATAACTGAAGTGACTTTGCACAAACACACACAATATAGCACTGAATAGCATGCATGCATGCAATACAGCACTAAACAAAACAGGTAAAAATTCTTGCCTTGAAAGACTTTCCATCTTACAGGAAAAGACAAACCAAAAAAAATAAAAAGGTGAGCTTAATAGAATATGTTAAATGCTGCTTTATCTTAATTAATTAACTAAACAGGAAAGAAGAGTGGAATGCCTGGAATAAGTGCATTTTGGATAAGGGTGTTCATGGAAGGTGTCACTGAGAAGTGAACTGAAAGAGGTGAGATGGTGAGCCATCAGGTTTCTGGAGTGAGAGGAATCCAGATCAAGAGAACAGCAAGGACAAAGGCACAGCATAGGAGTGTGCTTAGCATGTTCTAAGAACAAGGTAGCCAGAGTGTCTGGAAAGAACATGAGAAACAGGGAGAAGAAATGGAGGTACCATCCCCAGGAAAGGAATGTGACCTGATCTAGGCTTCTGGATTACTTTGGCTGCTGCAGTAAGGATAGATTGGAGGCAAGCAAAAACAGAAACGGGGGGGAGGGAAAACTGACTGAAAGACTGCTGCAAGACCTCCATAAGCGGTGCTGGTGGCTTGAACCAGGATAGTGGGAATGAAGGTAGTGAGAAGTAGATAACTCTGGATGTATTTTGAAGGTGGGGCCTACAGGATTAAAGATTTCCCACATAATTGAATACACTTTAAAAAAAAATTCTTTCTTAAGCTAGATTCTTGGATGAACAGATACTTGGAACATTTCCCAACAAATGAATACACTTTAAAAAATCAGTCTGTGAGTAAGGTAAATAATTTATTCAGGCAGTCAGTGATTCTTCTAACAGATATTTCTGGAGCATTCACAATGTACCAAGCATATTTAGGTACTGGGAATAGATCACTGAAGGACTTCTCAGGTGGCTCTAATTGTAAAGGACCGTCCTGCCAATGCAGGAGATGCAGGTTCCATCCCTGGGTCATGAAGATCCCCTGGAGGAGGGTATGGCAACCCACTCCAGTATTCTTGCCCAGAGAATCCCATGGGCAGAGGAGCCTGGCAGGCTATGGTCCATAGGATCACAAATGTTTGGATATAACTGAAGTGACTTTGCACAAACACACACAATATAGCACTGAATAGCATGCATGCATGCAATACAGCACTAAACAAAACAGGTAAAAATTCTTGCCTTGAAAGACTTTCCATCTTACAGGAAAAGACAAACCAAAAAAAATAAAAAGGTGAGCTTAATAGAATATGTTAAATGCTGCTTTATCTTAATTAATTAACTAAACAGGAAAGAAGAGTGGAATGCCTGGAATAAGTGCATTTTGGATAAGGGTGTTCATGGAAGGTGTCACTGAGAAGTGAACTGAAAGAGGTGAGATGGTGAGCCATCAGGTTTCTGGAGTGAGAGGAATCCAGATCAAGAGAACAGCAAGGACAAAGGCACAGCATAGGAGTGTGCTTAGCATGTTCTAAGAACAAGGTAGCCAGAGTGTCTGGAAAGAACATGAGAAACAGGGAGAAGAAATGGAGGTACCATCCCCAGGAAAGGAATGTGACCTGATCTAGGCTTCTGGATTACTTTGGCTGCTGCAGTAAGGATAGATTGGAGGCAAGCAAAAACAGAAACGGGGGGGAGGGAAAACTGACTGAAAGACTGCTGCAAGACCTCCATAAGCGGTGCTGGTGGCTTGAACCAGGATAGTGGGAATGAAGGTAGTGAGAAGTAGATAACTCTGGATGTATTTTGAAGGTGGGGCCTACAGGATTTGTTTATGGATTGAATGAGGGCTCGAAGAAAAAGAGTCCACAATGACTCAAAGTTTCCAACGGAGCAACTAGAAAATAGGAGTTATTATTTTATAACATAAGGAAGACTGTGGGAAAAGACTGCAGATGGACAAAATCGAGAGCTCATTTTTCACCATGCTAAGTCTGAGATGCTGATTCTCAGGTGGTGCCAGTGATAAAGAATCTGCCAGCCAATGCAGGAGATGCCTATCCTCTACCAAAGTAGAAATGTTGATTTGACACTTGAATAGATGCATTGGGAGAGAGTAGCATGAGCTAGAGATAAAACGGTGAGGAGTTAGGAGCCCAGAGATAATGTGCAAACCCAAGAGGCCAGGCAGGAGCAGCAAATGGCAAGTGACACTGGATAAGAACAGAAACCGACAAAGAGCTCTGGGTCTCATCTCTACCCAGAGAGCAGGGAAATGGGGCTGATGAAGGGCCAGCACATTTCTGGAAGTCAAGTGAAGAACAAGATTCAAGAAAGAAGACATGATCAGTTAATGGAAATCAAATGCAGCTGAAAAAGATTGTGCTTAATGCCAGTTATTTCACAGGAAAAAAAAAAAAAAAAAAGGATAGTGTCTATTCCGGGGATTAACAAGCCATAACAACTATGCCAGAAGAAAAGTGTTTTAGAGACCATGGTGTCATTTCCTGGTCTTCTAACTAAGATCAAGTATAGAGGCCATGGAAAAACTTAGAGGTGGAAACACAGATTTGAGGACAAACTTCACCACCTATTGGCCATGTGATCTTGAAAAGTCACCTAAACACTTCAATCCTAGGTTGCTGTGACTGTAAGGTAGAAGCAATACTAGCTCATTCTGTTGCTATGATGAATAATGGAGATAAACTTCTATCATTGTTCCTGACAAACAGTACATACTCTTTGTTATTAAATGGCATAGTTTTTGAGGTCAGTGTGATGGATAGGAATATGAGCAGACCCTAATCATATATCTTGAACTCTATGAAATTTGCCCTTGGTGATCCAACTCCCCACTTCTTCCTCTTTCTAATTATTCAGGTCCCAGATATTTGGCCCTTGCTAAACTTTTTTTTTTTTTTTAATCTTTTGTGGGGGTGGGGTGGGAAGGGAGGGAGATGGGTGGGCCACTTCTATTGGTCTTTCATTTCTCTATTTTCATCTGTCTTTGTTCTTGGCTCCTGTGGGCCTCCCATCGCAGTGGCCTCTGTCGTCGCACAGCGCCAGCTCTGGGCACACGCGCCCCTGAGCTCCGACTCGGTAATTGGACACATGGGTCCAGCCGCTCCGCGGCACATGGGATCCTTCCAGGCCAGGGATCGAACTGGCGCCCCTTGCACTGCAAGGCGGTGTCCTTATCCACTGGACCACCAGGGGAAGCCCCCTTGTTAAACTTTTAACTCAGCTTCTAAAACTAAAATATCCCAAACTGAGGGATATTCAAATTGAAGGATGTGCCTAATATTCTCCATGTTCTTCATCTCGTGAAAGCAAAGAAAGGCTTAGGAGCTGTTCCAGATTAAAGGAGAATAAATTAACATAACAAATAAATACAATATGTGACCCAAAACTGGATCCTGGACTGTTTTTGGAGAAAAGGGGGCTACTCTGAAGGCCATAATAGGGATGAAATTGGAAAATGGACTACATATTTGAATATGTACTGTTAATATGTTAATAATGTTAAGTGCCCAAACTTTAATAAATGTGTATGGATAAGACTATCCTTGATTTAGGAAATAGCAGTAAGGTATATTGGGCTTCCCTGGTGGCTCAGATAATAAAGAATTCGCCTGCAATGTGGGAGACCTGAGTTTGAACCCTGGTTTTGGACGATCGCCTGGAGAAGGAAAAACTACACACTCCAGTAATGTTATCTGGAAAATTCCATGACTTTTCCAAGGGGTTGCAAAGAGTAGACATGACTGAGCAACTTTCACTAAGGTGTATTAGAGTAGCAATCATTGAAAATAATTATATATAGAATGAAGAAAATGAAAAGCAAACATGGCAAAATGCTCAAAGAATTGATGCCTTCAAACTCTTGAGAGAAGACTCTCTCCTCGAACTCCTGGAAAAGACTCTTGAGAGTCATTTGGACTGCAAGGAGATCAAACCAGTCATTCTAAAGGAAATCAACCCTGAATATTCATCGGAAGGACTGATGCTGAAGCTGAAACTCCAACACTGGCTACCTGATGTGAAAAGCCAACTCACTGAAAAAGACTGATGCTGGGGAAAATAGAAGGCAGAGGAGAACGGGACAGCAAAGGACAAGATGGTTAGATGGTATCACCAACTCAATGAACTCGAGTTTGAGCAAGCTCTGGGAGATGATGAAGGACAGGGAAGCCTGGTGTGCTGTAGATCATGGAGTCTCAGAGTCAGACACGACTGAGCGACTGAACTGAACTGAGAGTGGTAACCAGGGAAGAGATTTAAGCTACTATGCTGCTGGTTTTAAAGACAGAAAAAGGAACTGGGCTTCCCCTGGTGGTCCAGTGGGTAAGCACACCGCCTTGCAGTGCAAGGGGCGCCGGTTCGATCCCTGGCCTGGGAAGATCCCACGTGCCACGGAGCGGCTGGACCCATGTGTCCAATTACCAAGTCGGAGCTCTGGAGCGCGAGCGCCTAGAGCCGGCACTCTGCAACAACAGACGCCACTGCGATGGGAGGCCCGCAGGAGCCAAAGAACAAAGACGGGTGAAAACAGAGAAATGAAAGACCAATAGAAGTGGCCTGCCTGCTCCCCTCCCTCCCCAACCCGCCCCCCACAAAATAAATAAATAAATAAATGTTTAAAAAAAAAAAAAAAGAAAAAGGAACTGTGGGTCAAGGAAAACAGACGGCCTCTAGATTATGGAAAAGGCAAAGAGATAGATTCTCTGCTGGAGACTTCAGAAGGAACACAGTCCTGCCAGTAGCTTGATTTTGGTCAGCAAGATCCAAATTGGATTCTTCTGAACTCCAGAACTGAGTGATAAATTTTTGTTGTTTTATGATACTAAATATGTGATCATTTGTTATAGCAACAGTTAAGAAACTCATAGACCAAGTCATGGATATTATTGCCTTCTCCTACTTCTCTGTAGCTGAAATTTTGTTGTTCAGTTGATTTGCTTGTTAGTTGTTTCCACACAGCCCTCAGGCTGAGCCTGTTGCCTGTCCCACTGAGTCAATGAATTTCTAATAATGTTGTTGAAATTCCTTGACATTACTCACTAACACCAGAGAACAGGAACATGGTATTCATTCTTAGGAATCTGTAGCGTTCAGGGATATGGGAAGCAGTGAGGTGGAGAAAGGCATAAGCAGTTCCTGATACCCAAGAGAGCACAGTCCAGTCACATAGAATAACAAGGTAATAGTGACATAAGATTGCTTTGAGCAATTAAAATGCAAATAGAATAGCAATGTTTTGGAAGTCTGTGATTTAAAAGGAAAGCATGCTTATGGACATTGCACGGAGGGAGGAGTGGGTGAGATGTATGGAAAGAGTAGCATGGAAACTTACATTACCACATGTAAAATAGATAACCAATGGGAATTTGCTGTGGGACTAAGGGAACTCAAACAGGGGCTCAGTGACAACCCAGAGGGGTGGGATGGAGAGGGACATGGGAGGGAAGTTCAAGAGGGAGGGAACGTATGTATATACCTAAGGCTGATTCATGTTGATGTTTGGCAGTAAACAAAAAAACTCTGGGGCTTCCCTGGTGGTCCAGTGGGTAAGGACACCACCTTGCCCTTCAAGGGATGCCGGTTCAGTCCCTGGTCTGGGAAGATCCCATGTGCCGTGGAGCGACTGGACCAATGTTTCCAACTACTGAGCCAGAGCTGTGGAGTGCATGCACCTAGAGCCAGTGCTCTGTGGAGAGAAAGGCCACTGCGAAGGGAGGCCCACACAGGCCAAAGAACAAAGGTGGATGAAAATAGATGAATGAAAAACCAATAGAAGTGGACAAACAAAAAAAACCTCTGTAAAGCTATTATCCTTCAATTAGAAGTGAGAAAAAGAAAGGCAAGATGGGGCACAGTGGTGAAGTGCAGTAAATTAGACTCAGTGCATTTGGTTGAGTGTCCTGTCACTTCTTTCACCTGGGGTACTTAATTTCTCCAACCTGATATCCTCATTAGTAAAATGGTGACGATGAGATCCATGCCAGGGGCTGCTGTGATAATTAAATGAGAAAATATACACAAGAGCCTTTAGTGCAATGCCTGGCATAAAATAATAACAATGAATCATAACTGGAAAGTTTGATTCATTTCTCAATATTCAAGAGCAATTTTTATGGAGATAGATGATTTCTCAACCTTTCCTCATCAGGATCCTCAAGAGCTGAGTTATCTTCTTTTGAAGAACCCTCCTTCCTTCTCACATCTCCCCACTCCCAAATCTGTAATTTCTGCTTAGTGCCAAAATTATTTGCCAAACCAGACTGTGTCAGTTAGGATTTCCCTTGGCCTATTTTCTTTCAAGAGATGAACTCCAGCTAGAAAAAGGGTTTTGGAGGTTTATTAGGAGACTTTCTAACTAGAAACACAAATGTGGTTTGGGGAGGGTACCATAAGAAGGCAGAAATATAAGGACACAATGATTCTTTCTTTGTGTCAAGATGAATGAGCTACATTTGTTAGGGCAGTTCTGTTTACCTATATTCTTTTTTTTAATGCTGTGTATCAGTATAAAATCCCTTACTGTTTATTTTCTACTGAACCTTTCTCTCTTTCTTTTTAAAATATATATTTATTTGATTGTGCCAGCCCTTAGTCACAGCACGCTAGACCTTTGATCTCCATTGCAGCGTGCAGGATCTTTAGTTGTGGCATGTAAACTCTTAGTTATGGCATGTAGGCTCTAGTTTCCTGACCAGGGATTGAACCTGGGCCCCCTACAGTGGGAGCATAGAGTCTTAGAGACTGCGACCACCAGGGAAGTCCTGGGCCTTTCTCAATATAACTTTCACTGTTATATTTGCATCACCTTACTGCCAAGCTGATTAGAAAGGCAGCTGATTTTACCTCTTAAAAGTGAAACTGTGCAGTTCAACATGTATGCAGGATTTTCTCTTTAGCACATAAAAATGCTTTTTCTTATTTCTCTTCCATTTAACCCAAAACACAAAAATACTCCACCTCACATGATGAATTCTTGCCAACTAAGTGAAAGGAATAATTCAGAATGATCAACAAACAGACCTATGGAACAGAATCAATATCCCAGAGATAAAACCAAGCATATACAGCCAACTAATATTTGGCAGGGGAGACAGCTTCTTCAATTGATGCAGGAAATTAGATATTCACATGTAAAAGAATGAAATGACTTTTACATGAAATGACTTCCATCTTATAAAAATTAGCTCAAATGGATTAAAGACACAAATGTAAGACTTGAAACCATGCAACTCCTAGAAGAAAACAGGAAAAAAAACTCCTTGACATGAGAATTGGTAATGATTCTTTTAGAAATCACACCTAAACCCCAAGCAACAAAATAAAAAATAAACATGTGAGACTACATCAAACTAAAGAGCTTCTGCACAGCAATAGAAACCATCAGCAAAGTGAAAAACAAAAGCAATCTATGAAATGGGAAAAAATATTTGTAAACCATGTATCTGTAAACCATGTATTTGTAACCATGTATCAAAGGGTCAACATCCAAAATATATAAAGAACTCCTACATCTCCATGGCAAAAAATCAAATAATAAAATTTAAAAATTGGCAGAGGACATGAATAGACCTTTCCCCCAAGAAAATTAAAAAATGATCAACAGATACATGAAAACATGTTCAACATAACTTGTCATTAGGGAAATGCAAATTAAAACCAAAGTGAGATATTACCTCAAGCCTGAAGAATAGCTGCCATCAAAAAGAAAAGGGAATAAAAAGATATAACAAATGCTGATATGAATGTGGAGAAAAGAAAACACTTGTACACTGCTTGGTAGGATTGTACCTTGGTAGAGTCAACTATGGAAAATAGTATAGAGTTTCCTCAAAACATTAAATGTAGATCTACCCTATGATCCAGCAATTCCATCTCTGGAAATATATTCAAAGGAAATGAAAACATCTCCATATTTGTATCTCCATATTCATAGCAGCATTATTTACAATAGCATTATTTACAATTATATGCAAATGTGTATATACACCTACATATTACATATATATTTACATATATATGCTATATATGTATATTTTGATACTAGCTAGATAGATAGACACAGTAGAATATTATTCAACCGTAAAAAATGAGAAAACCCTATTTGTAACAACATAGAGGGACCTTGAGGGCATTATACTAAGTGAAATAAGTCAGACAGAGAGAGACAAATACATTATGATCTCACATGTGAAATCTAAATAAAACAAAACAAAAAACCCAAAACAAATGAATGAACAAAAACCAACCCCAAATTCAGAGAAAAAGAAATCAGGTTTATGGTTACCAGGAGTGAGGGTCTGGGAGGGAGGATTGGAGGCAGGCAGTCAAAAGTTACGAAGTTCAAGCTATAAGATAAGTAAGCACTATGTATGTGCTGCCCAGCAATGATGACTGTAGTTAATATTGCCATATGAACATAGGAAAATTGTTAAGAGAATAGATCCTAAGAGTTTTCATCATCATAAGAAAATTTTTTTCTTTTCATTTTATTGTATCTATGAGATAATGATGGTTAACCATATCTACTGTAGTCACTTCACAATATGGAAACCAAGCAATCATGCTAAACACCTGAATTTATACAGTGGTGTATGTAAGTTATTTCTTAATAAAACTCAGGGGAAAAGAATGATTGAATCCCTTGATCCTTAGAGGGTTTAAACGATGTTACTACACATGTGAGTAGATGTGTCTTCTTTCCATTGTTTTCAAATATGAAGAAATCTGGTAGCAGTCCCAGTCCTAAAGTCAAAGCTATGCAATGGGATTTATCATCTCTAATCTCCTTATGCACTGGAGTCTTTCAGAAAATCTAGCCTTCCCACTGAGGGAAGGGTCTCAGTGAATATGGCTTCTCCCACCATTTACTTTGGCAACGACCCAGGATTCTATAATAGGGTCATTTTCTTTTAGGAGAGGTGGGAAATTTGAGGACTGTAGTCTGTGGGTTCATGATTGGAAGGACAGACCTCTTGAAGAGCTCTTGTAATTTATGGTGGGCAGTGGCCCGGCTACTGCTAACCATAGCACAGCCTCCCAGGGAGAACACAGTGATTCTCAGGTCAGCCTTCCTGGCTTCCCTGCTGAGCCCCACGTGGAACCTGGGTAGGCACAGTAGGTGGTATGCAATTCCTGGGCTCCCAGAGGCAATAGAAACCAACTTCAAACGCTTGCAAAAGAATTCAGGTTGTTTAACAGCGAGGGGCGGGGGGCCTCTCATTTAGAAATATAAACCGTGGCAACAACATAGAGGGACCTTGAGGGCATTATACTAAGTGAAATAAGTCAGACAGAGAGAGACAAATACATTATGATCTCACATGTGAAATCTAAATAAAACAAAACAAAAAACCCAAAACAAATGAATGAACAAAAACCAACCCCAAATTCAGAGAAAAGAAATCAGGTTTATGGTTACCAGGAGTGAGGGTCTGGGAGGGAGGATTGGAGGCAGGCAGTCAAAAGTTACGAAGTTCAAGCTATAAGATAAGTAAGCACTATGTATGTGCTGCCCAGCAATGATGACTGTAGTTAATATTGCCATATGAACATAGGAAAATTGTTAAGAGAATAGATCCTAAGAGTTTTCATCATCATAAGAAAATTTTTTTCTTTTCATTTTATTGTATCTATGAGATAATGATGGTTAACCATATCTACTGTAGTCACTTCACAATATGGAAACCAAGCAATCATGCTAAACACCTGAATTTATACAGTGGTGTATGTAAGTTATTTCTTAATAAAACTCAGGGGAAAAGAATGATTGAATCCCTTGATCCTTAGAGGGTTTAAACGATGTTACTACACATGTGAGTAGATGTGTCTTCTTTCCATTGTTTTCAAATATGAAGAAATCTGGTAGCAGTCCCAGTCCTAAAGTCAAAGCTATGCAATGGGATTTATCATCTCTAATCTCCTTATGCACTGGAGTCTTTCAGAAAATCTAGCCTTCCCACTGAGGGAAGGGTCTCAGTGAATATGGCTTCTCCCCACCATTTACTTTGGCAACGACCCAGGATTCTATAATAGGGTCATTTTCTTTTAGGAGAGGTGGGAAATTTGAGGACTGTAGTCTGTGGGTTCATGATTGGAAGGACAGACCTCTTGAAGAGCTCTTGTAATTTATGGTGGGCAGTGGCCCCGGGCTACTGCTAACCATAGCACAGCCTCCCAGGGAGAACACAGTGATTCTCAGGTCAGCCTTCCTGGCTTCCCTGCTGAGCCCCACGTGGAACCTGGGTAGGCACAGTAGGTGGTATGCAATTCCTGGGCTCCCAGAGGCAATAGAAACCAACTTCAAACGCTTGCAAAAGAATTCAGGTTGTTTAACAGCGAGGGTTTTCCAACGAGGCAGGTGAATGGATGTTAGCCTCTCTCATTTAGAAATATAAACCGTGGTACATATTTTGCCAAGTGTGTGTGAAGACTAGAGTCTGTTCCTATCTCAGGGTACTAACTTCAACTCGTCCTATGTATTGATTGCTATTTGTGTGTTTAGCTCTGTACATTATTCATTACATGAGTAATTAATTTAGAAGGAACGGAAAGTCAAATTTATAGAGTCAAATTTATGTGCATGTGTGCTCAGTCTTGAAGTCATGTCCAACTCTGCGATCCTTTGGACTATAGTCTGCCAGGCTCCTCTGTCTATCAAGAATGTTGGAGTCGGTTGTCCATTCCTTCTCCAGGGGATCTTCCTGACCCAGGGCTCAAACCTGTGTCTCCTGCACTGCAGGTGGATTCATTCCTCACTGGGCTACCGGGGAAGCCCATTCTATGTATCTGCTTTATTATTATTATTATTATTCTTTATTTTAAAGGTTTTACAGAGTTTTGTTGTTCACAGACATGTATGTTCCCAGATCAGTCATATGCATATCCCTGGTCCCCACCCCCCCCGTTCCCCCCATCCTAACCCTCCAGACCATCGCCCCATGCCATTGTAAGCACTCCTATTCCCTTAGCACAATGACAATAGCTATCTTTTCCACACATGACGGTATAGGTTTCCATGTTACTCCCTCCATGCCTCCCCCTCCCTATTTCTTCCCCACAATGTCCCTATGTCTATGCTCTGTCTGTTTTTCCATGAGTTCCCTGCGTGTGTTATCAAGATCATCCTACTAGATTCCATATTTGTATGTTAGTATACTGTATTTGTCTTTCTATTTTTGACTTACTTCACTTTTGATGATAGGTTATAGAGCCAGACACTTCAGTAGGACTGAGTCTTCTGCATTTCTTTTAACAGCTGAGTAGTATTCCATTGTATATATGTACCAGGTCAGCCTTCCTGGCTTCTGCTGAGCCCCACGTGGAACCTGGGTAGGCACAGTAGGTGGTATGCAATTCCTGGGCTCCCAGAGGCAATAGAAACCAACTTCAAACGCTTGCAAAAGAATTCAGGTTGTTTAACAGCGAGGGTTTTCCAACGAGGCAGGTGAATGGATGTTAGCCTCTCTCATTTAGAAATATAAACCGTGGTACATATTTTGCCAAGTGTGTGTGAAGACTAGAGTCTGTTCCTATCTCAGGGTACTAACTTCAACTCGTCCTATGTATTGATTGCTATTTGTGTGTTTAGCTCTGTACATTATTCATTACATGAGTAATTAATTTAGAAGGAACGGAAAGTCAAATTTATAGAGTCAAATTTATGTGCATGTGTGCTCAGTCTTGAAGTCATGTCCAACTCTGCGATCCTTTGGACTATAGTCTGCCAGGCTCCTCTGTCTATCAAGAATGTTGGAGTCGGTTGTCCATTCCTTCTCCAGGGGATCTTCCTGACCCAGGGCTCAAACCTGTGTCTCCTGCACTGCAGGTGGATTCATTCCTCACTGGGCTACCGGGGAAGCCCATTCTATGTATCTGCTTTATTATTATTATTATTATTCTTTATTTTAAAGGTTTTACAGAGTTTTGTTGTTCACAGACATGTATGTTCCCAGATCAGTCATATGCATATCCCTGGTCCCCACCCCCCCAGTTCCCCCCATCCTAACCCTCCAGACCATCGCCCCATGCCATTGTAAGCACTCCTATTCCCTTAGCACAATGACAATAGCTATCTTTTCCACACATGACGGTATAGGTTTCCATGTTACTCCCTCCATGCCTCCCCCTCCCTATTTCTTCCCCACAATGTCCCTATGTCTATGCTCTGTCTGTTTTTCCATGAGTTCCCTGCGTGTGTTATCAAGATCATCCTACTAGATTCCATATTTGTATGTTAGTATACTGTATTTGTCTTTCTATTTTTGACTTACTTCACTTTTGATGATAGGTTATAGAGCCAGACACTTCAGTAGGACTGAGTCTTCTGCATTTCTTTTAACAGCTGAGTAGTATTCCATTGTATATATGTACCAGGGCTTCTGGATCCATTCATTCATCGATGGACATCTAGGTTGCTTCCATGTTCTGGCTATTGTATAGAGAGCTGCAATGAACATTGGGGTACAGGTGCTTCTTTCAGTTTTGATTTCATCAGGATATAAGCCTAAGAGTGGGATTGCTGGGTCATATGGTGCTTCTATTTTTAGTTTTTTAAGGAATCTCCATACTGTCTTCCATAGAGGCTGTATCAATTGACATTCCCACCAGCAATGCAAGAGGGTTCCCTTTTCTCCGCACCCTCTCCAGCATTTATTGTCTGCAAATTTTTTGAAGATGGCCATTCTGACGGGTGTGAGGTGGTATCTCATTGTAGTTTTAATTTGCATTTCTCTAATAATAAGCGAGGTTGAGCATCATTTCATGTATTTTTGGGCCATCTATATGTCCTCTTTGGAGAGGCGTCTCTTTAGATCTTTTTCCCATTTTTTGATTGGGTTGTTCAGTTTTCCAGTGCTGAGTTGTCTGAGTTGCTTGTAGATTTTGGAGATGAATTCTTTGTCTGTTGTTTCATTTGCTATGATTTTCTCCCACTCTGTGGGGTCTGTTGAGCTTTTTTGTAATTTCTTTTGCTGTACAAAAGCTTTTAAGTCTCATGAGGTCCCACGTGTTCATTTTTCTTTTCAATTCTGCTATTCTAGTAGGTGGATCAGAGAAGATCTTGCTTTGATGTATGTCCTTGAGGGTTTTGTCTATATTCTCCTCTAAGAGTTTGATGGTTTCTGGTCTTACATTTAGGTCTTTAATCCATTTTGAGTTGATCTTTGCGTATGGTGTCAGGGAATGTTCCAACTTCATTTGTTTGCATGTAGCTGTCCAATTTTCCCAGCCCAACCCCACTTTTAAGGTATTTCTGTTACTCCCACATATGTCCTATGTATGCTCTGTCTGTTTTTCCATGAGTTCCCTTGTGTTATCAAGATCATCCTACTAGATTCCATATTTGTATGAACTGTATTTGTCTTTCTATTTTTGACTTACTTCACTTTTGATGATAGGTTATAGAGCCAGACACTTCAGTAGGACTGAGTCTTCTGCATTTCTTTTAACAGCTGAGTAGTATTCCATTGTATATATGTACCAGGGCTTCTGGATCCATTCATTCATCGATGGACATCTAGGTTGCTTCCATGTTCTGGCTATTGTATAGAGAGCTGCAATGAACATTGGGGTACAGGTGCTTCTTTCAGTTTTGATTTCATCAGGATATAAGCCTAAGAGTGGGATTGCTGGGTCATATGGTGCTTCTATTTTTAGTTTTTTAAGGAATCTCCATACTGTCTTCCATAGAGGCTGTATCAATTGACATTCCCACCAGCAATGCAAGAGGGTTCCCTTTTCTCCGCACCCTCTCCAGCATTTATTGTCTGCAAATTTTTTGAAGATGGCCATTCTGACGGGTGTGAGGTGGTATCTCATTGTAGTTTTAATTTGCATTTCTCTAATAATAAGCGAGGTTGAGCATCATTTCATGTATTTTTGGGCCATCTATATGTCCTCTTTGGAGAGGCGTCTCTTTAGATCTTTTTCCCATTTTTTGATTGGGTTGTTCAGTTTTCCAGTGCTGAGTTGTCTGAGTTGCTTGTAGATTTTGGAGATGAATTCTTTGTCTGTTGTTTCATTTGCTATGATTTTCTCCCACTCTGTGGGGTCTGTTGAGCTTTTTTGTAATTTCTTTTGCTGTACAAAAGCTTTTAAGTCTCATGAGGTCCCACGTGTTCATTTTTCTTTTCAATTCTGCTATTCTAGTAGGTGGATCAGAGAAGATCTTGCTTTGATGTATGTCCTTGAGGGTTTTGTCTATATTCTCCTCTAAGAGTTTGATGGTTTCTGGTCTTACATTTAGGTCTTTAATCCATTTTGAGTTGATCTTTGCGTATGGTGTCAGGGAATGTTCCAACTTCATTTGTTTGCATGTAGCTGTCCAATTTTCCCAGCACCACTTGTTGAAGAGGCTGTCTTTGTCCCATTTTATAGTTTCACCTCCTTTGTCAAAAATAAGGTACCCGTAGGTGCATGGGTTGATCTCTGGGTTCTCAATCTTGTTCCATTGGTCTATAGTTCTGTTTTTGTGCCAGTACCATACTGTCTTGATGACTCTTGCTTTGTAGTAGTCTGAAGTTAGGGAGGCTGATTCCTCCAGCTCCGTTTTTCTTTCTCAGGATTGCTTTGGCTAGTCGAGGTCTTTTGTGTTTCCGTATGAACTGTGTTATTCTTTGGTCTAGTTCTGTGAAAAATGTCCATGGTAGTTGGATAGGTATTGCATTGAATCTGTAGATGATATTTGGTAGTATGGTCATTTTCACAATATTGGTTCTTCCGACCCAGGAACATGGAATATTTCTCCATCTGTTTAAGTCTTCTTTAATGTCTCTCATGAGTGTCTTGTAATTTTCTGTGTACAATTCTTTTGTTTCTTTGGGCAGGTTTATTCCTAGATATTTGATTCTTTTGGTTGCAACGGTGAAGGGAACTGCCTCTTTGATTTCATTTTCTGATTTTTCATTGTTTGTGTATAGGAATGCCAGTGATTTCTGTGTGTTGACTTTGTATCCTGCAACTTTACTGAATTCGTTGATTAGATCTAGTAGCTTTGTAATAGTGTCTTTGGGATTTTCTATGTATAATATCATGTCGTCTGCAAAAAGAGAGAGCTTGACTTCTTCCTTTCCAATCTGGATTCCTTTGATTTCTTTCTCTTCTCTTATTGCTGTTGCTAAGACTTCCAGGACTATGTTGAATAGTAGTGGTGAAAGTGGGCACACCTGTCTTGTTCCTGATCTTAGAGGGTATCTTTCAGTTTTTCACCGTTGAGGTAATTTCCCACGTGTTCATTTTTCTTTTCAATTCTGCTATTCTAGTAGGTGGATCAGAGAAGATCTTGCTTTGATGTATGTCCTTGAGGGTTTTGTCTATATTCTCCTCTAAGAGTTTGATGGTTTCTGGTCTTACATTTAGGTCTTTAATCCATTTTGAGTTGATCTTTGCGTATGGTGTCAGGGAATGTTCCAACTTCATTTGTTTGCATGTAGCTGTCCAATTTTCCCAGCACCACTTGTTGAAGAGGCTGTCTTTGTCCCATTTTATAGTTTCACCTCCTTTGTCAAAAATAAGGTACCCGTAGGTGCATGGGTTGATCTCTGGGTTCTCAATCTTGTTCCATTGGTCTATAGTTCTGTTTTTGTGCCAGTACCATACTGTCTTGATGACTCTTGCTTTGTAGTAGTCTGAAGTTAGGGAGGCTGATTCCTCCAGCTCCGTTTTTCTTTCTCAGGATTGCTTTGGCTAGTCGAGGTCTTTTGTGTTTCCGTATGAACTGTGTTATTCTTTGGTCTAGTTCTGTGAAAAATGTCCATGGTAGTTGGATAGGTATTGCATTGAATCTGTAGATGATATTTGGTAGTATGGTCATTTTCACAATATTGGTTCTTCCGACCCAGGAACATGGAATATTTCTCCATCTGTTTAAGTCTTCTTTAATGTCTCTCATGAGTGTCTTGTAATTTTCTGTGTACAATTCTTTTGTTTCTTTGGGCAGGTTTATTCCTAGATATTTGATTCTTTTGGTTGCAACGGTGAAGGGAACTGCCTCTTTGATTTCATTTTCTGATTTTTCATTGTTTGTGTATAGGAATGCCAGTGATTTCTGTGTGTTGACTTTGTATCCTGCAACTTTACTGAATTCGTTGATTAGATCTAGTAGCTTTGTAATAGTGTCTTTGGGATTTTCTATGTATAATATCATGTCGTCTGCAAAAAGAGAGAGCTTGACTTCTTCCTTTCCAATCTGGATTCCTTTGATTTCTTTCTCTTCTCTTATTGCTGTTGCTAAGACTTCCAGGACTATGTTGAATAGTAGTGGTGAAAGTGGGCACACCTGTCTTGTTCCTGATCTTAGAGGGTATCTTTCAGTTTTTCACCGTTGAGGGTAATGTTCGCTGTAGGCTTCTCATATATGGCTTTTATGATGTTGAGATAAGTTCCTTCTATGCCTATTTTCTGAAGAGTTTTTATCATAAATGCATGTTGTACTTTGTTGAAGGCTTTTTCTGCATCTATTGAGATGATCATGAGATATTTGTCTCTGAATTTGTTGATATGGTGTATCACATTGATTGATTTGCGGATACTGAAGAATCCTTGCATGCCTGGGATGAACCCGACTTGATCATGATGTATGAGTTTTTTGATGTGTCGTTGAATTCCATTTGCTAGGATTTTATAGAGGATCTTGGCATCTAAGTTCATCCGTGAAATTCGCCTATAGTTTTCCTTTTTTGTGTTGTCTTTGCCTGGTTTGGGTATCAGGGTGATGGTGGCCTCACAGAATGTGTTTGGAAGTGTTCCTTCCTGTGCAATTTTTTGGAAGAGTTTTAGAAGGACAGGCATTAGCTCTTCTTTAAATGTTTGGTAGGATTCGCCTGTGAAGCCATCTGGCCCTGGTATTTTATTTTTGGGTAGATTTTTAATCACAAATTCGATTTCTGAGCTTGTGATTGGGTTGTTCAAAGTTTCTGTTTCTTCCTGGCTCAGTCTTGGGAGATCAATCTTCCCCAAGAAACTGTCCATTTCTTCCAGGTTGTCCAGTTAGTTGCCGTAGAGTTGTTCATAATAGTCTCTTAGAATCCTTTGGATTTCTGCATTCTCTGTTGTAATCTCTCCTTTTTCATTTTAGACTTTGTTGATCTGATTCTTCTCTCTTTTTCTTGTTGAGTCTGGCCAGTGGCTTGTCAATTTTGTTTACCTTTTCAAAGAACCAGCTTTTCGTTTTATTTATCTTTACTATTGTTTCTTTCATTTCTTTATCATTTATTTTTGCTCTTATCCTTATGATTTCTCTTCTTCTACTGGCTTTGGGGTGTTTTTGTTCTTCTTTCTCCAATAGTTTTAAGCGGAGGGTTCGGTCATCTGCTTCATATTTTCCTAGTTTCTTGAGGTGGGATTGTATTGCTATAAATTTTCCTCTTCGAACTGCTTTTGCAGTATCCCATAGGTTTTGCATGGTCGTGTATTCATTATCATTTTCTTCTAGGAATTTTTAAATTTCTCCTTCTATTTCCTCAGTAATCAGTTGGTTTTTAAGGTATGTGTTGTTTAATCACCATGTGTTTGCTTTTTTAGCGGTTTTTTTCCTGTAGTTGATCTCTAGTCTCATTGCATTGTGATCCAAGAAGATGGTTGATATAATTTCGGTTTTCTTGAATTGACTGAGGTTTGATTTGTGGCCCAAGATGTGGTCTATCCTGGAGAATGTTCCGTGAGCACTTGAGAAGAAAGTGTATTCTTCTGCTTTTGGATCGAAAGTCCTAAAGATATCGATGAGGTCTATCTTTTCTAGTGTGGCATTTAAGGCTTGTGTTTCTTTTCTTTCTTTTTTTTTTTTTTTTATATAACAACAACATAAGCATTTTATTTTTTCATTAAGCTTCTTAGTTTCTTAGTATCACAATGGAATGATGAGAAAATAAGAACAACAACAAAAAAACAAAAACAAAACCAACCCCGTGAGTCCGCAAATCTCTGACAAACAGCAGAGACTTCAAGGCAATTGAGAGGGGGAGAGGCCTGGCTCAAGTGCCAGTGCAGTTCCAACGTGGCGGCCTCTCCTGGGCCGGCCGGCCAGGCGGGAGGTGGAATGGTGAGAAGGTGGCACTGTCACAGCTGTCCTTGGCGTTTCTGCCAGGCGACCCACACGACGACCGCAGGGGCCGCCCACAGGGGCATGGGACTGCCCTGGTGCCTGGCCACGCAGCCCCTGCCGGCTCCAAACCCCGCGCCCTCCTGCCTGTGCCGGGTCACCCCACGGCCAGCTCTGCTGGGCAGCCGGCGGGAGAGGAGCGTGGAGGCGGCGTGAGCACGGGAGGCGCGACCAAGGCCAGTGGGGAGAGCCCAGGTCGGCGGGCGCCGGGTCCCGCGGGCAGCCAGCGGGCCGCTCCTAGAGCCTCACGGTGCCGGGGGGCAGGCTGTCGTTGCAGAGCCTGTAGTAGCGCAGGTCGTTGACCAGCCTGTGCACGCTCTGGGTGAACGAGGGCAGGTCCCGATCCATCTTGAAATTCCGCCCCAGCACATTTTTCTGGTTGGCATCCACACCGTCGCAGCCGGTCAGGAACTCTGGGAGGAAGGCCGCGAAGAAAGGGCTTGTGTTTCTTTATTAATTTTCTGTTTGGATGAACTGTCCTTTGGTGTGAGAGGAGTGTTAAAGTCTCCTACTATTACTGTGTTATTGTTTACTTCTTCTTTTATGTCTGAAAGTACCTGTCTTATGTATTGAGGTGCCTCTGTGTTGGGTGCGTAGATATTCATGACTGTTATGGCTTCCTCTGGGATAGATCCATTAATCATGATGTAGTGATCTGCCTTGTCTCTTAAAATCTTCTTTACTCTAAAATCTATTTTGTCTGATATGAGGATTGCTACTCCAGCTTTCTTTTGATTTCCATTTGCATGGAATATCTTTTTCCAGCCTCTCACTTTCAGTCTAGGAGTGTCTCTGGGTCTGAGGTGGGTCTCTTGTAAACAGCATATATATGGGTCTTGCTTCTGGATCCATTCAGCCAGCCTGTGTCGTTTGGTTGGAGCATTTAGTCCATTGACAAACAGCAGAGACTTCAAGGCAATTGAGAGGGGGAGAGGCCTGGCTCAAGTGCCAGTGCAGTTCCAACGTGGCGGCCTCTCCTGGGCCGGCCGGCCAGGCGGGAGGTGGAATGGTGAGAAGGTGGCACTGTCACAGCTGTCCTTGGCGTTTCTGCCAGGCGACCCACACGACGACCGCAGGGGCCGCCCACAGGGGCATGGGACTGCCCTGGTGCCTGGCCACGCAGCCCCTGCCGGCTCCAAACCCCGCGCCCTCCTGCCTGTGCCGGGTCACCCCACGGCCAGCTCTGCTGGGCAGCCGGCGGGAGAGGAGCGTGGAGGCGGCGTGAGCACGGGAGGCGCGACCAAGGCCAGTGGGGAGAGCCCAGGTCGGCGGGCGCCGGGTCCCGCGGGCAGCCAGCGGGCCGCTCCTAGAGCCTCACGGTGCCGGGGGGCAGGCTGTCGTTGCAGAGCCTGTAGTAGCGCAGGTCGTTGACCAGCCTGTGCACGCTCTGGGTGAACGAGGGCAGGTCCCGATCCATCTTGAAATTCCGCCCCAGCACATTTTTCTGGTTGGCATCCACACCGTCGCAGCCGGTCAGGAACTCTGGGAGGAAGGCCGCGAAGAAAGGGCTTGTGTTTCTTTATTAATTTTCTGTTTGGATGAACTGTCCTTTGGTGTGAGAGGAGTGTTAAAGTCTCCTACTATTACTGTGTTATTGTTTACTTCTTCTTTTATGTCTGAAAGTACCTGTCTTATGTATTGAGGTGCCTCTGTGTTGGGTGCGTAGATATTCATGACTGTTATGGCTTCCTCTGGGATAGATCCATTAATCATGATGTAGTGATCTGCCTTGTCTCTTAAAATCTTCTTTACTCTAAAATCTATTTTGTCTGATATGAGGATTGCTACTCCAGCTTTCTTTTGATTTCCATTTGCATGGAATATCTTTTTCCAGCCTCTCACTTTCAGTCTAGGAGTGTCTCTGGGTCTGAGGTGGGTCTCTTGTAAACAGCATATATATGGGTCTTGCTTCTGGATCCATTCAGCCAGCCTGTGTCGTTTGGTTGGAGCATTTAGTCCATTGACATTCAAAGTAATTATTGATATGAATGTTCCTATTGTCATCTCCTTAGCAGTTTGGGGTTTGATTTGTAGGACTTCTTCTACTCTTCTATTTATTGGCTATATCAGGCCCTTTAACACTTGTTGTAGGGCTGGCTTTGTGGTACAGAATTCTTTTAGTTTTTGTCTGTCTGAGAAACTTTTGACTTCACCATCGATTCTGAATGAGATTCTTGCTGGGTAGAGAATTCTTGGTTGGAGGTTATTCTCTTTTAGCCGTTTAAATGTGTCTTGCCATTCTCTTCTTGCCTGCAGGTTTTCTGTGGAAAGATCTGCAGTTAGACGTATGGGGTTTCCTTTATATGTTATTTGTTGTTTGCTCCTTGCTGCTTTTAGTAATCTGTCTTTATGTTTAGTCTGCGTTAGTTTGATTAGAATATGCCTTGGTGTGCTTCTTCTGGGGTTTATCCTGTATGGAACTCCTTGTGCTTCTTGGACTTGGTTGACTATTTCCTTTTCTATGCTGGGGAAGTTTTCAACTATAACCTCTTCAAGAATTTTTTCATAGCCTTTCTTTCCCTCTTCTTCCTCTGGAACTCCTATAATTCTAATGTTGGTGTGTCTGATATTGTCCCATAGGTCTGTTTTGCTACCCTCAGTTCTTTTAGTTCTTTCAGCTTTGTTCTGTTCTTCAGCACTTATTCCCACCATTCTATCTTCCAGCTCGCTTATCTGTTCTTCTGCCTCTGATACTCTACTGTTGAGACCTTCTATAGTATTTTTGAGTTCAGCAATTGAGTTGGTGGCCTCTATTTGCTTATTTTTCATTTCCTGCATGCCTTTTCTCAATGCACTAATTTCCTCTAATATTCTGTTTTCAGTGTTTTGCATCCTCATTAGTATAGCTTTTCTGAATTCTCTTTCAGATAATTTGTCTATCTCCTCCTCTGTCATTTAAAGCTGTGTTTCTCTAGCTTGGTCCTTCATTTGTGCAGTGTTTCTCTTTTGTTTCATTATTAGGTTAATTTTTGTTTCTCTGTGTGTCTGTGTGTATGGAGTTCTTTTCCCCACCAGGCTTCTTGGTTGAATTCTCCCTTCCTTTGGATTTCTGTCCTTGTAGAAGAGTTCAGAGGTTTGTGTCTTGGGTGGTGTTAGGTCTTGTTTACAGGTGAATAATCTCTAGTGTTGTATGTTCTTTGATAGTGTGGGGTCTTGGAATCAGGGCTTCCATTCCGAGGATCCTTGGTTTGATGATTGGTCAGGGGGTGTAGGCTCTATGTCTGGTTTGCTATGGTGTTCCGTGATATTAGTTCAAACACTAGCATCTGAGGAACAAGAGTTGTCTCCCTGATGGGTGACAGTTATAAAAGCATGCAGATGTTTTCTAACATAGTCATAAGATATACATATATACACAGCAATAACCACATCTAACCAGTCTTACAGAGATAAAGCATAGGAAATTTTTCTGGCCAATGATGCAATCAAAGATGATACTTGTCCCTTAAGCTCTGAATTAATTAAAATAGTGCCTGGAAAAATAGATCTTGGATAAGGTCCTGGCTTGGACTATTTCATTGAAAGCAATTTTTAGCTAAGACATGTGATGGGGGTGAGAAGGAGAAGAGTGTATGGGTAATGAGAAGGAATAGATTCGTCTTGGAAGGATTTTATAGGGTTGCATAGCCAAGATTAGTGTGTTGTATTGTTTAGTGCAGCTGGAAGAGAATAGTGGAGACAGGAAGGTGGGAAATATTTATCTAGAGGATAGTGGTAGATAGGAGAAAGTTTTACATTTAGAACATAGAGGGAAGAAGCAGTGGCAAAGAGGAAAGAAAATTAGACGTTTCCAAGAACTAAAATTTAAAAAAATAATAAAATTAAAAATAATTTTAAAAAAGAAATTAAAAATTAAAAAGGGAAGAAAAACTTAATAAGAGACAAAAAAAAAAAAAAAAAAAAAACCCCAAACACCTGACCGATCAAACAAATAAACAGAACCATCCACAACAAATAAACAAAAAAATCTAAATACTGTCCCTGGTTTTTACCCTCTCATCTGTGTGGTGGAAGCCAATCTGCTCTCGATGGTGTTGTCTTGATGATGTATCCTTTCCCTTAAAGCACCAGTTGCTATGGTTTGTTTTCTGCCAAATTATGGCTTTGCTGCAAGCTCAGGTGCTGGCCAGGGCGGCGGGCTGATCCCAGTCCATCAGGCGGGGGGCCGTGGCACGCGCAGTCCCCTGTTGGAGGGGGGCGCCCCGGCTCTGCCGCGCCCTGCCGTAGGCTCCAATACCTGCCCTTCTCCCGGCTTCCTTCGCTGCGGGTGTAGCTATGGGGGTGCATGGGCTCCTCCGCCACTGGCGTGTGCACACTGCCAGTTTCGTGTCCAAGTCCCAAAGGAGGCACAAGCTTCCCTGTCTGGCTAGAGCTCGGTCCCTGGTCAGCAATTCGTGGGCCACTTCCCCTCTCCATTCAGCAAATCCCCAACTAGGAGTGTTTGAACTTACCCGGTGCCAGGCGGAAAGGCGATTTTCGCCCGGCCAAGCGGTGCGATTTTTGCGCTGCGCGCTCCCTCTGGCTCCAGGTCTCTAGGCAGCACTCCGCGGGGAACTTTCCAATTGCGTTCAGCCCGGCCCTGCTCCACTATCCTATCTTCGTAGTGTCTTAATTTCTGCCGGCGATCTGGGCAGATTCTTGGAATTTTTGCGCTGAGTGCTGCCTTCTCTCCCCTGACGCTCCGCTCAGGCCCCCTTTTAGGGCACTTGCTGGCACGCTCTCCGTCGGCGCGTAGGGGTCCGGCGTAGGGGTTAGAAGTCAGAACAGTAGCTGCGGGAAAGTTCTGGCTGTTCACTCTTCTACTCTCGCGGACCTATGGAGGTCTTCTGTCGTCCAGCAGCTGGTTTGTTGGTGGTGTTTCATTTCTTGATTGGTTCTGGTGATTCTGTTGGGGAGCTGGTGAAATCTTCCCCTCATTCCTCCGCCATCTTGGCTCCGCCTCTCTGTATCTGCTTTTTAAAAAATTGTTTCTTACAACAACAGTGAGAGACTGGGCAGTTTAGATTAAAGGTCCAGACTCACCTAATACAAGGGCAAAATACAGGGAGTTAAATAAAGTAGAAATTTGTTTTTTATTTTTTCCATGTCAGAGTCCCGAAGTAGGTGCTCCAGGAACCCAGACATTTTCTGTTTTGTTGCTCAGCCATCCCTAGGGTGTTCATCTCATCCACACAGTCCAAAAATGCCTCTCCACCCCAACTATAGTTGCTTTCCCTTGTATACATCGGTTCTGCTCACAGTCTTTTTGCCAGAGATTAGCCTCATGGCCAAATCTACCTATGTAATATAGGTTTTATTATAGGCAGTCTCAAGTCAGGCTAAAAAGCAGAAATTCGTTTACTTGAGAGAAACAGCAACGAGGCTATCCTCCCCCCGGGGTGTAGCTATGGGGGTGCATGGGCTCCTCCGCCACTGGCGTGTGCACACTGCCAGTTTCGTGTCCAAGTCCCAAAGGAGGCACAAGCTTCCCTGTCTGGCTAGAGCTCGGTCCCTGGTCAGCAATTCGTGGGCCACTTCCCCTCTCCATTCAGCAAATCCCCAACTAGGAGTGTTTGAACTTACCCGGTGCCAGGCGGAAAGGCGATTTTCGCCCGGCCAAGCGGTGCGATTTTTGCGCTGCGCGCTCCCTCTGGCTCCAGGTCTCTAGGCAGCACTCCGCGGGGAACTTTCCAATTGCGTTCAGCCCGGCCCTGCTCCACTATCCTATCTTCGTAGTGTCTTAATTTCTGCCGGCGATCTGGGCAGATTCTTGGAATTTTTGCGCTGAGTGCTGCCTTCTCTCCCCTGACGCTCCGCTCAGGCCCCCTTTTAGGGCACTTGCTGGCACGCTCTCCGTCGGCGCGTAGGGGTCCGGCGTAGGGGTTAGAAGTCAGAACAGTAGCTGCGGGAAAGTTCTGGCTGTTCACTCTTCTACTCTCGCGGACCTATGGAGGTCTTCTGTCGTCCAGCAGCTGGTTTGTTGGTGGTGTTTCATTTCTTGATTGGTTCTGGTGATTCTGTTGGGGAGCTGGTGAAATCTTCCCCTCATTCCTCCGCCATCTTGGCTCCGCCTCTCTGTATCTGCTTTTTAAAAAATTGTTTCTTACAACAACAGTGAGAGACTGGGCAGTTTAGATTAAAGGTCCAGACTCACCTAATACAAGGGCAAAATACAGGGAGTTAAATAAAGTAGAAATTTGTTTTTTATTTTTTCCATGTCAGAGTCCCGAAGTAGGTGCTCCAGGAACCCAGACATTTTCTGTTTTGTTGCTCAGCCATCCCTAGGGTGTTCATCTCATCCACACAGTCCAAAAATGCCTCTCCACCCCAACTATAGTTGCTTTCCCTTGTATACATCGGTTCTGCTCACAGTCTTTTTGCCAGAGATTAGCCTCATGGCCAAATCTACCTATGTAATATAGGTTTTATTATAGGCAGTCTCAAGTCAGGCTAAAAAGCAGAAATTCGTTTACTTGAGAGAAACAGCAAGAGATATTGTGGAACATGGGTAGTTAAATGATCCCCATTTTACAGTTATGAAGCTGAGGTTCATTCAGGTCAAATAACCTTCCTAAGACTCACAACTTCACTATACTATACTCCCTCTCTGTGATGCTGTACCATAGTTGCTTTAAGCTTTTGATTAAACTATTCCTACAAGAATAGAGCCCTGAAATGCCAAAATTACACATGTCCACAATAGGTTCTGTATCCTTATACAAAGAGAGATAAGGCTATGATGAAGATCATTTAAGGCAGAGATCAAAGACACTCAACAACTATCATTTAGCAAAGGAAAATAAGGTTGAACTACGTGGAACTTTCCACTGAACTATGGGAGGAAGTCCAAACCAAGGAGCCAGTGCAGCAAGGTGGGAGAGACTTGTGGGGGAGAAGTCAAGGCAGGGCCCTCTCTCTCTCCAGTTATAAAACCCTCATCATGACAGTGGTCCCCGTCATGACTGCTCCACTCTGACATTGTAACTTAAAAGCAACCATAGATTAGACAACACAAAAACAAATGGGTGCAGTTGTATTCCTATAAGATATTATTTATGAACCTGAATTTTGCCTTGCATGTGACTTTCATGCCACAAGATATTCATCTTTTGCTCTTTAAAAACCATTGAAAATGTAAAAATCATTTTGAGCTTCTCTGCCATTTAAAAACAGATAATGGGTATATCCCTATCATGGACTGTAATTCAGCAATAAGGAAAATCAAACTCTTAATACATGCCACAGCTTGTATAGATCTCAAGGGCATTACACTGAGTGAAACAGTCAATCTCAGAGGTCACAGGCTGTGTGCTTTCATTTGTATAACTTCCTCAAAATGACAAAATTGTAGAAATAGACATGCATTTGTGATTAGGGATTGTTGGAGATAGGGTTGTGACAACAAAGAAGAGGCATGAGGTAGATTTCTGTGATAATGAAATATTTCCCTGTCTTTATTGAAGTGGTGACTACCTGAATCTAGGTAGGCACGAGATATAATGGTGTAGACACACACACACACACACACACACACACACACACATTGTGCCCATATGAATTTCCTGACTTTGCTATTATGCTATAATTATGCATTATCCATTGGGGGAAATTGGGTGAAGGACATGTGACATCTTTCTGTACCATCTTTGCAATTTCACAGTCATAATGAATCTATCATTTTTTCAAAATAAAAAGTTAAATATAAAATTTCAAAAAAAAAACCTGTGAGTTGAATTTGGCTTATGAGTTATAGTTTGTCCTTTGGACTAGGAAGAAACATTTGCAGACTATAATAGGAAAAATTAATATGCATAAATACAGGATATATAGTTCAATGAAGAAATTATAAGCAACCCTTTTTTAAAAAAAAGACAAAAGATATAATAATTCATAAAGAAATGCAAATAAGGATATAAATATTGCTAGAATAGTCCAGTAACACAAAATCAATGACAACAAGCATTCTGTTACAGTATCAAAACCAAATAAGATCAATATTTTCAAGTGTTAGCAATGCTGTGGAGAAATTGATAATATCATACATTGTTGGTAGGTAAGTAAATTGATGAAATAATTTTGAAAGACAATTTGTTAGTTTCTATGAAAAATTTAAATAGGTATCCCTTTGGTCTACCAATAACATATCTCTGAGTTCTGTGAATACTTACACAGGAACACAAAGAGTATAAGGATGTTCACCATAGTTGGTTTTTTAAAAAGGAAGCTTTACTGAGCTATAATTTATATACCAGAAAATTAGTTCATTTAAAATATTAGAAGTCAGTGATTTTTAGTAATTTACAGAGTTATACAATCACTGGGCTTCCCCGATGCCTCAGTGGCAAAGAATTCTGCCAGTGCAGGAGATGCAGGTTTGATCCCTGGTCTGGGAGGATCCCCCGAAGAAGGAAATGGCAACTCGCTCCAGTATTCTTACCTGGAAAAATGCCATGGACAGAGGAGCCTGGTGGGCTACAGTTCATGGGGTTGCAAAGAGTTGGTTACAACTTAGCAACTGAACAATAATGACAGAGTCCAAGTTAAGAACATTTCCATTATACCCCAGAAGATGCCTCCCACCCATTTGTAGTTGCTTCCTGTTTCCACACCAGCCCTAAGTAAGCACTAATGTTCTTTAGTCCTTATAGATCTGTCTTTCCTGGATATTTCATATAAGTTACCAAATTTTATTTTTAACTGGAACATGCTCAATTCTCAGCAGCATAAATTTTTTTTCACTAATGCTCTAATTACCAGCTATTGACATGATTTTAAATTGTGCTTAAACTTAGCTTAAAGGCATCAAGAATACAGCTTCAGTTGGAAGGAGATTGAAGGATATTAAGTACCATGTAAAAGAGATTGGTACTAACACATTTGCATGTATACTATCTTCCTTTAGAATCTGATAAGCAAAATCAGTTAAAATTTGTCATAGGGAAATATCGCACAGCTGTGATACTATTCCTCATTCATAGGGGATGTAAAATTGATCTGTGTATTTTCAGTGTGGGAGGTATTGGTCCTTTGACAGAGTTCTAGTAAAATGACAGTATTCTTATTATGCCAAATGTCTAATGTACACCTAATGATTGTATTATACACAGAAAGCTGCTATGCACTGATTACCAACTGCTGTTTATAATCTTTGAATGCATTTTTCTGATGCTGAAAAAAGGATGGAAAAAGTCACAAGAGGGAGAAAATGGAAAAGAAAATGATCCATAAACAATGGGGCTTCATTTAGCTCCATGTGACTGCATCAAGACTCATGATGTCTGAGACTCTTTGACAAGTTTTAAGAGCATGATAAATGTCTAGGCGTAATAGCAATAAAGCAAATAGTAACCTCCAGTTTAACATGTACATGGGTATACATGGTAGCACTTGATATTATCAATCCTGCTGGCAACTGCTGAGCCTCCTCTACCCCAACTATTAATCATCAGTCAACCTAATCAATCAAATATCAATTTTTCCTATGGAAAAACTACTTATTTACATGCTCAGGGTTACTTTCTATGTTTGTTATGATCCAATTATATTTTCAAATATCTGAAAGGTTCAGTAGAGAGGGAAAATAAAGGACTTGGTTCCTTTGAGCAGGGTGTATTGTGCTTTTGTGTCCAACTCTTTGCAGCCCCATGGCTATACCCCAGAAGATGCCTCCCCCACCCATTTGTAGTTGCTTCCTGTTTCCACACCAGCCCTAAGTAAGCACTAATGTTCTTTAGTCCTTATAGATCTGTCTTTCCTGGATATTTCATATAAGTTACCAAATTTTATTTTTAACTGGAACATGCTCAATTCTCAGCAGCATAAATTTTTTTTCACTAATGCTCTAATTACCAGCTATTGACATGATTTTAAATTGTGCTTAAACTTAGCTTAAAGGCATCAAGAATACAGCTTCAGTTGGAAGGAGATTGAAGGATATTAAGTACCATGTAAAAGAGATTGGTACTAACACATTTGCATGTATACTATCTTCCTTTAGAATCTGATAAGCAAAATCAGTTAAAATTTGTCATAGGGAAATATCGCACAGCTGTGATACTATTCCTCATTCATAGGGGATGTAAAATTGATCTGTGTATTTTCAGTGTGGGAGGTATTGGTCCTTTGACAGAGTTCTAGTAAAATGACAGTATTCTTATTATGCCAAATGTCTAATGTACACCTAATGATTGTATTATACACAGAAAGCTGCTATGCACTGATTACCAACTGCTGTTTATAATCTTTTGAATGCATTTTTCTGATGCTGAAAAAAGGATGGAAAAAGTCACAAGAGGGAGAAAATGGAAAAGAAAATGATCCATAAACAATGGGGCTTCATTTAGCTCCATGTGACTGCATCAAGACTCATGATGTCTGAGACTCTTTGACAAGTTTTAAGAGCATGATAAATGTCTAGGCGTAATAGCAATAAAGCAAATAGTAACCTCCAGTTTAACATGTACATGGGTATACATGGTAGCACTTGATATTATCAATCCTGCTGGCAACTGCTGAGCCTCCTCTACCCCAACTATTAATCATCAGTCAACCTAATCAATCAAATATCAATTTTTCCTATGGAAAAACTACTTATTTACATGCTCAGGGTTACTTTCTATGTTTGTTATGATCCAATTATATTTTCAAATATCTGAAAGGTTCAGTAGAGAGGGAAAATAAAGGACTTGGTTCCTTTGAGCAGGGTGTATTGTGCTTAGTTGCTCAGTTGTGTCCAACTCTTTGCAGCCCCATGGGCTGTAGCCTGCTAGGTTCCTCTGTCCATGGAATTCTCCAGGCAAGAATATTGGAGTGGGTTGCCATGCCCTCCTCTTGAACAGACTAGGTGTTACCAATACTGCAAATTGAGCCATCATGTTAGAAAAGCAAGAAGCATAA